>CADCWY010000081.1:0-13912 GCA_902806535.1 Hypoxylon rickii | reverse complement strand
TGATTTACTTAATTTTATTTCTCTGTATAAGAAATTAATATTAAGATAACCTCTTAATCTTACACCAAGTCTATACTACTTCCAACATAACTATAACCATTCAAATTGTTTACTCATCTATATACTCCAGCTTTACCTTTATTTTATTCTATAATTGAAAGCTTGTTTTTGATTACGTCTGAATATTGAACAACAGGAGAGATAAGCTGCTTTCTTGATTACTCATAGTAGAATAAGATTTACCGGCTATTCAAGTTTTAACACCAAATGAACCTATCCGACGTTTTGATACGGATCCAGATCTTTCTACATTGGAATCCATAAATCCTCTATAAGTCACGGTAGATAATCCTTTAAATGCGGAATCTATATTCTTCAGACCCCTTTAGGCAAATACTCTATATCTTTTCTTTAAAACAACCGAATCAACTCCTTTTCTTTAATACTGATTAATGCTTTTGAAATTGTAGTTATATGGCACCCTGTTGCTTTAGCAGCCTCACCTAATGAAAGATAGGTTGGCAGCAGCCGCCGAAATATCCAAAACTGTCACTCTTTTAGAATTCGATTCTTTTATTTCATTGTTGTGATGCTGGTGAGACAACTGAGTAAGAACTTCCTTCTGTGGATTTTTCATCTTTAACCGTATTGCTTTCTTTTAAAGATATCAAATATCTTTTTGATAAGTCTGTTAACTCCTTTCTCTTTAAAATCTCTTAATGCAAGAGTTATTGTCGAAGGATCACAACCTATTTCTCTCGCAGCTTCAGCTTTTGAAGAATAAACTTTTTAACATTTGTTAAAGTATTAGTAACTTCCACTGAATGTGATAAACGCTCCATTACTTCTTTCTTTTTCACTAGCATTATAACGCATAATGGCCTCTAAACGCTTAGCTTGGAATTTTTTATTCTCATGTACAATTTTAGAGCTTCTATTTGTCTTACTCTTGTTCAAGTGTAAGAACTCGAGCTCTCAACTTAACAAGAGTTTTTTCAGAATGTTTGAAACCAGCCAATGAACCTGCTTTTTTAATATATTATATTCAGGATTTAACAAATCTAAATACTTTTGCTCTTTCAAAATAGTTAAAGATGGATCACAGTATTCCAATATTTCTAAACTAAATTGTTCGTATTTATTCTTACGAAGGGCGCCTCATCCCTCCCCCCTTCCCTGTAAGGGGACCCTGTAAGGGGACGGGGGATAGTAAATTGATTGATTTACTTAATTTTATTTCTCTGTATAAGAAATTAATATTAAGATAACCTCTTAATCTTACACCTAAGTCTATACTACTTCCAACATAACTATAACCATTCAAATTGTTTACTCATCTATATACTCCAGCTTTACCTTTATTTTATTCTATAATTGAAAGCTTGTTTTTGATTACGTCTGAATATTGAACAACAGGAGAGATAAGCTGCTTTCTTGATTACTTCATAGTAGAATAAGATTTACTGGCTATTCAAGTTTTAACACCAAATGAACCTATCCGACGTTTTGATACGGATCCAGATCTTTCTACATTGGAATCCATAAATCCTCTATAAGTCACGGTAGATAATCCTTTAAATGCGGAATCTATATTCTTCAGACCCCTTTTAGGCAAATACTCTATATCTTTTCTTTAAAACAACCGAATCAACTCCTTTTTCTTTAATACTGATTAATGCTTTTGAAATTGTAGTTATATGGCACCCCGTTGCTTTAGCAGCCTCACCTAATGAAAGATAGGTTGTATATGCAGCTGCCGCCGAAATATCCAAAACTGTCACTCTTTAGAATTCGATTCTTTTTATTTCATTAAGTTGTGATGCTGGTGAGACAACTGAGTAAGAACTTCCTTCTGTGGATTTTTCATCTTTAACCGTATTGCTTTCTTTTAAAGATATCAAATATATCTTTTGATAAGTCTGTTAACTCCTTTCTCTTAAAAATCTCTTAATGCAAGAGTTATTGTCGAAGGATCACAACCTATTTCTCTCGCAGCTTCAGCTTTTGAAGAATAAACTTTTTAACATTTGTTAAAGTATTAGTAACTTCCACTGAATGTGATAAACGCTCCATTACTTTTTTCTTTTTCACTAGCATTATAACGCATAATGGCCTCTAAACGCTTAGCTTGGAATTTTTATTCTCATGTACAATTTTTAGAGCTTCTATTTGTCTTACTCTTTGTTCAAGTGTGTAAGAACTCGAGCTCTCAACTTAACAAGAGTTTTTCAGAATGTTTGAAACCAGCCAATGAACCTGCTTTTTTAATATATTATATTCAGGATTTAACAAATCTAAATACTTTGCTCTTTCAAAATAGTTAAAGATGGATCACAGTATTCCAATATTTCTAAACTAAATTGTTCGTATTTATTCTTACGAAGGGCGCCTTCCATCCCCCCCTTCCCTGTAAGGGGACCCTGTAAGGGGACGGGGGATAGTAAATTATTGATTTACTTAATTTTATTTCTCTTGTATAAGAAATTAATATTAAGATAACCTCTTAATCTTACACCTAAGTCTATACTACTTCCAACATAACTATAACCATTCAAATTGTTTACTCATCTATATACTCCAGCTTTACCTTTATTTTATTCTATAATTGAAAGCTTGTTTTTGATTACGTCTGAATATTGAACAACAGGAGAGATAAGCTGCTTTCTTTGGATTACTCATAGTAGAATAAGATTTACCGGCTATTCAAGTTTTAACACCAAATGAACCTATCCGACGTTTTGATACGGATCCAGATCTTTCTACATTGGAATCCATAAATCCTCTATAAGTCACGGTAGATAATCCTTTAAATGCGGAATCTATATTCTTCAGACCCCTTTTAGGCAAATACTCTATATCTTTTCTTTAAAACAACCGAATCAACTCCTTTTTCTTTAATACTGATTAATGCTTTTGAAATTGTAGTTATATGGCACCCTCGTTGCTTTAGCAGCCTCACCTAATGAAAGATAGGTTGTAGATTGCAGGCGTAGCTGCCGCCGAAATATCCAAAACTGTCACTTTTAGAATTCGATTCTTTTATTTCATTAAGTTGTGATGCTGGTGAGACAACTGAGTAAGAACTTCCTTCTGTGGATTTTTCATCTTTAACCGTATTGTTTCTTTTAAAGATATCAAATATATCTTTTGATAAGTCTGTTAACTCCTTTCTCTTTAAAATCTCTTAATGCAAGAGTTATTGTCGAAGGATCACAACCTATTTCTCTCGCAGCTTCAGCTTTTGAAGAATAAACTTTTTAACATTTGTTAAAGTATTAGTAACTTCCACTGAATGTGATAAACGCTCCATTACTTTTCTTTTTCACTAGCATTATAACGCATAATGGCCTCTAAACGCTTAGCTTGGAATTCTTTATTCTCATGTACAATTTTTAGAGCTTCTATTTGTCTTACTCTTTGTTCAAGTGTAAGAACTCGAGCTCTCAACTTAACAAGAGTTTTTTCAGAATGTTTGAAACCAGCCAATGAACCTGCTTTTTTAATATATTATATTCAGGATTTAACAAATCTAAATACTTTTGCTCTTTCAAAATAGTTAAAGATGGATCACAGTATTCCAATATTTCTAAACTAAATTGTTCGTATTTATTCTTACGAAGGGCGCCTTCCATCCCCTTCCCCTGTAAGGGGACCCCTGTAGGGGACGGGGGATAGTAAATTATTGATTTACTTAATTTTATTTCTCTGTATAAGAAATTAATATTAAGATAACCTCTAATCTTACACCTAAGTCTATACTACTTCCAACATAACTATAACCATTCAAATTGTTTACTCATCTATATACTCCAGCTTTACCTTTATTTTATTCTATAATTGAAAGCTTGTTTTTGATTACGTCTGAATATTGAACAGGAGAGATAAGCTGCTTTCTTGGATTACTCATAGTAGAATAAGATTTACCGGCTATTCAAGTTTTAACACCAAATGAACCTATCCGACGTTTTGATACGGATCCAGATCTTTCTACATTGGAATCCATAAATCCTCTATAAGTCACGGTAGATAATCCTTTAAATGTGAATCTATATTCTTCAGACCCCTTTAGGCAAATACTCTATATCTTTTCTTTAAAACAACCGAATCAACTCCTTTTTCTTTAATACTGATTAATGCTTTTGAAATTGTAGTTATATGGCACCCTGTTGCTTTAGCAGCCTCACCTAATGAAAGATAGGTTGTAGTAGTGGCGTAGCCGCCGAAATATCCAAAACTGTCACTCTTTAGAATTCGATTCTTTTATTTCATTAAGTTGTGATGCTGGTGAGACAACTGAGTAAGAACTTCCTTCTGTGGATTTTCATCTTTAACCGTATTGCTTTCTTTTTAAAGATATCAAATATATCTTTTGATAAGTCTGTTAACTCCTTCTCTTTTAAAATCTCTTAATGCAAGAGTTATTGTCGAAGGATCACAACCTATTTCTCTCGCAGCTTCAGCTTTTGAAGAATAAACTTTTTAACATTTGTTAAAGTATTAGTAACTTCCACTGAATGTGATAAACGCTCCATTACTTTCTTTTTTCACTAGCATTATAACGCATAATGGCCTCTAAACGCTTAGCTTGGAATTCTTTATTCTCATGTACAATTTTTAGAGTTTATTTGTCTTACTCTTTGTTCGTAAGAACTCGAGCTCTCAACTTAACAAGAGTTTTTTCAGAATGTTTGAAACCAGCCAATGAACCTGCTTTTTTAATATATTATATTCAGGATTTAACAAATCTAAATACTTTTGCTCTTTCAAAATAGTTAAAGATGGATCACAGTATTCCAATATTTCTAAACTAAATTGTTCGTATTTATTCTTACGAAGGGCGCCTTCTATCCCCCCTTCCTGTAAGGGGACCCCTGTAAGGGACGGGGGATAGTAAATTATTGATTTACTTAATTTTATTTCTCTGTATAAGAAATTAATATTAAGATAACCTCTTAATCTTACACCTAAGTCTATACTACTTCCAACATAACTATAACCATTCAAATTGTTTACTCATCTATATACTCCAGCTTTACCTTTATTTTATTCTATAATTGAAAGCTTGTTTTGATTACGTCTGAATATTGAACAACAGGAGAGATAAGCTGCTTTCTTGATTACTCATAGTAGAATAAGATTTACCGGCTATTCAAGTTTTAACACCAAATGAACCTATCCGACGTTTTGATACGGATCCAGATCTTTCTACATTGGAATCCATAAATCCTCTATAAGTCACGGTAGATAATCCTTTAAATGCGGAATCTATATTCTTCAGACCCCCTTTTAGGCAAATACTCTATATCTTTCTTTAAAACAACCGAATCAACTCCTTTTCTTTAATACTGATTAATGCTTTTGAAATTGTAGTTATATGGCACCCCGTTGCTTTTAGCAGCCTCACCTAATGATATAGATAGCCGAAATATCCAAAACTGTCACTCTTTTAGAATTCGATTCTTTTATTTCATTAAGTTGTGATGCTGGTGAGACAACTGAGTAAGAACTTCCTTCTGTGGATTTTTCATCTTTAACCGTATTGCTTTCTTTTAAAGATATCAAATATATCTTTTGATAAGTCTGTTAACTCCTTTCTCTTTAAAATCTTTAATGCAAGAGTTATTGTCGAAGGATCACAACCTATTTCTCTCGCAGCTTCAGCTTTTGAAGAATAAACTTTTTAACATTTGTTAAAGTATTAGTAACTTCCACTGAATGTGATAAACGCTCCATTACTTTTCTTTTTTTCACTAGCATTATAACGCATAATGGCCTCTAAACGCTTAGCTTGGAATTCTTTATTCTCATGTACAATTTTTAGAGCTTCTATTTGTCTTACTCTTTGTTCAAGTGTAAGAACTCGAGCTCTCAACTTAACAAGAGTTTTTTCAGAATGTTTGAAACCAGCCAATGAACCTGCTTTTTTAATATATTATATTCAGGATTTAACAAATCTAAATACTTTTGCTCTTTCAAAATAGTTAAAGATGGATCACAGTATTCCAATATTTCTAAACTAAATTGTTCGTATTTATTCTTACGAAGGGCGCCTTCCATCCCCCTTCCCTGTAAGGGGACCCCTGTAAGGGACGGGGATAGTAAATTATTGATTTACTTAATTTTATTTCTCTGTATAAGAAATTAATATTAAGATAACCTCTTAATCTTACACCTAAGTCTATACTACTTCCAACATAACTATAACCATTCAAATTGTTTACTCATCTATATACTCCAGCTTTACCTTTATTTTATTCTATAATTGAAAGCTTGTTTTTGATTACGTCTGAATATTGAACAACAGGAGAGATAAGCTGCTTTCTTGATTACTCATAGTAGAATAAGATTTACCGGCTATTCAAGTTTTAACACCAAATGAACCTATCCGACGTTTTGATACGGATCCAGATCTTTCTACATTGGAATCCATAAATCCTCTATAAGTCACGGTAGATAATCCTTTAAATGCGGAATCTATATTCTTCAGACCCCTTTTAGGCAAATACTCTATATCTTTTCTTTAAAACAACCGAATCAACTCCTTTTTCTTTAATACTGATTAATGCTTTTGAAATTGTAGTTATATGGCACCCCGTTGCTTTAGCAGCCTCACCTAATGAAAGATAGGTTGTAGAGGCGTAGCCGCCGCCGAAATATCCAAAACTGTCACTCTTTAGAATTCGATTCTTTTATTTCATTGTTGTGATGCTGGTGAGACAACTGAGTAAGAACTTCCCTTCTGTGGATTTTTCATCTTTAACCGTATTGCTTTCTTTTTAAAGATATCAAATATATCTTTTTGATAAGTCTGTTAACTCCTTCTCTTTAAAATCTCTTAATGCAAGAGTTATTGTCGAAGGATCACAACCTATTTCTCTCTGCAGCTTCAGCTTTTGAAGAATAAACTTTTTAACATTTGTTAAAGTATTAGTAACTTCCACTGAATGTGATAAACGCTCCATTACTTTTCTTTTTTCACTAGCATTATAACGCATAATGGCCTCTAAACGCTTAGCTTGGAATTCTTTATTCTCATGTACAATTTTTAGAGCTTCTATTTGTCTTACTCTTTGTTCAAGTGTAAGAACTCGAGCTCTCAACTTAACAAGAGTTTTTTCAGAATGTTTGAAACCAGCCAATGAACCTGCTTTTTTAATATATTATATTCAGGATTTAACAAATCTAAATACTTTTGCTCTTTCAAAATAGTTAAAGATGGATCACAGTATTCCAATATTTCTAAACTAAATTGTTCGTATTTATTCTTACGAAGGGCGCTCTTTAATCCCTTCCCCTGTAAGGGACCCTGTAAGGGGACGGGGGATAGTAAATTATTGATTTACTTAATTTTATTTCTCTGTATAAGAAATTAATATTAAGATAACCTCTTAATCTTACACCTAAGTCTATACTACTTCCAACATAACTATAACCATTCAAATTGTTTACTCATCTATATACTCCAGCTTTACCTTTATTTTATTCTATAATTGAAAGCTTGTTTTTGATTACGTCTGAATATTGAACAACAGGAGAGATAAGCTGCTTTCTTGATTACTCCATAGTAGAATAAGATTTACCGGCTATTCAAGTTTTAACACCAAATGAACCTATCCGACGTTTTGATACGGATCCAGATCTTTCTACATTGGAATCCATAAATCCTCTATAAGTCACGGTAGATAATCCTTTAAATGCGGAATCTATATTCTTCAGACCCTTTAGGCAAATACTCTATATCTTTTCTTTAAAACAACCGAATCAACTCTTTTTCTTTTAATACTGATTAATGCTTTTGAAATTGTAGTTATATGGCACCCTGTTGCTTTAGCAGCCTCACCTAATGAAAGATAGGTTGTAGATTTCTATATGCAGCTGCCGAAATATCCAAACTGTCACTCTTTTAGAATTCGATTCTTTTATTTCATTAAGTTGTGATGCTGGTGAGACAACTGAGTAAGAACTTCCTTCTGTGGATTTTTCATCTTTAACCGTATTGCTTTCTTTTAAAGATATCAAATATATCTTTTGATAAGTCTGTTAACTCCTTTCTCTTTAAAATCTCTTAATGCAAGAGTTATTGTCGAAGGATCACAACCTATTTCTCTCGCAGCTTCAGCTTTTGAAGAATAAACTTTTTAACATTTGTTAAAGTATTAGTAACTTCCACTGAATGTGATAAACGCTCCATTACTTTTCTTTTTCACTAGCATTATAACGCATAATGGCCTCTAAACGCTTAGCTTGGAATTTTTATTCTCATGTACAATTTTTAGAGTTTATTTGTCTTACTCTTTGTTCAAGTGTAAGAACTCGAGCTCTCAACTTAACAAGAGTTTTTTCAGAATGTTTGAAACCAGCCAATGAACCTGCTTTTTTAATATATTATATTCAGGATTTAACAAATCTAAATACTTTTGCTCTTTCAAAATAGTTAAAGATGGATCACAGTATTCCAATATTTCTAAACTAAATTGTTCGTATTTATTCTTACGAAGGGCGCCTTAATCCCCCTTCCCCAAGGGGACCCCTGTAAGGACGGGGGATAGTAAATTATTGATTTACTTAATTTTATTTCTCTGTATAAGAAATTAATATTAAGATAACCTCTTAATCTTACACCTAAGTCTATACTACTTCCAACATAACTATAACCATTCAAATTGTTTACTCATCTATATACTCCAGCTTTACCTTTATTTTATTCTATAATTGAAAGCTTGTTTTTGATTACGTCTGAATATTGAACAACAGGAGAGATAAGCTGCTTTCTTGGATTACTCATAGTAGAATAAGATTTACCGGCTATTCAAGTTTTAACACCAAATGAACCTATCCGACGTTTTGATACGGATCCAGATCTTTCTACATTGGAATCCATAAATCCTCTATAAGTCACGGTAGATAATCCTTTAAATGCGGAATCTATATTCTTCAGACCCCTTTAGGCAAATACTCTATATCTTTTCTTTAAAACAACCGAATCAACTCCTTTTTCTTTAATACTGATTAATGCTTTTGAAATTGTAGTTATATGGCACCCTGTTGCTTTAGCAGCCTCACCTAATGAAAGATAGGTTGTATATGTAGCCGCCGAAATATCCAAAACTGTCACTCTTTAGAATTCGATTCTTTTATTTCATTAAGTGATGCTGGTGAGACAACTGAGTAAGAACTTCCTTCTGTGGATTTTTCATCTTTAACCGTATTGCTTTCTTTTAAAGATATCAAATATATCTTTTTGATAAGTCTGTTAACTCCTTTCTCTTTAAAATCTCTTAATGCAAGAGTTATTGTCGAAGGATCACAACCTATTTCTCTCGCAGCTTCAGCTTTTGAAGAATAAACTTTTTTAACATTTGTTAAAGTATTAGTAACTTCCACTGAATGTGATAAACGCTCCATTACTTCTTTTCTTTTTTCACTAGCATTATAACGCATAATGGCCTCTAAACGCTTAGCTTGGAATTCTTTATTCTCATGTACAATTTTTAGAGCTTCTATTTGTCTTACTCTTTGTTCAAGTGTAAGAACTCGAGCTCTCAACTTAACAAGAGTTTTTTCAGAATGTTTGAAACCAGCCAATGAACCTGCTTTTTTTAATATATTATATTCAGGATTTAACAAATCTAAATACTTTTGCTCTTTCAAAATAGTTAAAGATGGATCACAGTATTCCAATATTTCTAAACTAAATTGTTCGTATTTATTCTTACGAAGGGCGCCTTAATCCCCCCTTCCTGTAAGGGGACCCTGTAAGGGGACGGGGGGGATAGTAAATTATTGATTTACTTAATTTTATTTCTCTGTATAAGAAATTAATATTAAGATAACCTCTTAATCTTACACCTAAGTCTATACTACTTCCAACATAACTATAACCATTCAAATTGTTTACTCATCTATATACTCCAGCTTTACCTTTATTTTATTCTATAATTGAAAGCTTGTTTTTGATTACGTCTGAATATTGAACAACAGGAGAGATAAGCTGCTTTCTTGGATTACTCATAGTAGAATAAGATTTACCGGCTATTCAAGTTTTAACACCAAATGAACCTATCCGACGTTTTGATACGGATCCAGATCTTTCTACATTGGAATCCATAAATCCTCTATAAGTCACGGTAGATAATCCTTTAAATGCGGAATCTATATTCTTCAGACCCCCTTTTAGGCAAATACTCTATATCTTTTCTTTAAAACAACCGAATCAACTCCTTTTTCTTTAATACTGATTAATGCTTTTGAAATTGTAGTTATATGGCACCCTGTTGCTTTAGCAGCCTCACCTAATGAAAGATAGGTTGTAGTATTATATGCAGCTGCCGCCGAAATATCCAAAACTGTCACTCTTTTAGAATTCGATTCTTTTATTTCATTAAGTTGTGATGCTGGTGAGACAACTGAGTAAGAACTTCCTTCTGTGGATTTTTCATCTTTAACCGTATTGCTTTCTTTTAAAGATATCAAATATATCTTTTGATAAGTCTGTTAACTCTTTCTCTTTAAAAATCTCTTAATGCAAGAGTTATTGTCGAAGGATCACAACCTATTTCTCTCGCAGCTTCAGCTTTTGAAGAATAAACTTTTTAACATTTGTTAAAGTATTAGTAACTTCCACTGAATGTGATAAACGCTCCATTACTTTTCTTTTTTTCACTAGCATTATAACGCATAATGGCCTCTAAACGCTTAGCTTGGAATTCTTTATTCTCATGTACAATTTTTAGAGCTTCTATTTGTCTTACTCTTTGTTCAAGTGTAAGAACTCGAGCTCTCAACTTAACAAGAGTTTTTTCAGAATGTTTGAAACCAGCCAATGAACCTGCTTTTTTAATATATTATATTCAGGATTTAACAAATCTAAATACTTTTGCTCTTTCAAAATAGTTAAAGATGGATCACAGTATTCCAATATTTCTAAACTAAATTGTTCGTATTTATTCTTACGAAGGGCGCCTTCATCCCCCCCTTCCCTGTAAGGGACCCCTGTAAGGGGACGGGGGATAGTAAATTATTGATTTACTTAATTTTATTTCTCTGTATAAGAAATTAATATTAAGATAACCTCTTAATCTTACACCTAAGTCTATACTACTTCCAACATAACTATAACCATTCAAATTGTTTACTCATCTATATACTCCAGCTTTACCTTTATTTTATTCTATAATTGAAAGCTTGTTTTGATTACGTCTGAATATTGAACAACAGGAGAGATAAGCTGCTTTCTTGATTACTCATAGTAGAATAAGATTTACCGGCTATTCAAGTTTTAACACCAAATGAACCTATCCGACGTTTTGATACGGATCCAGATCTTTCTACATTGGAATCCATAAATCCTCTATAAGTCACGGTAGATAATCCTTTAAATGCGGAATCTATATTCTTCAGACCCCTTTAGGCAAATACTCTATATCTTTTCTTTAAAACAACCGAATCAACTCCTTTTTCTTTAATACTGATTAATGCTTTTGAAATTGTAGTTATATGGCACCCCGTTGCTTTAGCAGCCTCACCTAATGAAAGATAGGTTAGTATTTATAGCAGCTGCCGAAATATCCAAAACTGTCACTCTTTTAGAATTCGATTCTTTTATTTCATTAAGTTGTGATGCTGGTGAGACAACTGAGTAAGAACTTCCTTCTGTGGATTTTTCATCTTTAACCGTATTGCTTTCTTTTAAAGATATCAAATATATCTTTTTGATAAGTCTGTTAACTCCTTTCTCTTTAAAATCTCTTAATGCAAGAGTTATTGTCGAAGGATCACAACCTATTTCTCTCGCAGCTTCAGCTTTTGAAGAATAAACTTTTTTAACATTTGTTAAAGTATTAGTAACTTCCACTGAATGTGATAAACGCTCCATTACTTCTTTTCTTTTTTCACTAGCATTATAACGCATAATGGCCTCTAAACGCTTAGCTTGGAATTCTTTATTCTCATGTACAATTTTTAGAGCTTCTATTTGTCTTACTCTTTGTTCAAGTGTAAGAACTCGAGCTCTCAACTTAACAAGAGTTTTTTCAGAATGTTTGAAACCAGCCAATGAACCTGCTTTTTTTAATATATTATATTCAGGATTTAACAAATCTAAATACTTTTGCTCTTTCAAAATAGTTAAAGATGGATCACAGTATTCCAATATTTCTAAACTAAATTGTTCGTATTTATTCTTACGAAGGGCGCCTCCTAATCCCCCCCCCTTCCCCTGTAAGGGGACCCCTGTAAGGGGACGGGGGGGATAGTAAATTATTGATTTACTTAATTTTATTTCTCTGTATAAGAAATTAATATTAAGATAACCTCTTAATCTTACACCTAAGTCTATACTACTTCCAACATAACTATAACCATTCAAATTGTTTACTCATCTATATACTCCAGCTTTACCTTTATTTTATTCTATAATTGAAAGCTTGTTTTTGATTACGTCTGAATATTGAACAACAGGAGAGATAAGCTGCTTTCTTGGATTACTCATAGTAGAATAAGATTTACCGGCTATTCAAGTTTTAACACCAAATGAACCTATCCGACGTTTTGATACGGATCCAGATCTTTCTACATTGGAATCCATAAATCCTCTATAAGTCACGGTAGATAATCCTTTAAATGCGGAATCTATATTCTTCAGACCCCTTTTAGGCAAATACTCTATATCTTTTCTTTAAAAACAACCGAATCAATCCCTTTTTCTTTAATACTGATTAATGCTTTTGAAATTGTAGTTATATGGCACCCTGTTGCTTTAGCAGCCTCACCTAATGAAAGATAGGTTGTATAATAGCCGCCGCCGAAATATCCAAAACTGTCACTCTTTAGAATTCGATTCTTTTATTTCATTAAGTTGTGATGCTGGTGAGACAACTGAGTAAGAACTTCCTTCTGTGGATTTTTTCATCTTTAACCGTATTGCTTTCTTTTAAAGATATCAAATATATCTTTTGATAAGTCTGTTAATTCCTTTCTTTAAAATCTCTTAATGCAAGAGTTATTGTCGAAGGATCACAACCTATCTCTCGCAGCTTCAGCTTTGAAGAATAAACTTTTTTAACATTTGTTAAAGTATTAGTAACTTCCACTGAATGTGATAAACGCTCCATTACTTCTTTCTTTCACCAATTAGCATTATAATGCATAATGGCCTCTAAACGCTTAGCTTGGAATTCTTTATTCTCATGTACAATTTTTAGAGTTTCTTTTTGTCTTACTCTTTGTTCAAGTGTAAGAACTCGAGCTTTCAACTTAACAAGAGTTTTTCAGAATGTTTGAAACCAGCCAATGAACCTGCTTTTTAATATATTATATTCAGGATTTAACAAATCTAAATACTTTTGCTCTTTCAAAATAGTTAAAGATGGATCACAGTATTCCAATATTTCTAAACTAAATTGTTCGCATTTATTCTTACGAAGGGCGTTTCTATCCCCCCTTCCCCTGTAAGGGGACCCTGTGATTTGGGATAGTAAATTATTGATTTACTTAATTTTATTTCTCTGTATAAGAAATTAATATTAAGATAACCTCTTAATCTTACACCTAAGTCTATACTACTTCCAACATAACTATAACCATTCAAATTGTTTACTCATCTATATACTCCAGCTTTACCTTTATTTTATTCCTCTATAATTGAAAGCTTGTTTTGATTACGTCTGAATATTGAACAACAGGAGAGATAAGCTGCTTCTCTTTGATTATTCAGTAGAATAAGATTTACCGGCTATTCAAGTTTTAACACCAAATGAACCTATCCGACGTTTTGATACGGATCCAGATCTTTCTACATTGAATCCATAACTTCTATAAGTCATGGTAGATAATCCTTTAAATGCGAATCTATATTCTTCAGACCCCTTTAGGCAAATACTTATATCTTTTCTTTAAAACAACCGAATCAACT
>CADCWY010000077.1:0-17963 GCA_902806535.1 Hypoxylon rickii | reverse complement strand
GAGCCAAATTCATTGGTACTTATATTACAAGAGTAGCATCACAGTATGACATCAGGAGAACCAAAAATGAAAAAGGAAGAATTAGAAGATTACCAGGAGGAATCATATGAATGACAGCTCCCATCACCGAAATTATAAACAGACTAGCCAATAAAGGTCTATTAATAAGAAAACCTGGAAGATTTAAATTCTTAAAATTCCCCAACTAACAGTAATACCTCTTAAGGATATAGTCCTAAGATTCAAAGCATTTATCAGGGACTAATAAATTACTATAGCTTTGCAGATAATAAAAAACAATTCCTCAAGATCAATGGATTCTAAGGAAAGTATGATAAAAACAATAATGAACAAACTTGACAAAGGAAGAGGAAATATAATAAAGAAATACGGAAAAACATAGACATCGCTTACAAAGGCAGTGATAACAAAGATAAAAGGTTAATTTCAGATGGCCCAAAATCACAAGAACGCCTATGAATTTCTCAGGGTACAAACTTACAGACCCTCTGGAACCGTTTAACTATAAAATATCCCTCTAAACTTATTTGATTTTAACTGTGTCAATTGTAACTCTTCTGAAAATGTAGAAGTACATCACATAAAACACATAAAACAATTAACCCCAAATTAAGTGAATTTGACAAACTTGTAGCAACGATCAATCGTAAACAAGTTCCGCTTTGCCACGAATGTCATATGAAACTACATTCAGGTAAATATTCTGGCATAAATCCAAAAAATAAAGAAATATCAAAAGAAAAGTATCGCAGACTTAAAGTCTACAATTTTGAGAAGTAAAAGTAATATAGAATAATATGTTACGTTGAAAGTCAGAACCTCATAGTAGTATTAAGGATTGGTAATCCTTGAAAAGGTGGTCAGCTTGATCTAAAGAATATAGCAAAACCTCACACAAGCATGGAATAGAAATCTATTCAACTATCTGTCTGTAGTCCCTGCTATAAAAAAATGAAATCTTCATTAACCTGGATTTCGTAAGAGAATTTATACTAACAATATACACAACTCTTCGTGCAGGCGATCAAAGGGGGAGAGCCGTATGCGCTGAAAGGTGCACGTAAGTTCGGAGGGGCCTACTGCTTTTAGAATAGAAGGTACTTAGAACGGAGGAACATATAAAATCATAAAACTGAGGAGCCTACCCAAACATACAAATCCAATCAAAATTGGATTCATAAATATAAACAAAATGAACTCAGAAATATATATACATACTCTTTAGTTTATTTACAACTTAAAATTACCAAATACTTTCTTAATATTGATATACTTACCAATGTACTTGCAATCTAGCATGGTCCGATTTAATACACGATCTAAACGCGACAGGCGACTATCTATCGTAGGATAAATAAAAGTTCTGGGCTCGCCCCCATCGCTTTATGTCAATAGGTATAGATAAACTATTAAAATTAAACGTTTGAAATTATGTATGTCATCATGTCATACCGGAATCAGTAGAAATACGGAACCAACCGCCAAGTGAGCTTATTTGAAATATAATATGACCCACGAGTAATATGAGGTACTCAGGATAATTTCTAGGACCCAATAACAAAAATAAAAATAAAATAAAAGCGAACAATAAATTTCTTAAACAACCAGAAAAAACATAAAAGAGAATTTAAAAGCTCTTCAAAAAGACTGAAAAGATAAACTTTAATGATTATCTTGATTCGAAAATTGAATACGACACACAAGGTAAAGTGGTTAATATCTTCCAAATACTTTCAGGAGAATACTCCTTAATGATGTCTTACAACTCCATAAAAAGTAACCCAGGTAATATGGTATATGGAACGGATAAAGAAACACTTGATGGTATTTCCAGCGAATGATTCAAAAAATACACTTATCTCTTTTAAATGAATCATATAAGCCTAAACCAGCAAGAAGAGTGTATATCCCTAAACCTAACGGAAAAGAAAGACCACTTGGAATAGCAGGACCCAGAGACAAGATTATACAACAGTCTATGAAACTAATCCTCGAATACATTTTGAACCTAAATTCAGTAAGCTGTCTCATGGATTTAGACCCAACAGAAGTTGCCATACGGCACTTAGAGATCAGAGAATGAAAAGGTGTTCCGTGAATAATAGAAGGTGATATAAAATTTCTTCCCTACCATAGACCATCATATCCTTGAGAAATTGTTAAAAAATACATCAGTGATGTAAGATTCTTTAACCTATACTGAAAATTAGTAAAAGCTGGTTATATTGAATGAGACACCTCAAGAAGGAAATACATTGCTACTGATCTGGGAGTACCGCAAGGAGGAATTATAAGCCCTATCCTGTCAAATGTAATGCTTCATGAATTAGACCTATTTATAGAGAAAATGAAAGAAGAGTCTGAGAAAAACAATCAAGGTATAGTGGCATATAAAACCAACCCGGAATATCACAAATGTATTAACAGAAACTATAGATTAAAAAATAAAATTAATGAACTCATGGAAAGAAATTGTGACACAAAAGATCTCAGAAAAGAGTTTGTAGAAAACATAAGGAAAAGAAACCGAATAAAATCTACTATTCCTAATCCCGAATACATCAAATTAAATTATGTAAGATATGCCGATGACTGAGTGCTTGGATTATGATCCAATCATCAGAGAGCTAAAGAGATCAGGAAAAAGATTGGTGATTTTCTATTAGAATTTAACCTTGAACTCTCTTACGAAAAAACCAAGATTACTAATACCAGAAAAGAAAGAGCCAAATTCCTTGGTACTTATATTACAAGAGTAGCATCACAGTATGACATCAGGAGAACCAAAAATGAAAAAGGAAGAATTAGAAGATTACCAGGAGGAATCATATGAATGACAGCTCCCATCACCGAAATTATAAACAGACTAGCCAATAAAGGTCTATTAATAAGAAAACCTGGAAGATTTAAATTCTTAAGAATTCCCCAACTAACGGTAATACCTCTTAAGGATATAGTCCTAAGATTCAGAAGCATTTATCAGGGACTAATAAATTACTATAGCTTTGCAGATAATAAAAAACAATTCCTCAAGATCCAATGGATTCTAAAGGAAAGTATGATAAAAACAATAATGAACAAACTTGACAAAGGAAGAGGAAATATAATAAAGAAATACGGAAAAAACATAGACATCGCTTACAAAGGCAGTGATAACAAAGATAAAAAGGTTAATTTCGAATGGCCCAAAATCACAAGAACGCCTATGAATTTCTCAGGTACAAACTTACAGACCCTCTGGAACCGTTTAACTATAAAATATCCACTCTAAACTTATTTGATTTTAACTGTGTCAATTGTAACTCTTCTGAAAATGTAGAAGTACATCACATAAAACACATAAAAACAATTAACCCCAAATTAAGTGAATTTGACAAACTTGTAGCAACGATCAATCGTAAACAAGTTCCGCTTTGCCACGAATGTCATATGAAACTACATTCAGGTAAATATTCTGGCATAAATCCAAAAAAAATAAAGAAATATCAAAAAGAGAAAGTATCGCAGACTTAAAAGTCTACAATTTTGAGAAGTAAAAGTAATATAGAATAATATGTTACGTTGAGAAGTCAGAGACCTCATAGTATTAAGGATTGGTAATCCTTGAAAAGGTGGTCAGCTTGATCTAAAGAATATAGCAAAACCTCACACAAGCATGGAATAGAAATCTATTCAACTATCTGTCTGTAGTCCCTGCTATAAAAAAATGAAATCTTCATTAACCTGGATTTCTCGTAAGAGAATTTATACTAACAATATACACAACTCTTCGTGCAGGCGATCAAGGGGAGAGCCGTATGCGCTGAAAGGTGCACGTACGGTTCGGAGGGCCTACTGCTTTTGAATAGAAGGTACTTAGAACGGAGTAACCTATTAAAAGCACAAAACTGGGGCCTACCCTGTCATTACACAAATCAATCAAAATTGGATTCATAAATATAAACAAAAATGAACTCAGAAATATATATACATACTCTTTTAGTTTATTTACAACTTAAAATTACCAAATACTTTCTTAATATTGATATACAAATGTACTTGCAATCTATGGTCCGATTTAATACACGATCTAAACGCGACAGGCGACTATCTATCGTAGGATAAATAAAAGTTCTGGGCTCGCCCCCCATCGCTTTTATGTCAATAGGTATAGATAAACTATTAAAATTAAACGTTTGAAATTATGTATGTCATCATGTCATACCGGAATCAGTAGAAATACGGAACCAACCGCCAAGTGAGCTTATTTGAAATATAATATGACCCACGAGTAATATGAGGTACTCAGGATAATTTCTAGGACCCAATAACAAAAATAAAAAAACGTAAAAATAAAAGCGAACAATAAATTTCTTAAACAACCAGAAAAAAACATAAAAGAGAATTTAAAAGCTCTTCAAAAAAAGACTGAAAAGATAAACTTTAATGATTATCTTGATTCGAAAATTGAATACGACACACAAGGTAAAGTGGTTAATATCTTCCAAATACTTTCAGGAGAATACTCCTTAATGATGTCTTACAACTCCATAAAAAGTAACCCAGGTAATATGGTATATGGAACGGATAAAGAAACACTTGATGGTATTTCCAGCGAATGATTCAAAAAAATACACTTATCTCTTTTAAATGAATCATATAAGCCTAAACCAGCAAGAAGAGTGTATATCCCTAAACCTAACGGAAAAGAAAGACCACTTGGAATAGCAGGACCCAGAGACAAGATTATACAACAGTCTATGAAACTAATCCTCGAATACATTTTTGAACCTAAATTCAGTAAGCTGTCTCATGGATTTAGACCCAACAGAAGTTGCCATACGGCACTTAGAGAGATCAGAGAATGAAAAGGTGTTCCGTGAATAATAGAAGGTGATATAAAAATTTCTTCCCTACCATAGACCATCATATCCTTGAGAAATTGTTAAAAAAATACATCAGTGATGTAAGATTCTTTAACCTATACTGAAAATTAGTAAAAGCTGGTTATATTGAATGAGACACCTCAAGAAGGAAATACATTGCTACTGATCTGGGAGTACCGCAAGGAGGAATTATAAGCCCTATCCTGTCAAATGTAATGCTTCATGAATTAGACCTATTTATAGAGAAAATGAAAGAAGAGTCTGAGAAAAACAATCAAGGTATAGTGGCATATAAAACCAACCCGGAATATCACAAATGTATTAACAGAAACTATAGATTAAAAAATAAAATTAATGAACTCATGGAAAGAAATTGTGACACAAAAGATCTCAGAAAAGAGTTTGTAGAAAACATAAGGAAAAGAAACCGAATAAAATCTACTATTCCTAATCCCGAATACATCAAATTAAATTATGTAAGATATGCCGATGACTGAGTGCTTGGATTATGATCCAATCATCAGAGAGCTAAAGAGATCAGGAAAAAGATTGGTGATTTTCTATTAGAATTTAACCTTGAACTCTCTTACGAAAAAACCAAGATTACTAATACCAGAAAAGAAAGAGCCAAATTCCTTGGTACTTATATTACAAGAGTAGCATCACAGTATGACATCAGGAGAACCAAAAATGAAAAAGGAAGAATTAGAAGATTACCAGGAGGAATCATATGAATGACAGCTCCCATCACCGAAATTATAAACAGACTAGCCAATAAAGGTCTATTAATAAGAAAACCTGGAAGATTTAAATTCTTAAGAATTCCCCAACTAACGGTAATACCTCTTAAGGATATAGTCCTAAGATTCAGAAGCATTTATCAGGGACTAATAAATTACTATAGCTTTGCAGATAATAAAAAACAATTCCTCAAGATCCAATGGATTCTAAAGGAAAGTATGATAAAAACAATAATGAACAAACTTGACAAAGGAAGAGGAAATATAATAAAGAAATACGGAAAAAACATAGACATCGCTTACAAAGGCAGTGATAACAAAGATAAAAAGGTTAATTTCGAATGGCCCAAAATCACAAGAACGCCTATGAATTTCTCAGGGTACAAACTTACAGACCCTCTGGAACCGTTTAACTATAAAATATCCACTCTAAACTTATTTGATTTTAACTGTGTCAATTGTAACTCTTCTGAAAATGTAGAAGTACATCACATAAAACACATAAAAACAATTAACCCCAAATTAAGTGAATTTGACAAACTTGTAGCAACGATCAATCGTAAACAAGTTCCGCTTTGCCACGAATGTCATATGAAACTACATTCAGGTAAATATTCTGGCATAAATCCAAAAAAATAAAGAAATATCAAAAGAGAAAGTATCGCAGACTTAAAAGTCTACAATTTTGAGAAGTAAAAGTAATATAGAATAATATGTTACGTTGAGAAGTCAGAGACCTCATAGTATTAAGGATTGGTAATCCTTGAAAAGGTGGTCAGCTTGATCTAAAGAATATAGCAAAACCTCACACAAGCATGGAATAGAAATCTATTCAACTATCTGTCTGTAGTCCCTGCTATAAAAAATGAAATCTTCATTAACCTGGATTTCTCGTAAGAGAATTTATACTAACAATATACACAACTCTTCGTGCAGGCGATCAAGGGAGAGCCGTATGCGCTGAAAGGTGCACGTACGGTTCGGAGGGGGGCCTACTGCTTTTGAATAGAAGGTACTTAGAACGGAGTAACCTATTAAAAGCACAAAACTGGGGGCCACCACCCTGTCATTACAAAATCAATCAAATTGGATTCATAAATATAAACAAGAACTCAGAAATATACATACTCTTTTAGTTTATTTACAACTTAAAATTACCAAATACTTTCTTAATATTGATATACTTACCAATGTACTTGCAATCTAGCATGGTCCGATTTAATACACGATCTAAACGCGACAGGCGACTATCTATCGTAGGATAAATAAAAGTTCTGGGCTCGCCCCCATCGCTTTTATGTCAATAGGTATAGATAAACTATTAAAATTAAACGTTTGAAATTATGTATGTCATCATGTCATACCGGAATCAGTAGAAATACGGAACCAACCGCCAAGTGAGCTTATTTGAAATATAATATGACCCACGAGTAATATGAGGTACTCAGGATAATTTCTAGGACCCAATAACAAAATAAAAAAACGTAAAAATAAAAGCGAACAATAAATTTCTTAAACAACCAGAAAAAACATAAAAGAGAATTTAAAAGCTCTTCAAAAAGACTGAAAAGATAAACTTTAATGATTATCTTGATTCGAAAATTGAATACGACACACAAGGTAAAGTGGTTAATATCTTCCAAATACTTTCAGGAGAATACTCCTTAATGATGTCTTACAACTCCATAAAAAGTAACCCAGGTAATATGGTATATGGAACGGATAAAGAAACACTTGATGGTATTTCCAGCGAATGATTCAAAAAATACACTTATCTCTTTTAAATGAATCATATAAGCCTAAACCAGCAAGAAGAGTGTATATCCCTAAACCTAACGGAAAAGAAAGACCACTTGGAATAGCAGGACCCAGAGACAAGATTATACAACAGTCTATGAAACTAATCCTCGAATACATTTTTGAACCTAAATTCAGTAAGCTGTCTCATGGATTTAGACCCAACAGAAGTTGCCATACGGCACTTAGAGAGATCAGAGAATGAAAAGGTGTTCCGTGAATAATAGAAGGTGATATAAAAATTTCTTCCCTACCATAGACCATCATATCCTTGAGAAATTGTTAAAAAATACATCAGTGATGTAAGATTCTTTAACCTATACTGAAAATTAGTAAAAGCTGGTTATATTGAATGAGACACCTCAAGAAGGAAATACATTGCTACTGATCTGGGAGTACCGCAAGGAGGAATTATAAGCCCTATCCTGTCAAATGTAATGCTTCATGAATTAGACCTATTTATAGAGAAAATGAAAGAAGAGTCTGAGAAAAACAATCAAGGTATAGTGGCATATAAAACCAACCCGGAATATCACAAATGTATTAACAGAAACTATAGATTAAAAAATAAAATTAATGAACTCATGGAAAGAAATTGTGACACAAAAGATCTCAGAAAAGAGTTTGTAGAAAACATAAGGAAAAGAAACCGAATAAAATCTACTATTCCTAATCCCGAATACATCAAATTAAATTATGTAAGATATGCCGATGACTGAGTGCTTGGATTATGATCCAATCATCAGAGAGCTAAAGAGATCAGGAAAAAGATTGGTGATTTTCTATTAGAATTTAACCTTGAACTCTCTTACGAAAAAACCAAGATTACTAATACCAGAAAAGAAAGAGCCAAATTCCTTGGTACTTATATTACAAGAGTAGCATCACAGTATGACATCAGGAGAACCAAAAATGAAAAAGGAAGAATTAGAAGATTACCAGGAGGAATCATATGAATGACAGCTCCCATCACCGAAATTATAAACAGACTAGCCAATAAAGGTCTATTAATAAGAAAACCTGGAAGATTTAAATTCTTAAGAATTCCCCAACTAACGGTAATACCTCTTAAGGATATAGTCCTAAGATTCAGAAGCATTTATCAGGGACTAATAAATTACTATAGCTTTGCAGATAATAAAAAACAATTCCTCAAGATCCAATGGATTCTAAAGGAAAGTATGATAAAAACAATAATGAACAAACTTGACAAAGGAAGAGGAAATATAATAAAGAAATACGGAAAAAACATAGACATCGCTTACAAAGGCAGTGATAACAAAGATAAAAAGGTTAATTTCGAATGGCCCAAAATCACAAGAACGCCTATGAATTTCTCAGGGTACAAACTTACAGACCCTCTGGAACCGTTTAACTATAAAATATCCACTCTAAACTTATTTGATTTTAACTGTGTCAATTGTAACTCTTCTGAAAATGTAGAAGTACATCACATAAAACACATAAAAACAATTAACCCCAAATTAAGTGAATTTGACAAACTTGTAGCAACGATCAATCGTAAACAAGTTCCGCTTTGCCACGAATGTCATATGAAACTACATTCAGGTAAATATTCTGGCATAAATCCAAAAAAAATAAAGAAATATCAAAAAGAGAAAGTATCGCAGACTTAAAAGTCTACAATTTTGAGAAGTAAAAGTAATATAGAATAATATGTTACGTTGAGAAGTCAGAGACCTCATAGTATTAAGGATTGGTAATCCTTGAAAAGGTGGTCAGCTTGATCTAAAGAATATAGCAAAACCTCACACAAGCATGGAATAGAAATCTATTCAACTATCTGTCTGTAGTCCCTGCTATAAAAAATGAAATCTTCATTAACCTGGATTTCTCGTAAGAGAATTTATACTAACAATATACACAACTCTTCGTGCAGGCGATCAAGGGGAGAGCCGTATGCGCTGAAAGGTGCACGTACGGTTCGGAGGGCCTACTGCTTTTGAATAGAAGGTACTTAGAACGGAGTAACCTATTAAAAGCACAAAACTGGGGGCCTACCCTGTCATACAAATCCAATCAAAATTGGATTCATAAATATAAACAAAAATGAACTCAGAAATATATATACATACTCTTTTAGTTTATTTACAACTTAAAATTACCAAATACTTTCTTAATATTGATATACTTACCAATGTACTTGCAATCTAGCATGGTCCGATTTAATACACGATCTAAACGCGACAGGCGACTATCTATCGTAGGATAAATAAAAGTTCTGGGCTCGCCCCCCATCGCTTTTATGTCAATAGGTATAGATAAACTATTAAAATTAAACGTTTGAAATTATGTATGTCATCATGTCATACCGGAATCAGTAGAAATACGGAACCAACCGCCAAGTGAGCTTATTTGAAATATAATATGACCCACGAGTAATATGAGGTACTCAGGATAATTTCTAGGACCCAATAACAAAAATAAAAAAACGTAAAAATAAAAGCGAACAATAAATTTCTTAAACAACCAGAAAAAAACATAAAAGAGAATTTAAAAGCTCTTCAAAAAAAGACTGAAAAGATAAACTTTAATGATTATCTTGATTCGAAAATTGAATACGACACACAAGGTAAAGTGGTTAATATCTTCCAAATACTTTCAGGAGAATACTCCTTAATGATGTCTTACAACTCCATAAAAAGTAACCCAGGTAATATGGTATATGGAACGGATAAAGAAACACTTGATGGTATTTCCAGCGAATGATTCAAAAAAATACACTTATCTCTTTTAAATGAATCATATAAGCCTAAACCAGCAAGAAGAGTGTATATCCCTAAACCTAACGGAAAAGAAAGACCACTTGGAATAGCAGGACCCAGAGACAAGATTATACAACAGTCTATGAAACTAATCCTCGAATACATTTTTGAACCTAAATTCAGTAAGCTGTCTCATGGATTTAGACCCAACAGAAGTTGCCATACGGCACTTAGAGATCAGAGAATGAAAAGGTGTTCCGTGAATAATAGAAGGTGATATAAAAATTTCTTCCCTACCATAGACCATCATATCCTTGAGAAATTGTTAAAAAAATACATCAGTGATGTAAGATTCTTTAACCTATACTGAAAATTAGTAAAAGCTGGTTATATTGAATGAGACACCTCAAGAAGGAAATACATTGCTACTGATCTGGGAGTACCGCAAGGAGGAATTATAAGCCCTATCCTGTCAAATGTAATGCTTCATGAATTAGACCTATTTATAGAGAAAATGAAAGAAGAGTCTGAGAAAAACAATCAAGGTATAGTGGCATATAAAACCAACCCGGAATATCACAAATGTATTAACAGAAACTATAGATTAAAAAATAAAATTAATGAACTCATGGAAAGAAATTGTGACACAAAAGATCTCAGAAAAGAGTTTGTAGAAAACATAAGGAAAAGAAACCGAATAAAATCTACTATTCCTAATCCCGAATACATCAAATTAAATTATGTAAGATATGCCGATGACTGAGTGCTTGGATTATGATCCAATCATCAGAGAGCTAAAGAGATCAGGAAAAAGATTGGTGATTTTCTATTAGAATTTAACCTTGAACTCTCTTACGAAAAAACCAAGATTACTAATACCAGAAAAGAAAGAGCCAAATTCCTTGGTACTTATATTACAAGAGTAGCATCACAGTATGACATCAGGAGAACCAAAAATGAAAAAGGAAGAATTAGAAGATTACCAGGAGGAATCATATGAATGACAGCTCCCATCACCGAAATTATAAACAGACTAGCCAATAAAGGTCTATTAATAAGAAAACCTGGAAGATTTAAATTCTTAAGAATTCCCCAACTAACGGTAATACCTCTTAAGGATATAGTCCTAAGATTCAGAAGCATTTATCAGGGACTAATAAATTACTATAGCTTTGCAGATAATAAAAACAATTCCTCAAGATCCAATGGATTCTAAAGGAAAGTATGATAAAAACAATAATGAACAAACTTGACAAAGGAAGAGGAAATATAATAAAGAAATACGGAAAAACATAGACATCGCTTACAAAGGCAGTGATAACAAAGATAAAAAGGTTAATTTCGAATGGCCCAAAATCACAAGAACGCCTATGAATTTCTCAGGGTACAAACTTACAGACCCTCTGGAACCGTTTAACTATAAAATATCCACTCTAAACTTATTTGATTTTAACTGTGTCAATTGTAACTCTTCTGAAAATGTAGAAGTACATCACATAAAACACATAAAAACAATTAACCCCAAATTAAGTGAATTTGACAAACTTGTAGCAACGATCAATCGTAAACAAGTTCCGCTTTGCCACGAATGTCATATGAAACTACATTCAGGTAAATATTCTGGCATAAATCCAAAAAAATAAAGAAATATCAAAAGAGAAAGTATCGCAGACTTAAAAGTCTACAATTTTGAGAAGTAAAAGTAATATAGAATAATATGTTACGTTGAGAAGTCAGAGACCTCATAGTATTAAGGATTGGTAATCCTTGAAAAGGTGGTCAGCTTGATCTAAAGAATATAGCAAAACCTCACACAAGCATGGAATAGAAATCTATTCAACTATCTGTCTGTAGTCCCTGCTATAAAAAATGAAATCTTCATTAACCTGGATTTCTCGTAAGAGAATTTATACTAACAATATACACAACTCTTCGTGCAGGCGATCAAGGGAGAGCCGTATGCGCTGAAAGGTGCACACGTACAGTTCGGAGGGGGCCTACTGCTTTTGAATAGAAGGTACTTAGAACGGAGTAACCTATTAAAAGCACAAAACTGGGGGCCTACCCTGTCATACAAATCAATCAAAATTGGATTCATAAATATAAACAAAAATGAACTCAGAAATATATATACATACTCTTTTAGTTTATTTACAACTTAAAATTACCAAATACTTTCTTAATATTGATATACTTACCAATGTACTTGCAATCTAGCATGGTCCGATTTAATACACGATCTAAACGCGACAGGCGACTATCTATCGTAGGATAAATAAAAGTTCTGGGCTCGCCCCCATCGCTTTATGTCAATAGGTATAGATAAACTATTAAAATTAAACGTTTGAAATTATGTATGTCATCATGTCATACCGGAATCAGTAGAAATACGGAACCAACCGCCAAGTGAGCTTATTTGAAATATAATATGACCCACGAGTAATATGAGGTACTCAGGATAATTTCTAGGACCCAATAACAAAAATAAAAAACGTAAAAATAAAAGCGAACAATAAATTTCTTAAACAACCAGAAAAAACATAAAAGAGAATTTAAAAGCTCTTCAAAAAGACTGAAAAGATAAACTTTAATGATTATCTTGATTCGAAAATTGAATACGACACACAAGGTAAAGTGGTTAATATCTTCCAAATACTTTCAGGAGAATACTCCTTAATGATGTCTTACAACTCCATAAAAAGTAACCCAGGTAATATGGTATATGGAACGGATAAAGAAACACTTGATGGTATTTCCAGCGAATGATTCAAAAAATACACTTATCTCTTTTAAATGAATCATATAAGCCTAAACCAGCAAGAAGAGTGTATATCCCTAAACCTAACGGAAAAGAAAGACCACTTGGAATAGCAGGACCCAGAGACAAGATTATACAACAGTCTATGAAACTAATCCTCGAATACATTTTTGAACCTAAATTCAGTAAGCTGTCTCATGGATTTAGACCCAACAGAAGTTGCCATACGGCACTTAGAGATCAGAGAATGAAAAGGTGTTCCGTGAATAATAGAAGGTGATATAAAAATTTCTTCCCTACCATAGACCATCATATCCTTGAGAAATTGTTAAAAAATACATCAGTGATGTAAGATTCTTTAACCTATACTGAAAATTAGTAAAAGCTGGTTATATTGAATGAGACACCTCAAGAAGGAAATACATTGCTACTGATCTGGGAGTACCGCAAGGAGGAATTATAAGCCCTATCCTGTCAAATGTAATGCTTCATGAATTAGACCTATTTATAGAGAAAATGAAAGAAGAGTCTGAGAAAAACAATCAAGGTATAGTGGCATATAAAACCAACCCGGAATATCACAAATGTATTAACAGAAACTATAGATTAAAAAATAAAATTAATGAACTCATGGAAAGAAATTGTGACACAAAAGATCTCAGAAAAGAGTTTGTAGAAAACATAAGGAAAAGAAACCGAATAAAATCTACTATTCCTAATCCCGAATACATCAAATTAAATTATGTAAGATATGCCGATGACTGAGTGCTTGGATTATGATCCAATCATCAGAGAGCTAAAGAGATCAGGAAAAAGATTGGTGATTTTCTATTAGAATTTAACCTTGAACTCTCTTACGAAAAAACCAAGATTACTAATACCAGAAAAGAAAGAGCCAAATTCCTTGGTACTTATATTACAAGAGTAGCATCACAGTATGACATCAGGAGAACCAAAAATGAAAAAGGAAGAATTAGAAGATTACCAGGAGGAATCATATGAATGACAGCTCCCATCACCGAAATTATAAACAGACTAGCCAATAAAGGTCTATTAATAAGAAAACCTGGAAGATTTAAATTCTTAAGAATTCCCCAACTAACGGTAATACCTCTTAAGGATATAGTCCTAAGATTCAGAAGCATTTATCAGGGACTAATAAATTACTATAGCTTTGCAGATAATAAAAAACAATTCCTCAAGATCCAATGGATTCTAAAGGAAAGTATGATAAAAACAATAATGAACAAACTTGACAAAGGAAGAGGAAATATAATAAAGAAATACGGAAAAAACATAGACATCGCTTACAAAGGCAGTGATAACAAAGATAAAAGGTT
Source organism: Hypoxylon rickii (assembly GCA_902806535.1). Taxonomy (NCBI): domain Eukaryota; kingdom Fungi; phylum Ascomycota; class Sordariomycetes; order Xylariales; family Hypoxylaceae; genus Hypoxylon; species Hypoxylon rickii. The sequence goes on along the minus strand of CADCWY010000077.1, from coordinate 3,716 downwards.
AATTTCGAATGGCCCAAAATCACAAGAACGCCTATGAATTTCTCAGGGTACAAACTTACAGACCCTCTGGAACCGTTTAACTATAAAATATCCACTCTAAACTTATTTGATTTTAACTGTGTCAATTGTAACTCTTCTGAAAATGTAGAAGTACATCACATAAAACACATAAAAACAATTAACCCCAAATTAAGTGAATTTGACAAACTTGTAGCAACGATCAATCGTAAACAAGTTCCGCTTTGCCACGAATGTCATATGAAACTACATTCAGGTAAATATTCTGGCATAAATCCAAAAAATAAAGAAATATCAAAAAGAAAGTATCGCAGACTTAAAAGTCTACAATTTTGAGAAGTAAAAGTAATATAGAATAATATGTTACGTTGAGAAGTCAGAGACCTCATAGTATTAAGGATTGGTAATCCTTGAAAAGGTGGTCAGCTTGATCTAAAGAATATAGCAAAACCTCACACAAGCATGGAATAGAAATCTATTCAACTATCTGTCTGTAGTCCCTGCTATAAAAAATGAAATCTTCATTAACCTGGATTTCTCGTAAGAGAATTTATACTAACAATATACACAACTCTTCGTGCAGGCGATCAAGGGAGAGCCGTATGCGCTGAAAGGTGCACGTACAGTTCGGAGGGGGCCTACTGCTTTTGAATAGAAGGTACTTAGAACGGAGTAACCTATTAAAAGCACAAAACTGGGGGCCTACCCTGTCATACAAATCAATCAAAATTGGATTCATAAATATAAACAAAAATGAACTCAGAAATATATATATACTCTTTTAGTTTATTTACAACTTAAAATTACCAAATACTTTCTTAATATTGATATACTTACCAATGTACTTGCAATCTAGCATGGTCCGATTTAATACACGATCTAAACGCGACAGGCGACTATCTATCGTAGGATAAATAAAAGTTCTGGGCTCGCCCCCATCGCTTTATGTCAATAGGTATAGATAAACTATTAAAATTAAACGTTTGAAATTATGTATGTCATCATGTCATACCGGAATCAGTAGAAATACGGAACCAACCGCCAAGTGAGCTTATTTGAAATATAATATGACCCACGAGTAATATGAGGTACTCAGGATAATTTCTAGGACCCAATAACAAAAATAAAAAACGTAAAAATAAAAGCGAACAATAAATTTCTTAAACAACCAGAAAAAACATAAAAGAGAATTTAAAAGCTCTTCAAAAAAGACTGAAAAGATAAACTTTAATGATTATCTTGATTCGAAAATTGAATACGACACACAAGGTAAAGTGGTTAATATCTTCCAAATACTTTCAGGAGAATACTCCTTAATGATGTCTTACAACTCCATAAAAAGTAACCCAGGTAATATGGTATATGGAACGGATAAAGAAACACTTGATGGTATTTCCAGCGAATGATTCAAAAAATACACTTATCTCTTTTAAATGAATCATATAAGCCTAAACCAGCAAGAAGAGTGTATATCCCTAAACCTAACGGAAAAGAAAGACCACTTGGAATAGCAGGACCCAGAGACAAGATTATACAACAGTCTATGAAACTAATCCTCGAATACATTTTTGAACCTAAATTCAGTAAGCTGTCTCATGGATTTAGACCCAACAGAAGTTGCCATACGGCACTTAGAGAGATCAGAGAATGAAAAGGTGTTCCGTGAATAATAGAAGGTGATATAAAAATTTCTTCCCTACCATAGACCATCATATCCTTGAGAAATTGTTAAAAAATACATCAGTGATGTAAGATTCTTTAACCTATACTGAAAATTAGTAAAAGCTGGTTATATTGAATGAGACACCTCAAGAAGGAAATACATTGCTACTGATCTGGGAGTACCGCAAGGAGGAATTATAAGCCCTATCCTGTCAAATGTAATGCTTCATGAATTAGACCTATTTATAGAGAAAATGAAAGAAGAGTCTGAGAAAAACAATCAAGGTATAGTGGCATATAAAACCAACCCGGAATATCACAAATGTATTAACAGAAACTATAGATTAAAAATAAAATTAATGAACTCATGGAAAGAAATTGTGACACAAAGATCTCAGAAAAGTTTGTAGAAAACATAAGGAAAAGAAACCGAATAAAATCTACTATTCCTAATCCCGAATACATCAAATTAAATTATGTAAGATATGCCGATGACTGAGTGCTTGGATTATGATCCAATCATCAGAGAGCTAAAGAGATCAGGAAAAAGATTGGTGATTTTCTATTAGAATTTAACCTTGAACTCTCTTACGAAAAACCAAGATTACTAATACCAGAAAAGAAAGAGCCAAATTCCTTGGTACTTATATTACAAGAGTAGCATCACAGTATGACATCAGGAGAACCAAAATGAAAAAGGAAGAATTAGAAGATTACCAGGAGGAATCATATGAATGACAGCTCCCATCACCGAAATTATAAACAGACTAGCCAATAAAGGTCTATTAATAAGAAAACCTGGAAGATTTAAATTCTTAAGAATTCCCCAACTAACAGTAATACCTCTTAAGGATATAGTCCTAAGATTCAGAAGCATTTATCAGGGACTAATAAATTACTATAGCTTTGCAGATAATAAAAAACAATTCCTCAAGATCCAATGGATTCTAAAGGAAAGTATGATAAAACAATAATGAACAAACTTGACAAAGGAAGAGGAAATATAATAAAGAAATACGGAAAAACATAGACATCGCTTACAAAGGCAGTGATAACAAAGATAAAAAGGTTAATTTCGAATGGCCCAAAATCACAAGAACGCCTATGAATTTCTCAGGGTACAAACTTACAGACCCTCTGGAACCGTTTAACTATAAAATATCCACTCTAAACTTATTTGATTTTAACTGTGTCAATTGTAACTCTTCTGAAAATGTAGAAGTACATCACATAAAACACATAAAAACAATTAACCCCAAATTAAGTGAATTTGACAAACTTGTAGCAACGATCAATCGTAAACAAGTTCCGCTTTGCCACGAATGTCATATGAAACTACATTCAGGTAAATATTCTGGCATAAATCCAAAAAAATAAAGAAATATCAAAAGAGAAAGTATCGCAGACTTAAAAGTCTACAATTTTGAGAAGTAAAAGTAATATAGAATAATATGTTACGTTGAGAAGTCAGAGACCTCATAGTATTAAGGATTGGTAATCCTTGAAAAGGTGGTCAGCTTGATCTAAAGAATATAGCAAAACCTCACACAAGCATGGAATAGAAATCTATTCAACTATCTGTCTGTAGTCCCTGCTATAAAAAATGAAATCTTCATTAACCTGGATTTCTCGTAAGAGAATTTATACTAACAATATACACAACTCTTCGTGCAGGCGATCAAGGGAGAGCCGTATGCGCTGAAAGGTGCACGTACGGTTCGGAGGGGGGCCTACTGCTTTTGAATAGAAGGTACTTAGAACGGAGTAACCTATTAAAAAGCACAAAACTGGGGGTCATACCAATCTACCCTGAAATATAATATCATACAAAATTACCAATCAAAATAAAAATGGATTCATAAATATAAAGACAACTAATGATTAACTCAGTAAATATATATACATACTCTTATGTAGTAATTTATTTACAAGCTTAATAATTACCATAATACTTTCTTAATATATGAACAATATACATTTTTACCAATGGATTACTTGCAAATGAATAGCAGTGGTCCGAATTTAAATACACGATC
>CADCWY010000076.1:0-15948 GCA_902806535.1 Hypoxylon rickii | reverse complement strand
AACAATCAAGGTATAGTGGCATATAAAACCAACCCGGAATATCACAAATGTATTAACAGAAACTATAGATTAAAAAATAAAATTAATGAACTCATGGAAAGAAATTGTGACACAAAAGATCTCAGAAAGAGTTTGTAGAAAACATAAGGAAAAGAAACCGAATAAAATCTACTATTCCTAATCCCGAATACATCAAATTAAATTATGTAAGATATGCCGATGACTGAGTGCTTGGATTATGATCCAATCATCAGAGAGCTAAAGAGATCAGGAAAAAGATTGGTGATTTTCTATTAGAATTTAACCTTGAACTCTCTTACGAAAAAACCAAGATTACTAATACCAGAAAAGAAAGAGCCAAATTCTTGGTACTTATATTACAAGAGTAGCATCACAGTATGACATCAGGAGAACCAAAAATGAAAAAGGAAGAATTAGAAGATTACCAGGAGGAATCATATGAATGACAGCTCCCATCACCGAAATTATAAACAGACTAGCCAATAAAGGTCTATTAATAAGAAAACCTGGAAGATTTAAATTCTTAAGAATTCCCCAACTAACGGTAATACCTCTTAAGGATATAGTCCTAAGATTCAAAGCATTTATCAGGGACTAATAAATTACTATAGCTTTGCAGATAATAAAAAACAATTCCTCAAGATCAATGGATTCTAAAGGAAAGTATGATAAAAACAATAATGAACAAACTTGAAAGGAAGAGGAAATATAATAAAGAAATACGGAAAAACATAGACATCGCTTACAAAGGCAGTGATAACAAAGATAAAAAGGTTAATTTCGAATGGCCCAAAATCACAAGAACGCCTATGAATTTCTCAGGGTACAAACTTACAGACCCTCTGGAACCGTTTAACTATAAAATATCCACTCTAAACTTATTTGATTTTAACTGTGTCAATTGTAACTCTTCTGAAAATGTAGAAGTACATCACATAAAACACATAAAAACAATTAACCCCAAATTAAGTGAATTTGACAAACTTGTAGCAACGATCAATCGTAAACAAGTTCCGCTTTGCCACGAATGTCATATGAAACTACATTCAGGTAAATATTCTGGCATAAATCCAAAAAATAAAGAAATATCAAAAGAGAAAGTATCGCAGACTTAAAAGTCTACAATTTTGAGAAGTAAAAGTAATATAGAATAATATGTTACGTTGAGAAGTCAGAGACTCATAGTATTAAGGATTGGTAATCCTTGAAAAGGTGGTCAGCTTGATCTAAAGAATATAGCAAAACCTCACACAAGCATGGAATAGAAATCTATTCAACTATCTGTCTGTAGTCCCTGCTATAAAAAATGAAATCTTCATTAACCTGGATTTCTCGTAAGAGAATTTATACTAACAATATACACAACTCTTCGTGCAGGCGATCAAGGGAGAGCCGTATGCGCTGAAAGGCATCGTACGGTTCGGAGGGGGCCTACTGCTTTGAATAGAAGGTACTTAGAACGGAGTACCTATTAAAAGCACAAAACTGGGGCCTACCAAACATACAAACCAATCAAAATTGGATTCATAAATATAAACAAAAATGAACTCAGAAATATATATACATACTCTTTTAGTTTATTTACAACTTAAAATTACCAAATACTTTCTTAATATTGATATACTTACCAATGTACTTGCAATCTAGCATGGTCCGATTTAATACACGATCTAAACGCGACAGGCGACTATCTATCGTAGGATAAATAAAAGTTCTGGGCTCGCCCCCATCGCTTTATGTCAATAGGTATAGATAAACTATTAAAATTAAACGTTTGAAATTATGTATGTCATCATGTCATACCGGAATCAGTAGAAATACGGAACCAACCGCCAAGTGAGCTTATTTGAAATATAATATGACCCACGAGTAATATGAGGTACTCAGGATAATTTCTAGGACCCAATAACAAAATAAAAAAACGTAAAAATAAAAGCGAACAATAAATTTCTTAAACAACCAGAAAAAACATAAAAGAGAATTTAAAAGCTCTTCAAAAAAGACTGAAAAGATAAACTTTAATGATTATCTTGATTCGAAAATTGAATACGACACACAAGGTAAAGTGGTTAATATCTTCCAAATACTTTCAGGAGAATACTCCTTAATGATGTCTTACAACTCCATAAAAGTAACCCAGGTAATATGGTATATGGAACGGATAAAGAAACACTTGATGGTATTTCCAGCGAATGATTCAAAAAATACACTTATCTCTTTTAAATGAATCATATAAGCCTAAACCAGCAAGAAGAGTGTATATCCCTAAACCTAACGGAAAAGAAAGACCACTTGGAATAGCAGGACCCAGAGACAAGATTATACAACAGTCTATGAAACTAATCCTCGAATACATTTTGAACCTAAATTCAGTAAGCTGTCTCATGGATTTAGACCCAACAGAAGTTGCCATACGGCACTTAGAGAGATCAGAGAATGAAAAGGTGTTCCGTGAATAATAGAAGGTGATATAAAAATTTCTTCCCTACCATAGACCATCATATCCTTGAGAAATTGTTAAAAAATACATCAGTGATGTAAGATTCTTTAACCTATACTGAAAATTAGTAAAAGCTGGTTATATTGAATGAGACACCTCAAGAAGGAAATACATTGCTACTGATCTGGGAGTACCGCAAGGAGGAATTATAAGCCCTATCCTGTCAAATGTAATGCTTCATGAATTAGACCTATTTATAGAGAAAATGAAAGAAGAGTCTGAGAAAAACAATCAAGGTATAGTGGCATATAAAACCAACCCGGAATATCACAAATGTATTAACAGAAACTATAGATTAAAAAATAAAATTAATGAACTCATGGAAAGAAATTGTGACACAAAAGATCTCAGAAAAGAGTTTGTAGAAAACATAAGGAAAAGAAACCGAATAAAATCTACTATTCCTAATCCCGAATACATCAAATTAAATTATGTAAGATATGCCGATGACTGAGTGCTTGGATTATGATCCAATCATCAGAGAGCTAAAGAGATCAGGAAAAAGATTGGTGATTTTCTATTAGAATTTAACCTTGAACTCTCTTACGAAAAACCAAGATTACTAATACCAGAAAAGAAAGAGCCAAATTCCTTGGTACTTATATTACAAGAGTAGCATCACAGTATGACATCAGGAGAACCAAAAATGAAAAAGGAAGAATTAGAAGATTACCAGGAGGAATCATATGAATGACAGCTCCCATCACCGAAATTATAAACAGACTAGCCAATAAAGGTCTATTAATAAGAAAACCTGGAAGATTTAAATTCTTAAGAATTCCCCAACTAACGGTAATACCTCTTAAGGATATAGTCCTAAGATTCAGAAGCATTTATCAGGGACTAATAAATTACTATAGCTTTGCAGATAATAAAAAACAATTCCTCAAGATCCAATGGATTCTAAAGGAAAGTATGATAAAAACAATAATGAACAAACTTGACAAAGGAAGAGGAAATATAATAAAGAAATACGGAAAACATAGACATCGCTTACAAAGGCAGTGATAACAAAGATAAAAAGGTTAATTTCGAATGGCCCAAAATCACAAGAACGCCTATGAATTTCTCAGGGTACAAACTTACAGACCCTCTGGAACCGTTTAACTATAAAATATCCACTCTAAACTTATTTGATTTTAACTGTGTCAATTGTAACTCTTCTGAAAATGTAGAAGTACATCACATAAAACACATAAAACAATTAACCCCAAATTAAGTGAATTTGACAAACTTGTAGCAACGATCAATCGTAAACAAGTTCCGCTTTGCCACGAATGTCATATGAAACTACATTCAGGTAAATATTCTGGCATAAATCCAAAAAAAATAAAGAAATATCAAAAGAGAAAGTATCAGACTTAAAAGTCTACAATTTTGAGAAGTAAAAGTAATATAGAATAATATGTTACGTTGAGAAGTCAGAGACCTCATAGTATTAAGGATTGGTAATCCTTGAAAAGGTGGTCAGCTTGATCTAAAGAATATAGCAAAACCTCACACAAGCATGGAATAGAAATCTATTCAACTATCTGTCTGTAGTCCCTGCTATAAAAAAAATGAAATCTTCATTAACCTGGATTTCTCGTAAGAGAATTTATACTAACAATATACACAACTCTTCGTGCAGGCGATCAAGGGAGAGCCGTATGCGCTGAAAGGTGCACGTATTGCCTGGAGGGGCCTACTGCTTTTGAATAGGGTACTTAGAACGGAGTAACCTATTAAAGCACAAAACTGGGGCCTACCTTGTCATACAAATCCAATCAAAATTGATTCATAAATATAAACAAAATGAACTCAGAAAATATATATACATTACTCTTTTAGTTTATTTACAACTTAAAATTACCAAATACTTTCTTAATATTGATATACTTACCAATGTACTTGCAATCTAGCATGGTCCGATTTAATACACGATCTAAACGCGACAGGCGACTATCTATCGTAGGATAAATAAAAGTTCTGGGCTCGCCCCCATCGCTTTATGTCAATAGGTATAGATAAACTATTAAAATTAAACGTTTGAAATTATGTATGTCATCATGTCATACCGGAATCAGTAGAAATACGGAACCAACCGCCAAGTGAGCTTATTTGAAATATAATATGACCCACGAGTAATATGAGGTACTCAGGATAATTTCTAGGACCCAATAACAAAAATAAAAAAACGTAAAAATAAAAGCGAACAATAAATTTCTTAAACAACCAGAAAAAAACATAAAAGAGAATTTAAAAGCTCTTCAAAAAAAGACTGAAAAGATAAACTTTAATGATTATCTTGATTCGAAAATTGAATACGACACACAAGGTAAAGTGGTTAATATCTTCCAAATACTTTCAGGAGAATACTCCTTAATGATGTCTTACAACTCCATAAAAAGTAACCCAGGTAATATGGTATATGGAACGGATAAAGAAACACTTGATGGTATTTCCAGCGAATGATTCAAAAAAATACACTTATCTCTTTTAAATGAATCATATAAGCCTAAACCAGCAAGAAGAGTGTATATCCCTAAACCTAACGGAAAAGAAAGACCACTTGGAATAGCAGGACCCAGAGACAAGATTATACAACAGTCTATGAAACTAATCCTCGAATACATTTTTGAACCTAAATTCAGTAAGCTGTCTCATGGATTTAGACCCAACAGAAGTTGCCATACGGCACTTAGAGAGATCAGAGAATGAAAAGGTGTTCCGTGAATAATAGAAGGTGATATAAAAAATTTCTTCCCTACCATAGACCATCATATCCTTGAGAAATTGTTAAAAAAATACATCAGTGATGTAAGATTCTTTAACCTATACTGAAAATTAGTAAAAGCTGGTTATATTGAATGAGACACCTCAAGAAGGAAATACATTGCTACTGATCTGGGAGTACCGCAAGGAGGAATTATAAGCCCTATCCTGTCAAATGTAATGCTTCATGAATTAGACCTATTTATAGAGAAAATGAAAGAAGAGTCTGAGAAAAACAATCAAGGTATAGTGGCATATAAAACCAACCCGGAATATCACAAATGTATTAACAGAAACTATAGATTAAAAAATAAAATTAATGAACTCATGGAAAGAAATTGTGACACAAAAGATCTCAGAAAAGAGTTTGTAGAAAACATAAGGAAAAGAAACCGAATAAAATCTACTATTCCTAATCCCGAATACATCAAATTAAATTATGTAAGATATGCCGATGACTGAGTGCTTGGATTATGATCCAATCATCAGAGAGCTAAAGAGATCAGGAAAAAGATTGGTGATTTTCTATTAGAATTTAACCTTGAACTCTCTTACGAAAAAACCAAGATTACTAATACCAGAAAAGAAAGAGCCAAATTCCTTGGTACTTATATTACAAGAGTAGCATCACAGTATGACATCAGGAGAACCAAAAATGAAAAAGGAAGAATTAGAAGATTACCAGGAGGAATCATATGAATGACAGCTCCCATCACCGAAATTATAAACAGACTAGCCAATAAAGGTCTATTAATAAGAAAACCTGGAAGATTTAAATTTAAGAATTCCCCAACTAACGGTAATACCTCTTAAGGATATAGTCCTAAGATTCAGAAGCATTTATCAGGGACTAATAAATTACTATAGCTTTGCAGATATAAAAAACAATTCCTCAAGATCCAATGGATTCTAAAGGAAAGTATGATAAAAACAATAATGAACAAACTTGACAAAGGAAGAGGAAATATAATAAAGAAATACGGAAAAACATAGACATCGCTTACAAAGGCAGTGATAACAAAGATAAAAAGGTTAATTTCATGGCCCAAAATCACAAGAACGCCTATGAATTTCTCAGGGTACAAACTTACAGACCCTCTGGAACCGTTTAACTATAAAATATCCACTCTAAACTTATTTGATTTTAACTGTGTCAATTGTAACTCTTCTGAAAATGTAGAAGTACATCACATAAAACACATAAAAACAATTAACCCCAAATTAAGTGAATTTGACAAACTTGTAGCAACGATCAATCGTAAACAAGTTCCGCTTTGCCACGAATGTCATATGAAACTACATTCAGGTAAATATTCTGGCATAAATCCAAAAAATAAAGAAATATCAAAAGAGAAAGTATCGCAGACTTAAAAGTCTACAATTTGAGAAGTAAAAGTAATATAGAATAATATGTTACGTTGAAGTCAGAGACCTCATAGTATTAAGGATTGGTAACCTTGAAAAGGTGGTCAGCTTGATCTAAAGAATATAGCAAAACCTCACACGCATGGAATAGAAATCTATTCAACTATCTGTCTGTAGTCCCTGCTATAAAAAAAAAATGAAACTTCATTAACCTGGATTTCTCGTAAGAGAATTTATACTAACAATATACACAACTCTTCGTGCAGGCGATCAAGGGAGAGCCGTATGCGCTGAAAAGGTGCACGTACGGTTCGGAGGGGGCCTACTGCTTGAATAGAAGGTACTAGAACGGAGTAACCTATTAAAAGCACAAAACGAAGCCACCAGTCATACAAACCAATCAAAATTGATTCATAAATATAAACAAAATGAACTCAGAAATATATATACATACTCTTTTAGTTTATTTACAACTTAAAATTACCAAATACTTTCTTAATATTGATATACTTACCAATGTACTTGCAATCTAGCATGGTCCGATTTAATACACGATCTAAACGCGACAGGCGACTATCTATCGTAGGATAAATAAAAGTTCTGGGCTCGCCCCCATCGCTTTTATGTCAATAGGTATAGATAAACTATTAAAATTAAACGTTTGAAATTATGTATGTCATCATGTCATACCGGAATCAGTAGAAATACGGAACCAACCGCCAAGTGAGCTTATTTGAAATATAATATGACCCACGAGTAATATGAGGTACTCAGGATAATTTCTAGGACCCAATAACAAAAATAAAAAACGTAAAAATAAAAGCGAACAATAAATTTCTTAAACAACCAGAAAAAACATAAAAGAGAATTTAAAAGCTCTTTCAAAAAGACTGAAAAGATAAACTTTAATGATTATCTTGATTCGAAAATTGAATACGACACACAAGGTAAAGTGGTTAATATCTTCCAAATACTTTCAGGAGAATACTCCTTAATGATGTCTTACAACTCCATAAAAAGTAACCCAGGTAATATGGTATATGGAACGGATAAAGAAACACTTGATGGTATTTCCAGCGAATGATTCAAAAAAATACACTTATCTCTTTTAAATGAATCATATAAGCCTAAACCAGCAAGAAGAGTGTATATCCCTAAACCTAACGGAAAAGAAAGACCACTTGGAATAGCAGGACCCAGAGACAAGATTATACAACAGTCTATGAAACTAATCCTCGAATACATTTTTGAACCTAAATTCAGTAAGCTGTCTCATGGATTTAGACCCAACAGAAGTTGCCATACGGCACTTAGAGAGATCAGAGAATGAAAAGGTGTTCCGTGAATAATAGAAGGTGATATAAAAATTTCTTCCCTACCATAGACCATCATATCCTTGAGAAATTGTTAAAAAATACATCAGTGATGTAAGATTCTTTAACCTATACTGAAAATTAGTAAAAGCTGGTTATATTGAATGAGACACCTCAAGAAGGAAATACATTGCTACTGATCTGGGAGTACCGCAAGGAGGAATTATAAGCCCTATCCTGTCAAATGTAATGCTTCATGAATTAGACCTATTTATAGAGAAAATGAAAGAAGAGTCTGAGAAAAACAATCAAGGTATAGTGGCATATAAAACCAACCCGGAATATCACAAATGTATTAACAGAAACTATAGATTAAAAAATAAAATTAATGAACTCATGGAAAGAAATTGTGACACAAAAGATCTCAGAAAAGAGTTTGTAGAAAACATAAGGAAAAGAAACCGAATAAAATCTACTATTCCTAATCCCGAATACATCAAATTAAATTATGTAAGATATGCCGATGACTGAGTGCTTGGATTATGATCCAATCATCAGAGAGCTAAAGAGATCAGGAAAAAGATTGGTGATTTTCTATTAGAATTTAACCTTGAACTCTTACGAAAAACCAAGATTACTAATACCAGAAAAGAAAGAGCCAAATTCCTTGGTACTTATATTACAAGAGTAGCATCACAGTATGACATCAGGAGAACCAAAATGAAAAAGGAAGAATTAGAAGATTACCAGGAGGAATCATATGAATGACAGCTCCCATCACCGAAATTATAAACAGACTAGCCAATAAAGGTCTATTAATAAGAAAACCTGGAAGATTTAAATTCTTAAGAATTCCCCAACTAACGGTAATACCTCTTAAGGATATAGTCCTAAGATTCAGAAGCATTTATCAGGGACTAATAAATTACTATAGCTTTGCAGATAATAAAAAACAATTCCTCAAGATCCAATGGATTCTAAAGGAAAGTATGATAAAACCAATAATGAACAAACTTGACAAAGGAAGAGGAAATATAATAAAGAAATACGGAAAAAACATAGACATCGCTTACAAAGGCAGTGATAACAAAGATAAAAAGGTTAATTTCGAATGGCCCAAAATCACAAGAACGCCTATGAATTTCTCAGGGTACAAACTTACAGACCCTCTGGAACCGTTTAACTATAAAATATCCACTCTAAACTTATTTGATTTTAACTGTGTCAATTGTAACTCTTCTGAAAATGTAGAAGTACATCACATAAAACACATAAAAACAATTAACCCCAAATTAAGTGAATTTGACAAACTTGTAGCAACGATCAATCGTAAACAAGTTCCGCTTTGCCACGAATGTCATATGAAACTACATTCAGGTAAATATTCTGGCATAAATCCAAAAAAATAAAGAAATATCAAAAGAGAAAGTATCGCAGACTTAAAAGTCTACAATTTTGAGAAGTAAAAGTAATATAGAATAATATGTTACGTTGAGAAGTCAGAGACCTCATAGTATTAAGGATTGGTAATCCTTGAAAAGGTGGTCAGCTTGATCTAAAGAATATAGCAAAACCTCACACAAGCATGGAATAGAAATCTATTCAACTATCTGTCTGTAGTCCCTGCTATAAAAAATGAAATCTTCATTAACCTGGATTTTCGTAAGAGAATTTATACTAACAATATACACAACTCTTCGTGCAGGCGATCAGGGAGAGCCGTATGCGCTGAAAGGTGCACGTACGGTTCGGAGGGGGCCTACTGCTTTTGAATAGAAGGTACTTAGAACGGAGTAACCTATTAAAAGCACAAAACTGGGGCCTACCTTGTCATACAAATCCAATCAAAATTGATTCATAAATATAAACAAAAATGAACTCAGAAATATATATACATACTCTTTTAGTTTATTTACAACTTAAAATTACCAAATACTTTCTTAATATTGATATACTTACCAATGTACTTGCAATCTAGCATGGTCCGATTTAATACACGATCTAAACGCGACAGGCGACTATCTATCGTAGGATAAATAAAAGTTCTGGGCTCGCCCCCATCGCTTTTATGTCAATAGGTATAGATAAACTATTAAAATTAAACGTTTGAAATTATGTATGTCATCATGTCATACCGGAATCAGTAGAAATACGGAACCAACCGCCAAGTGAGCTTATTTGAAATATAATATGACCCACGAGTAATATGAGGTACTCAGGATAATTTCTAGGACCCAATAACAAAAATAAAAAACGTAAAAAATAAAAGCGAACAATAAATTTCTTAAACAACCAGAAAAAACATAAAAGAGAATTTAAAAGCTCTTCAAAAAAGACTGAAAAGATAAACTTTAATGATTATCTTGATTCGAAAATTGAATACGACACACAAGGTAAAGTGGTTAATATCTTCCAAATACTTTCAGGAGAATACTCCTTAATGATGTCTTACAACTCCATAAAAAGTAACCCAGGTAATATGGTATATGGAACGGATAAAGAAACACTTGATGGTATTTCCAGCGAATGATTCAAAAAAATACACTTATCTCTTTTAAATGAATCATATAAGCCTAAACCAGCAAGAAGAGTGTATATCCCTAAACCTAACGGAAAAGAAAGACCACTTGGAATAGCAGGACCCAGAGACAAGATTATACAACAGTCTATGAAACTAATCCTCGAATACATTTTTGAACCTAAATTCAGTAAGCTGTCTCATGGATTTAGACCCAACAGAAGTTGCCATACGGCACTTAGAGAGATCAGAGAATGAAAAGGTGTTCCGTGAATAATAGAAGGTGATATAAAAATTTCTTCCCTACCATAGACCATCATATCCTTGAGAAATTGTTAAAAAATACATCAGTGATGTAAGATTCTTTAACCTATACTGAAAATTAGTAAAAGCTGGTTATATTGAATGAGACACCTCAAGAAGGAAATACATTGCTACTGATCTGGGAGTACCGCAAGGAGGAATTATAAGCCCTATCCTGTCAAATGTAATGCTTCATGAATTAGACCTATTTATAGAGAAAATGAAAGAAGAGTCTGAGAAAAACAATCAAGGTATAGTGGCATATAAAACCAACCCGGAATATCACAAATGTATTAACAGAAACTATAGATTAAAAAATAAAATTAATGAACTCATGGAAAGAAATTGTGACACAAAAGATCTCAGAAAAGAGTTTGTAGAAAACATAAGGAAAAGAAACCGAATAAAATCTACTATTCCTAATCCCGAATACATCAAATTAAATTATGTAAGATATGCCGATGACTGAGTGCTTGGATTATGATCCAATCATCAGAGAGCTAAAGAGATCAGGAAAAAGATTGGTGATTTTCTATTAGAATTTAACCTTGAACTCTCTTACGAAAAACCAAGATTACTAATACCAGAAAAGAAAGAGCCAAATTCCTTGGTACTTATATTACAAGAGTAGCATCACAGTATGACATCAGGAGAACCAAAAATGAAAAAGGAAGAATTAGAAGATTACCAGGAGGAATCATATGAATGACAGCTCCCATCACCGAAATTATAAACAGACTAGCCAATAAAGGTCTATTAATAAGAAAACCTGGAAGATTTAAATTTTAAGAATTCCCCAACTAACGGTAATACCTCTTAAGGATATAGTCCTAAGATTCAGAAGCATTTATCAGGGACTAATAAATTACTATAGCTTTGCAGATAATAAAAACAATTCCTCAAGATCCAATGGATTCTAAAGGAAAGTATGATAAAAACAATAATGAACAAACTTGACAAAGGAAGAGGAAATATAATAAAGAAATACGGAAAAACATAGACATCGCTTACAAAGGCAGTGATAACAAAGATAAAAAGGTTAATTTCGAATGGCCCAAAATCACAAGAACGCCTATGAATTTCTCAGGGTACAAACTTACAGACCCTCTGGAACCGTTTAACTATAAAATATCCACTCTAAACTTATTTGATTTTAACTGTGTCAATTGTAACTCTTCTGAAAATGTAGAAGTACATCACATAAAACACATAAAAACAATTAACCCCAAATTAAGTGAATTTGACAAACTTGTAGCAACGATCAATCGTAAACAAGTTCCGCTTTGCCACGAATGTCATATGAAACTACATTCAGGTAAATATTCTGGCATAAATCCAAAAAATAAAGAAATATCAAAGAGAAAGTATCGCAGACTTAAAAGTCTACAATTTTGAGAAGTAAAAGTAATATAGAATAATATGTTACGTTGAGAAGTCAGAGACCTCATAGTATTAAGGATTGGTAATCCTTGAAAAGGTGGTCAGCTTGATCTAAAGAATATAGCAAAACCTCACACAAGCATGGAATAGAAATCTATTCAACTATCTGTCTGTAGTCCCTGCTATAAAAAAATGAAATCTTCATTAACCTGGATTTCTCGTAAGAGAATTTATACTAACAATATACACAACTCTTCGTGCAGGCGATCAAGGGGAGAGCCGTATGCGCTGAAAGGTGCACGTACGGTTCGGAGGGGGGCCTACTGCTTTTGAATAGAAGGTACTTAGAACGGAGTAACCTATTAAAAGCACAAAACTGGGGGCCTACCCTGTCATACAAATTCAATCAAAATTGGATTCATAAATATAAACAAAAATGAACTCAGAAATATATATACATACTCTTTTAGTTTATTTACAACTTAAAATTACCAAATACTTTCTTAATATTGATATACTTACCAATGTACTTGCAATCTAGCATGGTCCGATTTAATACACGATCTAAACGCGACAGGCGACTATCTATCGTAGGATAAATAAAAGTTCTGGGCTCGCCCCCATCGCTTTATGTCAATAGGTATAGATAAACTATTAAAATTAAACGTTTGAAATTATGTATGTCATCATGTCATACCGGAATCAGTAGAAATACGGAACCAACCGCCAAGTGAGCTTATTTGAAATATAATATGACCCACGAGTAATATGAGGTACTCAGGATAATTTCTAGGACCCAATAACAAAAATAAAAAAACGTAAAAATAAAAGCGAACAATAAATTTCTTAAACAACCAGAAAAAAACATAAAAGAGAATTTAAAAGCTCTTCAAAAAAAGACTGAAAAGATAAACTTTAATGATTATCTTGATTCGAAAATTGAATACGACACACAAGGTAAAGTGGTTAATATCTTCCAAATACTTTCAGGAGAATACTCCTTAATGATGTCTTACAACTCCATAAAAAGTAACCCAGGTAATATGGTATATGGAACGGATAAAGAAACACTTGATGGTATTTCCAGCGAATGATTCAAAAAAATACACTTATCTCTTTTAAATGAATCATATAAGCCTAAACCAGCAAGAAGAGTGTATATCCCTAAACCTAACGGAAAAGAAAGACCACTTGGAATAGCAGGACCCAGAGACAAGATTATACAACAGTCTATGAAACTAATCCTCGAATACATTTTTGAACCTAAATTCAGTAAGCTGTCTCATGGATTTAGACCCAACAGAAGTTGCCATACGGCACTTAGAGAGATCAGAGAATGAAAAGGTGTTCCGTGAATAATAGAAGGTGATATAAAAAATTTCTTCCCTACCATAGACCATCATATCCTTGAGAAATTGTTAAAAAAATACATCAGTGATGTAAGATTCTTTAACCTATACTGAAAATTAGTAAAAGCTGGTTATATTGAATGAGACACCTCAAGAAGGAAATACATTGCTACTGATCTGGGAGTACCGCAAGGAGGAATTATAAGCCCTATCCTGTCAAATGTAATGCTTCATGAATTAGACCTATTTATAGAGAAAATGAAAGAAGAGTCTGAGAAAACAATCAAGGTATAGTGGCATATAAAACCAACCCGGAATATCACAAATGTATTAACAGAAACTATAGATTAAAAAATAAAATTAATGAACTCATGGAAAGAAATTGTGACACAAAAGATCTCAGAAAAGAGTTTGTAGAAAACATAAGGAAAAGAAACCGAATAAAATCTACTATTCCTAATCCCGAATACATCAAATTAAATTATGTAAGATATGCCGATGACTGAGTGCTTGGATTATGATCCAATCATCAGAGAGCTAAAGAGATCAGAAAAAGATTGGTGATTTTCTATTAGAATTTAACCTTGAACTCTCTTACGAAAAACCAAGATTACTAATACCAGAAAAGAAAGAGCCAAATTCCTTGGTACTTATATTACAAGAGTAGCATCACAGTATGACATCAGGAGAACCAAAAATGAAAAAGGAAGAATTAGAAGATTACCAGGAGGAATCATATGAATGACAGCTCCCATCACCGAAATTATAAACAGACTAGCCAATAAAGGTCTATTAATAAGAAAACCTGGAAGATTTAAATTCTTAAGAATTCCCCAACTAACGGTAATACCTCTTAAGGATATAGTCCTAAGATTCAGAAGCATTTATCAGGGACTAATAAATTACTATAGCTTTGCAGATAATAAAAACAATTCCTCAAGATCCAATGGATTCTAAAGGAAAGTATGATAAAAACAATAATGAACAAACTTGACAAAGGAAGAGGAAATATAATAAAGAAATACGGAAAACATAGACATCGCTTACAAAGGCAGTGATAACAAAGATAAAAAGGTTAATTTCGAATGGCCCAAAATCACAAGAACGCCTATGAATTTCTCAGGGTACAAACTTACAGACCCTCTGGAACCGTTTAACTATAAAATATCCACTCTAAACTTATTTGATTTTAACTGTGTCAATTGTAACTCTTCTGAAAATGTAGAAGTACATCACATAAAACACATAAAAACAATTAACCCCAAATTAAGTGAATTTGACAAACTTGTAGCAACGATCAATCGTAAACAAGTTCCGCTTTGCCACGAATGTCATATGAAACTACATTCAGGTAAATATTCTGGCATAAATCCAAAAAAAATAAAGAAATATCAAAAAGAGAAAGTATCGCAGACTTAAAAGTCTACAATTTTGAGAAGTAAAAGTAATATAGAATAATATGTTACGTTGAGAAGTCAGAGACCTCATAGTATTAAGGATTGGTAATCCTTGAAAAGGTGGTCAGCTTGATCTAAAGAATATAGCAAGTAAAACCTCACACAAGCATGGAATAGAAATCTATTCAACTATCTGTCTGTAGTCCCTGCTATAAAAAAATGAAATCTTCATTAACCTGGATTTCTCGTAAGAGAATTTATACTAACAATATACACAACTCTTCGTGCAGGCGATCAAGGGGAGAGCCGTATGCGCTGAAAGGTGCACGTACGGTTCGGAGGGGGGCCTACTGTTGAATAGAAGGTACTTAGAACGGAGTAACCTATTAAAAAGCACAAAACTGGGGGCCTACCTCTGTCATACAAATAATCAAATTGATTCATAAATATAAACAAAAATGAACTCAGAAATATATATACATACTCTTTTAGTTTATTTACAACTTAAAATTACCAAATACTTTCTTAATATTGATATACTTACCAATGTACTTTGCAATCTAGCATGGTCCGATTTAATACACGATCTAAACGCGACAGGCGACTATCTATCGTGGATAATAAAGTTCTGGGCTCGCCCCCATCGCTTTATGATTTAATTAAAGGTATAAACCATCATGTCATACCGGAATCAGTAGAAATACGGAACCAACCGCCAAGTGAGCTTATTTGAAATATAATATGACCCACGAGTAATATGAGGTACTCAGGATAATTTCTAGGACCCAATAACAAAAATAAAAACGTAAAAATAAAAGCGAACAATAAATTTCTTAAACAACCAGAAAAAACATAAAAGAGAATTTAAAAGCTCTTCAAAAAAGACTGAAAAGATAAACTTTAATGATTATCTTGATTCGAAAATTGAATACGACACACAAGGTAAAGTGGTTAATATCTTCCAAATACTTTCAGGAGAATACTCCTTAATGATGTCTTACAACTCCATAAAAGTAACCCAGGTAATATGGTATATGGAACGGATAAA
>CADCWY010000074.1:0-13586 GCA_902806535.1 Hypoxylon rickii | reverse complement strand
AAAATTCTTTTTTAAATTTATTGAATAAAAAGTTTCTTTATTAAATTGTAATAAGTTAATAGTAGTAGATAATTTTTAAATGTGTTTTAATGTAACCAGTAGGTAAATTAATTAATATGTTATTGTAATTTATGATTAAAAATATATACACAGGGCTACACATTCAGTTAACCCATGAAACCCCGTACCAAAAAAAAACAAGTACCAAAAGCACCATCACTAATAGTGAAAGATGAAACACTATATTCTACTCCTTGAAAGCCTGTAAAACAACTGCTAATATTATAGTAGCAATAGAACCATACAAAGCTCCACTCTTTTTACCTTGAATTAAAGAATGATGAGCATATGTAACTGTAGCACCACTTGATAATAATATTCAACTTTAATTAACAAATTAATAAGACAGAGTTGCCTTACTAACATAAGATTCTAATCTCTAATAATACATTAGAGTACTTCCGTACAGGGTAGAAGTAATCCATCTCTTATTACGATATTGTACTCGTTATAAAGCTCGACTGTACATTTGGACAGACATTTCAGCCTAACCCCGGTAAACCAGTCTGTAGCGACATTTACAACTGCCGACGGTCTTTGATCAGGACGTCATTAACCGTTTTACCTAATTTTTCTAGACATCTCTAAGTAAGTTCGATTGTAATCTTCTTTTTACTTACGTTATTACATTTTCTTTTTAAAAACTCCTATTCTTTTTATTTTATATCCTTTATACTCTACTTCAGAATTCTGATTATCTAATTGTCTTTTCAAAGTATTAAATCCTACACTTATTTCTTTAGCACACTCAGCTAAATTTGGTTTTATTAATATTTCTCCTGAAGGTTTTAAAATTTCAAATACACTACTACTTGATCTTCTATGAATTAATTTTTTTGTATTAATATCTAACTCTCGTCCATCACTAAGATGCTCAATTGTTTCTTCAGCAGCTAATATATCATTGATATCCGTATTACTTATGTTTACTTTTCTCTTGTATAATTCGAGAGTCTAAAGTTATTCATAGTCATAGACAGTTTTATTAATAAATCTTTAATTCTTTCTGTTCTATAGGCACCTATAAAAATAGCATGACAAATAATCTTAAAATCTTTAAAATCTAAGCCTTTTTAGATATGAATTCACTTCCATCTAAAAAGGTATAAAACATTTTTAAAAAATATACATTTTTTATAGTTAATGTGGCAAGAGGTTTACTGTTATTTACAGCTTTACCTTTTCCGATAGATATGACAGAAGAACCTTCTAATTTACTTACTGAGTATATATCTAAATCTAAATTATTTTTAGATATTCTTTTATCGCATTTAAAAGAGATAATTGACTTTCTGATAGTTTGATTGAAAATACAGGTTCCATAGTGTTTCTACTTAAACTAAAAGAACCGTCTCTTCAATAAATCCGACGAATCATTCTAAAAATTCTTTTTTAAATTTATTGAATAAAAAGTTTCTTTATTAAATTGTAATAAGTTAATAGTAGTAGATAATTTTTTAAATGTGTTTTAATGTAACCAGTAGGTAAATTAATTAATATGTTATTGTAATTTATGATTAAAAATATATACACAGGGCTACACATTCAGTTAACCCATGAAACCCCGTACCAAAAAAAAACAAGTACCAAAAGCACCATCACTAATAGTGAAAGATGAAACACTATATTCTACTCCTTGAAAGCCTGTAAAAACAACTGCTAATATTATAGTAGCAATAGAACCATACAAAGCTCCACTTCTTTTACCTTGAATTAAAGAATGATGAGCATATGTAACTGTAGCACCACTTGATAATAATATTCAACTTTAATTAACAAATTAATAAGACAGAGTTGCCTTACTAACATAAGATTCTAATCTCTAATAATACATTAGAGTACTTCCTGTACAGGGTAGAAGTAATCCATCTCTTATTACGATATTGTACTCGTTATAAAGCTCGACTGTACATTTGGACAGACATTTCAGCCTAACCCCGGTAAACCAGTCTGTAGCGACATTTACAACTGCCGACGGTCTTTGATCAGGACGTCATTAACCGTTTTTACCTAATTTTTCTAGACATCTCTAAGTAAGTTCGATTGTAATCTTCTTTTTACTTACGTTATTACATTTTCTTTTAAAAACTCCTATTCTTTTTATTTTATATCCTTTATACTCTACTTCAGAATTCTGATTATCTAATTGTCTTTTCAAAGTATTAAATCCTACACTTATTTCTTTAGCACACTCAGCTAAATTTGGTTTTATTAATATTTCTCCTGAAGGTTTTAAAATTTCAAATACACTACTACTTGATCTTCTATGAATTAATTTTTTGTATTAATATCTAACTCTCGTCCATCACTAAGATGCTCAATTGTTTCTTCAGCAGCTAATATATCATTGATATCCGTATTACTTATGTTTACTTTTTCTCTTGTATAATTCGAGAGTCTAAAGTTATTCATAGTCATAGACAGTTTTATTAATAAATCTTTAATTCTTTCTGTTCTATAGGCACCTATAAAAATAGCATGACAAATAATCTTAAAATCTTTAAAATCTAAGCCTTTTTAGATATGAATTCACTTCCATCTAAAAAGGTATAAAACATTTTTAAAAAATATACATTTTTATAGTTAATGTGGCAAGAGGTTTACTGTTATTTACAGCTTTACCTTTTCCGATAGATATGACAGAAGAACCTTCTAATTTACTTACTGAGTATATATCTAAATCTAAATTATTTTTAGATATTCTTTTATCGCATTTAAAAGAGATAATTGACTTTCTGATAGTTTGATTGAAAATACAGGTTCCATAGTGTTTCTACTTAAACTAAAAGAACCGTCTCCTTCAATAAATCCGACGAATCATTCTAAAAATTCTTTTTTAAATTTATTGAATAAAAAGTTTCTTTATTAAATTGTAATAAGTTAATAGTAGTAGATAATTTTTTAAATGTGTTTTAATGTAACCAGTAGGTAAATTAATTAATATGTTATTGTAATTTATGATTAAAAATATATACACAGGGCTACACATTCAGTTAACCCATGAAACCCCGTACCAAAAAAAAAACAAGTACCAAAAGCACCATCACTAATAGTGAAAGATGAAACACTATATTCTACTCCTTGAAAGCCTGTAAAAACAACTGCTAATATTATAGTAGCAATAGAACCATACAAAGCTCCACTTCTTTTACCTTGAATTAAAGAATGATGAGCATATGTAACTGTAGCACCACTTGATAATAATATTCAACTTTAATTAACAAATTAATAAGACAGAGTTGCCTTACTAACATAAGATTCTAATCTCTAATAATACATTAGAGTACTTCCCGTACAGGGTAGAAGTAATCCATCTCTTATTACGATATTGTACTCGTTATAAAGCTCGACTGTACATTTGGACAGACATTTCAGCCTAACCCCGGTAAACCAGTCTGTAGCGACATTTACAACTGCCGACGGTCTTTGATCAGGACGTCATTAACCGTTTTTACCTAATTTTTCTAGACATCTCTAAGTAAGTTCGATTGTAATCTTCTTTTTACTTACGTTATTACATTTTCTTTTTAAAAACTCCTATTCTTTTTATTTTATATCCTTTATACTCTACTTCAGAATTCTGATTATCTAATTGTCTTTTCAAAGTATTAAATCCTACACTTATTTCTTTAGCACACTCAGCTAAATTTGGTTTTATTAATATTTCTCCTGAAGGTTTTAAAATTTCAAATACACTACTACTTGATCTTCTATGAATTAATTTTTTTGTATTAATATCTAACTCTCGTCCATCACTAAGATGCTCAATTGTTTCTTCAGCAGCTAATATATCATTGATATCCGTATTACTTATGTTTACTTTTTCTCTTGTATAATTCGAGAGTCTAAAGTTATTCATAGTCATAGACAGTTTTATTAATAAATCTTTAATTCTTTCTGTTCTATAGGCACCTATAAAAATAGCATGACAAATAATCTTAAAATCTTTAAAATCTAAGCCTTTTTTAGATATGAATTCACTTCCATCTAAAAAAGGTATAAAAACATTTTTAAAAAAATATACATTTTTTATAGTTAATGTGGCAAGAGGTTTACTGTTATTTACAGCTTTACCTTTTCCGATAGATATGACAGAAGAACCTTCTAATTTACTTACTGAGTATATATCTAAATCTAAATTATTTTTTAGATATTCTTTTATCGCATTTAAAAGAGATAATTGACTTTCTGATAGTTTGATTGAAAATACAGGTTCCATAGTGTTTCTACTTAAACTAAAAGAACCGTCTCCTTCAATAAATCCGACGAATCATTCTAAAATTCTTTTTTAAATTTATTGAATAAAAAGTTTCTTTATTAAATTGTAATAAGTTAATAGTAGTAGATAATTTTTTAAATGTGTTTTAATGTAACCAGTAGGTAAATTAATTAATATGTTATTGTAATTTATGATTAAAAATATATACACAGGGCTACACATTCAGTTAACCCATGAAACCCCGTACCAAAAAAAAACAAGTACCAAAAGCACCATCACTAATAGTGAAAGATGAAACACTATATTCTACTCCTTGAAAGCCTGTAAAAACAACTGCTAATATTATAGTAGCAATAGAACCATACAAAGCTCCACTTCTTTTACCTTGAATTAAAGAATGATGAGCATATGTAACTGTAGCACCACTTGATAATAATATTCAACTTTAATTAACAAATTAATAAGACAGAGTTGCCTTACTAACATAAGATTCTAATCTCTAATAATACATTAGAGTACTTCCTGTACAGGGTAGAAGTAATCCATCTCTTATTACGATATTGTACTCGTTATAAAGCTCGACTGTACATTTGGACAGACATTTCAGCCTAACCCCGGTAAACCAGTCTGTAGCGACATTTACAACTGCCGACGGTCTTTGATCAGGACGTCATTAACCGTTTTTACCTAATTTTTCTAGACATCTCTAAGTAAGTTCGATTGTAATCTTCTTTTTACTTACGTTATTACATTTTCTTTTAAAAACTCCTATTCTTTTTATTTTATATCCTTTATACTCTACTTCAGAATTCTGATTATCTAATTGTCTTTTCAAAGTATTAAATCCTACACTTATTTCTTTAGCACACTCAGCTAAATTTGGTTTTATTAATATTTCTCCTGAAGGTTTTAAAATTTCAAATACACTACTACTTGATCTTCTATGAATTAATTTTTTGTATTAATATCTAACTCTCGTCCATCACTAAGATGCTCAATTGTTTCTTCAGCAGCTAATATATCATTGATATCCGTATTACTTATGTTTACTTTTTCTCTTGTATAATTCGAGAGTCTAAAGTTATTCATAGTCATAGACAGTTTTATTAATAAATCTTTAATTCTTTCTGTTCTATAGGCACCTATAAAAATAGCATGACAAATAATCTTAAAATCTTTAAAATCTAAGCCTTTTTAGATATGAATTCACTTCCATCTAAAAAAGGTATAAAACATTTTTAAAAAATATACATTTTTATAGTTAATGTGGCAAGAGGTTTACTGTTATTTACAGCTTTACCTTTTCCGATAGATATGACAGAAGAACCTTCTAATTTACTTACTGAGTATATATCTAAATCTAAATTATTTTTAGATATTCTTTTATCGCATTTAAAAGAGATAATTGACTTTCTGATAGTTTGATTGAAAATACAGGTTCCATAGTGTTTCTACTTAAACTAAAAGAACCGTCTCCTTCAATAAATCCGACGAATCATTCTAAAAATTCTTTTTTAAATTTATTGAATAAAAAGTTTCTTTATTAAATTGTAATAAGTTAATAGTAGTAGATAATTTTTTAAATGTGTTTTAATGTAACCAGTAGGTAAATTAATTAATATGTTATTGTAATTTATGATTAAAAATATATACACAGGGCTACACATTCAGTTAACCCATGAAACCCCGTACCAAAAAAAACAAGTACCAAAAGCACCATCACTAATAGTGAAAGATGAAACACTATATTCTACTCCTTGAAAGCCTGTAAAAACAACTGCTAATATTATAGTAGCAATAGAACCATACAAAGCTCCACTTCTTTTACCTTGAATTAAAGAATGATGAGCATATGTAACTGTAGCACCACTTGATAATAATATTCAACTTTAATTAACAAATTAATAAGACAGAGTTGCCTTACTAACATAAGATTCTAATCTCTAATAATACATTAGAGTACTTCCCGTACAGGGTAGAAGTAATCCATCTCTTATTACGATATTGTACTCGTTATAAAGCTCGACTGTACATTTGGACAGACATTTCAGCCTAACCCCGGTAAACCAGTCTGTAGCGACATTTACAACTGCCGACGGTCTTTGATCAGGACGTCATTAACCGTTTTACCTAATTTTTCTAGACATCTCTAAGTAAGTTCGATTGTAATCTTCTTTTTACTTACGTTATTACATTTTCTTTTTAAAAACTCCTATTCTTTTTATTTTATATCCTTTATACTCTACTTCAGAATTCTGATTATCTAATTGTCTTTTCAAAGTATTAAATCCTACACTTATTTCTTTAGCACACTCAGCTAAATTTGGTTTTATTAATATTTCTCCTGAAGGTTTTAAAATTTCAAATACACTACTACTTGATCTTCTATGAATTAATTTTTTTGTATTAATATCTAACTCTCGTCCATCACTAAGATGCTCAATTGTTTCTTCAGCAGCTAATATATCATTGATATCCGTATTACTTATGTTTACTTTTTCTCTTGTATAATTCGAGAGTCTAAAGTTATTCATAGTCATAGACAGTTTTATTAATAAATCTTTAATTCTTTCTGTTCTATAGGCACCTATAAAAATAGCATGACAAATAATCTTAAAATCTTTAAAATCTAAGCCTTTTTAGATATGAATTCACTTCCATCTAAAAAAGGTATAAAACATTTTTAAAAAATATACATTTTTATAGTTAATGTGGCAAGAGGTTTACTGTTATTTACAGCTTTACCTTTTCCGATAGATATGACAGAAGAACCTTCTAATTTACTTACTGAGTATATATCTAAATCTAAATTATTTTTTAGATATTCTTTTATCGCATTTAAAAGAGATAATTGACTTTCTGATAGTTTGATTGAAAATACAGGTTCCATAGTGTTTCTACTTAAACTAAAAGAACCGTCTCCTTCAATAAATCCGACGAATCATTCTAAAATTCTTTTTTAAATTTATTGAATAAAAAGTTTCTTTATTAAATTGTAATAAGTTAATAGTAGTAGATAATTTTTTAAATGTGTTTTAATGTAACCAGTAGGTAAATTAATTAATATGTTATTGTAATTTATGATTAAAAATATATACACAGGGCTACACATTCAGTTAACCCATGAAACCCCGTACCAAAAAAAAAACAAGTACCAAAAGCACCATCACTAATAGTGAAAGATGAAACACTATATTCTACTCCTTGAAAGCCTGTAAAAACAACTGCTAATATTATAGTAGCAATAGAACCATACAAAGCTCCACTTCTTTTACCTTGAATTAAAGAATGATGAGCATATGTAACTGTAGCACCACTTGATAATAATATTCAACTTTAATTAACAAATTAATAAGACAGAGTTGCCTTACTAACATAAGATTCTAATCTCTAATAATACATTAGAGTACTTCCCGTACAGGGTAGAAGTAATCCATCTCTTATTACGATATTGTACTCGTTATAAAGCTCGACTGTACATTTGGACAGACATTTCAGCCTAACCCCGGTAAACCAGTCTGTAGCGACATTTACAACTGCCGACGGTCTTTGATCAGGACGTCATTAACCGTTTTTACCTAATTTTTCTAGACATCTCTAAGTAAGTTCGATTGTAATCTTCTTTTTACTTACGTTATTACATTTTCTTTTTAAAAACTCCTATTCTTTTTATTTTATATCCTTTATACTCTACTTCAGAATTCTGATTATCTAATTGTCTTTTCAAAGTATTAAATCCTACACTTATTTCTTTAGCACACTCAGCTAAATTTGGTTTTATTAATATTTCTCCTGAAGGTTTTAAAATTTCAAATACACTACTACTTGATCTTCTATGAATTAATTTTTTTGTATTAATATCTAACTCTCGTCCATCACTAAGATGCTCAATTGTTTCTTCAGCAGCTAATATATCATTGATATCCGTATTACTTATGTTTACTTTTTCTCTTGTATAATTCGAGAGTCTAAAGTTATTCATAGTCATAGACAGTTTTATTAATAAATCTTTAATTCTTTCTGTTCTATAGGCACCTATAAAAATAGCATGACAAATAATCTTAAAATCTTTAAAATCTAAGCCTTTTTTAGATATGAATTCACTTCCATCTAAAAAAGGTATAAAAACATTTTTAAAAAAATATACATTTTTTATAGTTAATGTGGCAAGAGGTTTACTGTTATTTACAGCTTTACCTTTTCCGATAGATATGACAGAAGAACCTTCTAATTTACTTACTGAGTATATATCTAAATCTAAATTATTTTTTAGATATTCTTTTATCGCATTTAAAAGAGATAATTGACTTTCTGATAGTTTGATTGAAAATACAGGTTCCATAGTGTTTCTACTTAAACTAAAAGAACCGTCTCCTTCAATAAATCCGACGAATCATTCTAAAAATTCTTTTTTAAATTTATTGAATAAAAAGTTTCTTTATTAAATTGTAATAAGTTAATAGTAGTAGATAATTTTTTTAAATGTGTTTTAATGTAACCAGTAGGTAAATTAATTAATATGTTATTGTAATTTATGATTAAAAAATATATACACAGGGCTACACATTCAGTTAACCCATGAAACCCCGTACCAAAAAAAAAACAAGTACCAAAAGCACCATCACTAATAGTGAAAGATGAAACACTATATTCTACTCCTTGAAAGCCTGTAAAAACAACTGCTAATATTATAGTAGCAATAGAACCATACAAAGCTCCACTTCTTTTACCTTGAATTAAAGAATGATGAGCATATGTAACTGTAGCACCACTTGATAATAATATTCAACTTTAATTAACAAATTAATAAGACAGAGTTGCCTTACTAACATAAGATTCTAATCTCTAATAATACATTAGAGTACTTCCCGTACAGGGTAGAAGTAATCCATCTCTTATTACGATATTGTACTCGTTATAAAGCTCGACTGTACATTTGGACAGACATTTCAGCCTAACCCCGGTAAACCAGTCTGTAGCGACATTTACAACTGCCGACGGTCTTTGATCAGGACGTCATTAACCGTTTTTACCTAATTTTTCTAGACATCTCTAAGTAAGTTCGATTGTAATCTTCTTTTTACTTACGTTATTACATTTTCTTTTAAAAACTCCTATTCTTTTATTTTATATCCTTTATACTCTACTTCAGAATTCTGATTATCTAATTGTCTTTTCAAAGTATTAAATCCTACACTTATTTCTTTAGCACACTCAGCTAAATTTGGTTTTATTAATATTTCTCCTGAAGGTTTTAAAATTTCAAATACACTACTACTTGATCTTCTATGAATTAATTTTTTGTATTAATATCTAACTCTCGTCCATCACTAAGATGCTCAATTGTTTCTTCAGCAGCTAATATATCATTGATATCCGTATTACTTATGTTTACTTTTCTCTTGTATAATTCGAGAGTCTAAAGTTATTCATAGTCATAGACAGTTTTATTAATAAATCTTTAATTCTTTCTGTTCTATAGGCACCTATAAAATAGCATGACAAATAATCTTAAAATCTTTAAAATCTAAGCCTTTTTAGATATGAATTCACTTCCATCTAAAAAGGTATAAAACATTTTTAAAAAAATATACATTTTTATAGTTAATGTGGCAAGAGGTTTACTGTTATTTACAGCTTTACCTTTTCCGATAGATATGACAGAAGAACCTTCTAATTTACTTACTGAGTATATATCTAAATCTAAATTATTTTTTAGATATTCTTTTATCGCATTTAAAAGAGATAATTGACTTTCTGATAGTTTGATTGAAAATACAGGTTCCATAGTGTTTCTACTTAAACTAAAAGAACCGTCTCCTTCAATAAATCCGACGAATCATTCTAAAATTCTTTTTTAAATTTATTGAATAAAAAGTTTCTTTATTAAATTGTAATAAGTTAATAGTAGTAGATAATTTTTTTAAATGTGTTTTAATGTAACCAGTAGGTAAATTAATTAATATGTTATTGTAATTTATGATTAAAAAATATATACACAGGGCTACACATTCAGTTAACCCATGAAACCCCGTACCAAAAAAAAAACAAGTACCAAAAGCACCATCACTAATAGTGAAAGATGAAACACTATATTCTACTCCTTGAAAGCCTGTAAAAACAACTGCTAATATTATAGTAGCAATAGAACCATACAAAGCTCCACTTCTTTTACCTTGAATTAAAGAATGATGAGCATATGTAACTGTAGCACCACTTGATAATAATATTCAACTTTAATTAACAAATTAATAAGACAGAGTTGCCTTACTAACATAAGATTCTAATCTCTAATAATACATTAGAGTACTTCCTGTACAGGGTAGAAGTAATCCATCTCTTATTACGATATTGCTCAACTGTACATTTGGACAGACACAGCCTAAGTAAACCAGTCTGTAGCGACATTTACAACTGCCGACGGTCTTTGATCAGGACGTCATTAACCGTTTTTACCTAATTTTTCTAGACATCTCTAAGTAAGTTCGATTGTAATCTTCTTTTACTTACGTTATTACATTTTTTTTTAAAAACTCCTATTCTTTTTATTTTATATCCTTTATACTCTACTTCAGAATTCTGATTATCTAATTGTCTTTTCAAAGTATTAAATCCTACACTTATTTCTTTAGCACACTCAGCTAAATTTGGTTTTATTAATATTTCTCCTGAAGGTTTTAAAATTTCAAATACACTACTACTTGATCTTCTATGAATTAATTTTTTTGTATTAATATCTAACTCTCGTCCATCACTAAGATGCTCAATTGTTTCTTCAGCAGCTAATATATCATTGATATCCGTATTACTTATGTTTACTTTTTCTCTTGTATAATTCGAGAGTCTAAAGTTATTCATAGTCATAGACAGTTTTATTAATAAATCTTTAATTCTTTCTGTTCTATAGGCACCTATAAAATAGCATGACAAATAATCTTAAAATCTTTAAAATCTAAGCCTTTTTAGATATGAATTCACTTCCATCTAAAAAAGGTATAAACATTTTAAAAAAATATACATTTTTATAGTTAATGTGGCAAGAGGTTTACTGTTATTTACAGCTTTACCTTTTCCGATAGATATGACAGAAGAACCTTCTAATTTACTTACTGAGTATATATCTAAATCTAAATTATTTTTAGATATTCTTTTATCGCATTTAAAAGAGATAATTGACTTTCTGATAGTTTGATTGAAAATACAGGTTCCATAGTGTTTCTACTTAAACTAAAAGAACCGTCTCCTTCAATAAATCCGACGAATCATTCTAAAAATTCTTTTTTTAAATTTATTGAATAAAAAGTTTCTTTATTAAATTGTAATAAGTTAATAGTAGTAGATAATTTTTTAAATGTGTTTTAATGTAACCAGTAGGTAAATTAATTAATATGTTATTGTAATTTATGATTAAAATATATACACAGGGCTACACATTCAGTTAACCCATGAAACCCCGTACCAAAAAAAAAACAAGTACCAAAAGCACCATCACTAATAGTGAAAGATGAAACACTATATTCTACTCCTTGAAAGCCTGTAAAAACAACTGCTAATATTATAGTAGCAATAGAACCATACAAAGCTCCACTTCTTTTACCTTGAATTAAAGAATGATGAGCATATGTAACTGTAGCACCACTTGATAATAATATTCAACTTTAATTAACAAATTAATAAGACAGAGTTGCCTTACTAACATAAGATTCTAATCTCTAATAATACATTAGAGTACTTCCCGTACAGGGTAGAAGTAATCCATCTC
This sequence comes from Hypoxylon rickii, assembly GCA_902806535.1. Lineage (NCBI taxonomy): Eukaryota > Fungi > Ascomycota > Sordariomycetes > Xylariales > Hypoxylaceae > Hypoxylon > Hypoxylon rickii. The sequence goes on along the minus strand of CADCWY010000074.1, from coordinate 1,545 downwards.
TTATTACGATATTGTACTCGTTATAAAGCTCGACTGTACATTTGGACAGACATTTCAGCCTAACCCCGGTAAACCAGTCTGTAGCGACATTTACAACTGCCGACGGTCTTTGATCAGGACGTCATTAACCGTTTTTACCTAATTTTTCTAGACATCTCTAAGTAAGTTCGATTGTAATCTTCTTTTTACTTACGTTATTACATTTTCTTTTTAAAAACTCCTATTCTTTTTATTTTATATCCTTTATACTCTACTTCAGAATTCTGATTATCTAATTGTCTTTTCAAAGTATTAAATCCTACACTTATTTCTTTAGCACACTCAGCTAAATTTGGTTTTATTAATATTTCTCCTGAAGGTTTTAAAATTTCAAATACACTACTACTTGATCTTCTATGAATTAATTTTTTTGTATTAATATCTAACTCTCGTCCATCACTAAGATGCTCAATTGTTTCTTCAGCAGCTAATATATCATTGATATCCGTATTACTTATGTTTACTTTTTCTCTTGTATAATTCGAGAGTCTAAAGTTATTCATAGTCATAGACAGTTTTATTAATAAATCTTTAATTCTTTCTGTTCTATAGGCACCTATAAAAATAGCATGACAAATAATCTTAAAATCTTTAAAATCTAAGCCTTTTTTAGATATGAATTCACTTCCATCTAAAAAAGGTATAAAAACATTTTTAAAAAAATATACATTTTTTATAGTTAATGTGGCAAGAGGTTTACTGTTATTTACAGCTTTACCTTTTCCGATAGATATGACAGAAGAACCTTCTAATTTACTTACTGAGTATATATCTAAATCTAAATTATTTTTTAGATATTCTTTTATCGCATTTAAAAGAGATAATTGACTTTCTGATAGTTTGATTGAAAATACAGGTTCCATAGTGTTTCTATTTTAAACTAAAAGAACCGTCTCCTTCAATAAATCCGACGAATCATTCTAAAAATTCTTTTTAAATTTATTGAATAAAAAGTTTTTTTATTAAATTGTAATAAGTTAATAGTAGTAGATAATTTTTTTAAATGTGTTTTAATGTAACCAGTAGGTAAATTAATTAATATGTTATTGTAATTTATGATTAAAATATATACACAGGGCTACACATTCAGTTAACCCATGAAACCCCGTACCAAAAAAAACAAGTACCAAAAGCACCACACTCATAGTATAAAGATGAAACACTATATTCTACTCCTTGAAAGCCTGTAAAAACAACTGCTAATATTATAGTAGCAATAGAACCATACAAAGCTCCACTTTTTACCTTGAATTAAAGAATGATGAGCATATGTAACTGTAGCACCACTTGATAATAATATTCAACTTTAATTAACAAATTAATAAGACAGAGTTGCCTTACTAACATAAGATTCTAATCTCTAATAATACATTAGAGTACTTCCCACAGGGTAGAAGTAATCCATCTCTTATTACGATATTGTACTCGTTATAAAGCTCGACTGTACATTTGGACAGACATTTCAGCCTAACCCCGGTAAACCAGTCTGTAGCGACATTTACAACT
>CADCWY010000073.1:0-28854 GCA_902806535.1 Hypoxylon rickii | reverse complement strand
AGACACATAAAATCGTTAAAAGTTGACATTTCATTAGACACATAAAAAATCGTTAAAAGTTGACATTTCGAATTTATAAATTTTAAAAAACAAAACCAAAACAGTGGGAGGGGGTTATCTAAGGGGTTTGATGTGTATCAAACTAAAGTTGTTTCTATTAACAATGGGCGTAATTTATGAAAGATATGAAGAATACAAGTCTTTTCTAATTGTGAGAAATATCTAGTATTAAATTAAATTACAACAAGCTGTTTTATTTTGAAGTTTTTAAATTTCGATTTCTTCTTTAACTCAATGAGTTTACGTTATAAGTTCGCCAAATCTATTAGCTTGCAACTATTTTTATAAATAGGGTAGTAAAGTCAGTATAAATACACAATATTTAGGTTTTGGTAATAAGTGTTCGATTCATAAGGTTTATACTAACGGGTTTGCAGCCCAATCTAGTTCGAACTACCCATTGGATATTGTATATTTTGAGTAGCTAATGGAGCATGTTCACCAATTATTAAGTTAATTACCAGACCTAAAGATATGATAAACGGGAGATAATTAAGGCTCTAATTAGATAAAAACAACAAATTAAAATTAAAATTAAAAATTAAAATTAAAATTAAAAAAATCTACGAAGGTTCTGAGATGTAAGGAGTCGGGGTTTATCGTCGTATTATTTTCTTAGAATAGAGTTACCTTTATGTTTGGAACATGTTTTTAATCGGTGAACAAAATTAGATTGAGATAGATAAATAAATAAATAAATATAGAAATAAGCATCAAAAATGAACTTTTTAATAGACAAAATAACTATCAATAAAGATAATCTTATTGTGGTTTCAGATAGCAGACCTAGCAGTTTGGAAGAAGCGAAGCTCATAATTTCTAATTTAGAGATTATTTTAAAGGATTAAACTCTTTTAATAATAAAGGTTATATTAATAATCCTAATATAAACTTACCTATAGTGGATCAGTTAGTTAATAAATTGAATATTCATAAAGGGAAGGGTAATTTTGTAGCTTCTTTAGTACTAAATACATTGTATTATAATCTTTTATTAATACTAACCAATGTAATAGCTATTTCTGTGGAGAAATGGTTATTAAAAATGAAATTGATAAGGATTTATTAGCTGATATTAGGAATCTACAAAAGAATATAAACAGTATAAATTTAACAATAAATCAAGGCTTTCTATCAACATAGTTAGAAATTTATATCTTTGTTTACACGAATCTAGTGCGGATTTATCAATGTTAGGTGATTGTGAAACTTTTAAGGAACTTTTGGATATGGTTGGTAGATCTTTCGTTACTAGAGGTAAACCTTTAGAATTAGATTATTGTAAAAGATTAATACATATAAGAGATACAGCCCTATTAGCCCCTGGAGGGGCTAAAAGTTTAGCTGGTTTAGGAAATATTTATGGAGATCAATATAAGAAAATAGATATTGGATCTTATAGAGAAGGTAAAATGGGAGATTTATTAAGGAGCAACAAGGAGTTGTTTGAGAGGTACGCTTTACAAGATTCTATTATTACCCTAAAACATGCTGTTAGTATGGAGGAATTTAATCTTACAGTTGATAAACTAGGGGTCCCTTTAACTTTATCCGGTATAGGTAAATCTTACGTTCTAAAAGAGTGAAAGAATACTTCATACAAAGGTTATCAAGTCCATAGTGATATCATGATCGGTAATTTAATGAATAGAATTACTCCTAAAGTAGCTAGAGGCATAGAACTGTCTAAGTACCTAACTTCTTATATCGCGGGTTCCAGAGGAGGTCGTAATGAATCTTTTTTATATGGAGTTGATAGTATAACTAATCAAGAACGTTGTTGAGTGGATTATGATTTAACCAGTTGTTATACTACAGTTATGTCTATTTTAGGCCATCCACAAATAGACAAAGCTGCTAGGGTCTTTAATAAAACAGTGACTGAAATGAAAAATACTGATTTATTGTTTAATTATATAATTTTAGAGGTTGATTTTACGTTTAAGTCTGATACAAAATATCCTAGTATACCATGTAGAGTAGATGATAACGTTGATATTTATCCTCTAAAGGGTATTAGTATAATAACAGGTTGCGAATATTTGGTAGCTAAATCTATGGGTTGTAAATTATATGTTAAAGATGGTATTTTAATACCTTTCCAGAAACAAAAGATTAACCGAGGTGATTTGCTTAAAGAATATAAATCCTTAAAGGATGATTTATCTAGTAAAATAACTCTAAAACAATTTATTGACGATAGAAATTTTATCAAAGATCTAATAGAACGTGGGATTCCGGTAGATGATATTTTAATTAGACTTAAAGAAGATTCTATGAAGGGTATTAATTATGATCTAGATTATGTAACGCCCTTTAGAGATATTATAAAGGGACTACAAGGTAAAAGGCGTAAATACCCTAAGAAAACTTTTTACAATTATATGTATAAAGAGATCGGTAATTCCATCTATGGTCAAACAGCTATGGGAATAAGTGGTAAGAATAACTTTGATATTAAAAGTCGAAGTTTTACTAGGGTTGAAGGAGGAATTTTATCTAATCCTATCTTATCTAGTTATATAACAGGTTTTACTAGAGCTTTAATAGGGGAGTGTATGAATAATATACAATTGTTAGGGGTAATATAATTTCGGTTACTACAGATGGATTTATAACAGATCTAATGGATATGGAAAATAAATTATTAAAACTAGACAATGACAAATTGAATTGTTTATATTTGTATAGGAATATAAGAAAGCAATTAACTATGAGTGAAAATACCGAAGAAATAGACGATAGAGCTTGAGAAATAAAGAATATTGAATCTGAGGGTATAATTACTTGAAAAACTAGAGGACAGTTTGGTTTTACTCAAGGAGGAATTTCAGCAGCCTCAGGTTTTCAGACTAAATATTTAGATAAAGAGTTTCTAATTGAAGAATTTTCAAAGTTTATCAATGATCCAGAAAGCAGTAAAGTTTTCGAATTTGTACAATCTAGTCTGCGAGGAGCTCGGGATATTTATAAATACGGAGGTCATGTAATTAGTAAATACAAGGATAGAAAATTTACTCTAAATTTTGATGATAAGCGTTGTATTATAGATAAACAAGGAGCTGTTTTGCTAGATTCCGCCCCTTGAAATAATATCCAAGAGTATGGTAAGATTAGATCATTAAAAGAAACTGTTAATTCTCCTGTTCATATAGAAAATAGATTTAGCGCTCTACCTTCAAAGACATATAAATCTTATATAGAAACTTCAGTTAGAAATTTTATTAAAGCTTGTTTAAGTAATAAGAATCGTTATGGATTACCTAAGGATGTATTTAAAACATATAAAGATATAATAGATTTTGTATATGGGTATGAACCAGCTCGCGAGGTTAAATTAACAATCTCAAGTATTTCTAGATTAAAAGGTCGTGAAACTATTAGTAGAGCTGTTCCTAGAAATACTGAGAACGAGGGGTTTATTAACTATGTAAAATCTAACTTTGATATGTTTGACGATGATAGATTCTTCAGGGAATATAGTGATAGTGTTGTGAAAGCTCTTATTAAAGCAAGGGGAGATGCAAAGATCGAGAAGAGCAGAGAATTATTAGTAGTAACTAAACTCTCTTTAGTTGAAGTTGAGGTGCCTAAATTAGCTTTATTAGTAATAGGTTAGCTAAGAATAATTGATGAGTGTAAGAGTTGACATTTCATTAGACACATAAAAATCGTTAAAAGTTGACATTTCATTAGACACATAAAAATCGTTAAAAGTTGACATTTCATTAGACACATAAAAATCGTTAAAAGTTGACATTTCGAATTTATAAATTTTAAAACAAAACCAAAACAGTGGGAGGGGTTATCTAAGGGGGGTTTGATGTGTATCAAACTAAAGTTGTTTCTATTAACAATGGGCGTAATTTATGAAAGATATGAAGAATACAAGTCTTTTCTAATTGTGAGAAATATCTAGTATTAAATTAAATTACAACAAGCTGTTTTATTTTGAAGTTTTTAAATTTCGATTTCTTCTTTAACTCAATGAGTTTACGTTATAAGTTCGCCAAATCTATTAGCTTGCAACTATTTTTATAAATAGGGTAGTAAAGTCAGTATAAATACACAATATTTAGGTTTTGGTAATAAGTGTTCGATTCATAAGGTTTATACTAACGGGTTTGCAGCCCAATCTAGTTCGAACTACCCATTGGATATTGTATATTTTGAGTAGCTAATGGAGCATGTTCACCAATTATTAAGTTAATTACCAGACCTAAAGATATGATAAACGGGAGATAATTAAGGCTCTAATTAGATAAAAACAACAAATTAAAATTAAAATTAAAAATTAAAATTAAAATTAAAAAAATCTACGAAGGTTCTGAGATGTAAGGAGTCGGGGTTTATCGTCGTATTATTTTCTTAGAATAGAGTTACCTTTATGTTTGGAACATGTTTTTAATCGGTGAACAAAATTAGATTGAGATAGATAAATAAATAAATAAATATAGAAATAAGCATCAAAAATGAATTTTAACTTTTTAATAGACAAAATAACTATCAATAAAGATAATCTTATTGTGGTTTCAGATAGCAGACCTAGCAGTTTGGAAGAAGCGAAGCTCATAATTTCTAATTTAGAGATTATTTTAAAGGATTAAACTCTTTTAATAATAAAGGTTATATTAATAATCCTAATATAAACTTACCTATAGTGGATCAGTTAGTTAATAAATTGAATATTCATAAAGGGAAGGGTAATTTTGTAGCTTCTTTAGTACTAAATACATTGTATTATAATCTTTTATTAATACTAACCAATGTAATAGCTATTTCTGTGGAGAAATGGTTATTAAAAATGAAATTGATAAGGATTTATTAGCTGATATTAGGAATCTACAAAAGAATATAAACAGTATGATTCATCCATTTTTATCAGATAAAATACAAAATAAAGGAATTAAAATAAGTCTTAATAAGTTTGTAGGTTTTGATAGTGAATACCAGTTAGAATCATCTTTATCAAATACTAACGAATTATTATCTATTCAATTAGCTTCAAGTACTAATTATTATCTTAGAATACCTATTATTAATACCGAATTTAGGAATGTCTCTAAATTAAGAATTAATGATAAACCATTGTGAAATGAAGAAATTAAGATAACTCAATGTTGCAAAAGTATTGAATATACTATAAAACTAATAAGAGAGATCTTATATGAAGAAAATGATAATCTAATAAAAGATTTAGTAAATAAATTGGATCATATAGAAGGTTTCTATAAAATACAAATAGATGATGATTGTGTCGTTTACTCTAGCCATAAAACAAACGTTGAGACTTTTATAAAATATTGTAATAATTATTCAACAATAGATTTATTCGGTGATATAGGTAATTTAAACAGTGGTGATTCTAGAAAGACCTTAATATGATTAATAAATCTTCTAAATGAAATTACTGAAAAGGATGAAATTTCTAACCAGTTGTTAGGTAGGATCGATAATATTTCTGCAAAGTCTAGATCACGTTTAACTTATAAATTTAACAATAAATCAAGGCTTTCTATCAACATAGTTAGAAATTTATATCTTTGTTTACACGAATCTAGTGCGGATTTATCAATGTTAGGTGATTGTGAAACTTTTAAGGAACTTTTGGATATGGTTGGTAGATCTTTCGTTACTAGAGGTAAACCTTTAGAATTAGATTATTGTAAAAGATTAATACATATAAGAGATACAGCCCTATTAGCCCCTGGAGGGGCTAAAAGTTTAGCTGGTTTAGGAAATATTTATGGAGATCAATATAAGAAAATAGATATTGGATCTTATAGAGAAGGTAAAATGGGAGATTTATTAAGGAGCAACAAGGAGTTGTTTGAGAGGTACGCTTTACAAGATTCTATTATTACCCTAAAACATGCTGTTAGTATGGAGGAATTTAATCTTACAGTTGATAAACTAGGGGTCCCTTTAACTTTATCCGGTATAGGTAAATCTTACGTTCTAAAAGAGTGAAAGAATACTTCATACAAAGGTTATCAAGTCCATAGTGATATCATGATCGGTAATTTAATGAATAGAATTACTCCTAAAGTAGCTAGAGGCATAGAACTGTCTAAGTACCTAACTTCTTATATCGCGGGTTCCAGAGGAGGTCGTAATGAATCTTTTTTATATGGAGTTGATAGTATAACTAATCAAGAACGTTGTTGAGTGGATTATGATTTAACCAGTTGTTATACTACAGTTATGTCTATTTTAGGCCATCCACAAATAGACAAAGCTGCTAGGGTCTTTAATAAAACAGTGACTGAAATGAAAAATACTGATTTATTGTTTAATTATATAATTTTAGAGGTTGATTTTACGTTTAAGTCTGATACAAAATATCCTAGTATACCATGTAGAGTAGATGATAACGTTGATATTTATCCTCTAAAGGGTATTAGTATAATAACAGGTTGCGAATATTTGGTAGCTAAATCTATGGGTTGTAAATTATATGTTAAAGATGGTATTTTAATACCTTTCCAGAAACAAAAGATTAACCGAGGTGATTTGCTTAAAGAATATAAATCCTTAAAGGATGATTTATCTAGTAAAATAACTCTAAAACAATTTATTGACGATAGAAATTTTATCAAAGATCTAATAGAACGTGGGATTCCGGTAGATGATATTTTAATTAGACTTAAAGAAGATTCTATGAAGGGTATTAATTATGATCTAGATTATGTAACGCCCTTTAGAGATATTATAAAGGGACTACAAGGTAAAAGGCGTAAATACCCTAAGAAAACTTTTTACAATTATATGTATAAAGAGATCGGTAATTCCATCTATGGTCAAACAGCTATGGGAATAAGTGGTAAGAATAACTTTGATATTAAAAGTCGAAGTTTTACTAGGGTTGAAGGAGGAATTTTATCTAATCCTATCTTATCTAGTTATATAACAGGTTTTACTAGAGCTTTAATAGGGGAGTGTATGAATAATATACAATTGTTAGGGGTAATATAATTTCGGTTACTACAGATGGATTTATAACAGATCTAATGGATATGGAAAATAAATTATTAAAACTAGACAATGACAAATTGAATTGTTTATATTTGTATAGGAATATAAGAAAGCAATTAACTATGAGTGAAAATACCGAAGAAATAGACGATAGAGCTTGAGAAATAAAGAATATTGAATCTGAGGGTATAATTACTTGAAAAACTAGAGGACAGTTTGGTTTTACTCAAGGAGGAATTTCAGCAGCCTCAGGTTTTCAGACTAAATATTTAGATAAAGAGTTTCTAATTGAAGAATTTTCAAAGTTTATCAATGATCCAGAAAGCAGTAAAGTTTTCGAATTTGTACAATCTAGTCTGCGAGGAGCTCGGGATATTTATAAATACGGAGGTCATGTAATTAGTAAATACAAGGATAGAAAATTTACTCTAAATTTTGATGATAAGCGTTGTATTATAGATAAACAAGGAGCTGTTTTGCTAGATTCCGCCCCTTGAAATAATATCCAAGAGTATGGTAAGATTAGATCATTAAAAGAAACTGTTAATTCTCCTGTTCATATAGAAAATAGATTTAGCGCTCTACCTTCAAAGACATATAAATCTTATATAGAAACTTCAGTTAGAAATTTTATTAAAGCTTGTTTAAGTAATAAGAATCGTTATGGATTACCTAAGGATGTATTTAAAACATATAAAGATATAATAGATTTTGTATATGGGTATGAACCAGCTCGCGAGGTTAAATTAACAATCTCAAGTATTTCTAGATTAAAAGGTCGTGAAACTATTAGTAGAGCTGTTCCTAGAAATACTGAGAACGAGGGGTTTATTAACTATGTAAAATCTAACTTTGATATGTTTGACGATGATAGATTCTTCAGGGAATATAGTGATAGTGTTGTGAAAGCTCTTATTAAAGCAAGGGGAGATGCAAAGATCGAGAAGAGCAGAGAATTATTAGTAGTAACTAAACTCTCTTTAGTTGAAGTTGAGGTGCCTAAATTAGCTTTATTAGTAATAGGTTAGCTAAGAATAATTGATGAGTGTAAGAGTTGACATTTCATTAGACACATAAAAATCGTTAAAAGTTGACATTTCATTAGACACATAAAAATCGTTAAAAGTTGACATTTCATTAGACACATAAAAATCGTTAAAAGTTGACATTTCGAATTTATAAATTTTAAAACAAAAACCAAAACAGTGGGAGGGGTTATCTAAGGGGGGTTTGATGTGTATCAAACTAAAGTTGTTTCTATTAACAATGGGCGTAATTTATGAAAGATATGAAGAATACAAGTCTTTTCTAATTGTGAGAAATATCTAGTATTAAATTAAATTACAACAAGCTGTTTTATTTTGAAGTTTTTAAATTTCGATTTCTTCTTTAACTCAATGAGTTTACGTTATAAGTTCGCCAAATCTATTAGCTTGCAACTATTTTTATAAATAGGGTAGTAAAGTCAGTATAAATACACAATATTTAGGTTTTGGTAATAAGTGTTCGATTCATAAGGTTTATACTAACGGGTTTGCAGCCCAATCTAGTTCGAACTACCCATTGGATATTGTATATTTTGAGTAGCTAATGGAGCATGTTCACCAATTATTAAGTTAATTACCAGACCTAAAGATATGATAAACGGGAGATAATTAAGGCTCTAATTAGATAAAAACAACAAATTAAAATTAAAATTAAAAATTAAAATTAAAATTAAAAAATCTACGAAGGTTCTGAGATGTAAGGAGTCGGGGTTTATCGTCGTATTATTTTCTTAGAATAGAGTTACCTTTATGTTTGGAACATGTTTTTAATCGGTGAACAAAATTAGATTGAGATAGATAAATAAATAAATAAATATAGAAATAAGCATCAAAAATGAATTTTAACTTTTAATAGACAAAATAACTATCAATAAAGATAATCTTATTGTGGTTTCAGATAGCAGACCTAGCAGTTTGGAAGAAGCGAAGCTCATAATTTCTAATTTAGAGATTATTTTTAAAGGATTAAACTCTTTTAATAATAAAGGTTATATTAATAATCCTAATATAAACTTACCTATAGTGGATCAGTTAGTTAATAAATTGAATATTCATAAAGGGAAGGGTAATTTTGTAGCTTCTTTAGTACTAAATACATTGTATTATAATCTTTTATTAATACTAACCAATGTAATAGCTATTTCTGTGGAGAAATGGTTATTAAAAATGAAATTGATAAGGATTTATTAGCTGATATTAGGAATCTACAAAAGAATATAAACAGTATGATTCATCCATTTTTATCAGATAAAATACAAAATAAAGGAATTAAAATAAGTCTTAATAAGTTTGTAGGTTTTGATAGTGAATACCAGTTAGAATCATCTTTATCAAATACTAACGAATTATTATCTATTCAATTAGCTTCAAGTACTAATTATTATCTTAGAATACCTATTATTAATACCGAATTTAGGAATGTCTCTAAATTAAGAATTAATGATAAACCATTGTGAAATGAAGAAATTAAGATAACTCAATGTTGCAAAAGTATTGAATATACTATAAAACTAATAAGAGAGATCTTATATGAAGAAAATGATAATCTAATAAAAGATTTAGTAAATAAATTGGATCATATAGAAGGTTTCTATAAAATACAAATAGATGATGATTGTGTCGTTTACTCTAGCCATAAAACAAACGTTGAGACTTTTATAAAATATTGTAATAATTATTCAACAATAGATTTATTCGGTGATATAGGTAATTTAAACAGTGGTGATTCTAGAAAGACCTTAATATGATTAATAAATCTTCTAAATGAAATTACTGAAAAGGATGAAATTTCTAACCAGTTGTTAGGTAGGATCGATAATATTTCTGCAAAGTCTAGATCACGTTTAACTTATAAATTTAACAATAAATCAAGGCTTTCTATCAACATAGTTAGAAATTTATATCTTTGTTTACACGAATCTAGTGCGGATTTATCAATGTTAGGTGATTGTGAAACTTTTAAGGAACTTTTGGATATGGTTGGTAGATCTTTCGTTACTAGAGGTAAACCTTTAGAATTAGATTATTGTAAAAGATTAATACATATAAGAGATACAGCCCTATTAGCCCCTGGAGGGGCTAAAAGTTTAGCTGGTTTAGGAAATATTTATGGAGATCAATATAAGAAAATAGATATTGGATCTTATAGAGAAGGTAAAATGGGAGATTTATTAAGGAGCAACAAGGAGTTGTTTGAGAGGTACGCTTTACAAGATTCTATTATTACCCTAAAACATGCTGTTAGTATGGAGGAATTTAATCTTACAGTTGATAAACTAGGGGTCCCTTTAACTTTATCCGGTATAGGTAAATCTTACGTTCTAAAAGAGTGAAAGAATACTTCATACAAAGGTTATCAAGTCCATAGTGATATCATGATCGGTAATTTAATGAATAGAATTACTCCTAAAGTAGCTAGAGGCATAGAACTGTCTAAGTACCTAACTTCTTATATCGCGGGTTCCAGAGGAGGTCGTAATGAATCTTTTTTATATGGAGTTGATAGTATAACTAATCAAGAACGTTGTTGAGTGGATTATGATTTAACCAGTTGTTATACTACAGTTATGTCTATTTTAGGCCATCCACAAATAGACAAAGCTGCTAGGGTCTTTAATAAAACAGTGACTGAAATGAAAAATACTGATTTATTGTTTAATTATATAATTTTAGAGGTTGATTTTACGTTTAAGTCTGATACAAAATATCCTAGTATACCATGTAGAGTAGATGATAACGTTGATATTTATCCTCTAAAGGGTATTAGTATAATAACAGGTTGCGAATATTTGGTAGCTAAATCTATGGGTTGTAAATTATATGTTAAAGATGGTATTTTAATACCTTTCCAGAAACAAAAGATTAACCGAGGTGATTTGCTTAAAGAATATAAATCCTTAAAGGATGATTTATCTAGTAAAATAACTCTAAAACAATTTATTGACGATAGAAATTTTATCAAAGATCTAATAGAACGTGGGATTCCGGTAGATGATATTTTAATTAGACTTAAAGAAGATTCTATGAAGGGTATTAATTATGATCTAGATTATGTAACGCCCTTTAGAGATATTATAAAGGGACTACAAGGTAAAAGGCGTAAATACCCTAAGAAAACTTTTTACAATTATATGTATAAAGAGATCGGTAATTCCATCTATGGTCAAACAGCTATGGGAATAAGTGGTAAGAATAACTTTGATATTAAAAGTCGAAGTTTTACTAGGGTTGAAGGAGGAATTTTATCTAATCCTATCTTATCTAGTTATATAACAGGTTTTACTAGAGCTTTAATAGGGGAGTGTATGAATAATATACAATTGTTAGGGGTAATATAATTTCGGTTACTACAGATGGATTTATAACAGATCTAATGGATATGGAAAATAAATTATTAAAACTAGACAATGACAAATTGAATTGTTTATATTTGTATAGGAATATAAGAAAGCAATTAACTATGAGTGAAAATACCGAAGAAATAGACGATAGAGCTTGAGAAATAAAGAATATTGAATCTGAGGGTATAATTACTTGAAAAACTAGAGGACAGTTTGGTTTTACTCAAGGAGGAATTTCAGCAGCCTCAGGTTTTCAGACTAAATATTTAGATAAAGAGTTTCTAATTGAAGAATTTTCAAAGTTTATCAATGATCCAGAAAGCAGTAAAGTTTTCGAATTTGTACAATCTAGTCTGCGAGGAGCTCGGGATATTTATAAATACGGAGGTCATGTAATTAGTAAATACAAGGATAGAAAATTTACTCTAAATTTTGATGATAAGCGTTGTATTATAGATAAACAAGGAGCTGTTTTGCTAGATTCCGCCCCTTGAAATAATATCCAAGAGTATGGTAAGATTAGATCATTAAAAGAAACTGTTAATTCTCCTGTTCATATAGAAAATAGATTTAGCGCTCTACCTTCAAAGACATATAAATCTTATATAGAAACTTCAGTTAGAAATTTTATTAAAGCTTGTTTAAGTAATAAGAATCGTTATGGATTACCTAAGGATGTATTTAAAACATATAAAGATATAATAGATTTTGTATATGGGTATGAACCAGCTCGCGAGGTTAAATTAACAATCTCAAGTATTTCTAGATTAAAAGGTCGTGAAACTATTAGTAGAGCTGTTCCTAGAAATACTGAGAACGAGGGGTTTATTAACTATGTAAAATCTAACTTTGATATGTTTGACGATGATAGATTCTTCAGGGAATATAGTGATAGTGTTGTGAAAGCTCTTATTAAAGCAAGGGGAGATGCAAAGATCGAGAAGAGCAGAGAATTATTAGTAGTAACTAAACTCTCTTTAGTTGAAGTTGAGGTGCCTAAATTAGCTTTATTAGTAATAGGTTAGCTAAGAATAATTGATGAGTGTAAGAGTTGACATTTCATTAGACACATAAAAATCGTTAAAAGTTGACATTTCATTAGACACATAAAAATCGTTAAAAGTTGACATTTCATTAGACACATAAAAATCGTTAAAAGTTGACATTTCGAATTTATAAATTTTAAAACAAAAACCAAAACAGTGGGAGGGGGTTATCTAAGGGGGGTTTGATGTGTATCAAACTAAAGTTGTTTCTATTAACAATGGGCGTAATTTATGAAAGATATGAAGAATACAAGTCTTTTCTAATTGTGAGAAATATCTAGTATTAAATTAAATTACAACAAGCTGTTTTATTTTGAAGTTTTTAAATTTCGATTTCTTCTTTAACTCAATGAGTTTACGTTATAAGTTCGCCAAATCTATTAGCTTGCAACTATTTTTATAAATAGGGTAGTAAAGTCAGTATAAATACACAATATTTAGGTTTTGGTAATAAGTGTTCGATTCATAAGGTTTATACTAACGGGTTTGCAGCCCAATCTAGTTCGAACTACCCATTGGATATTGTATATTTTGAGTAGCTAATGGAGCATGTTCACCAATTATTAAGTTAATTACCAGACCTAAAGATATGATAAACGGGAGATAATTAAGGCTCTAATTAGATAAAAACAACAAATTAAAATTAAAATTAAAAATTAAAATTAAAATTAAAAAATCTACGAAGGTTCTGAGATGTAAGGAGTCGGGGTTTATCGTCGTATTATTTTCTTAGAATAGAGTTACCTTTATGTTTGGAACATGTTTTTAATCGGTGAACAAAATTAGATTGAGATAGATAAATAAATAAATAAATATAGAAATAAGCATCAAAAATGAATTTTAACTTTTAATAGACAAAATAACTATCAATAAAGATAATCTTATTGTGGTTTCAGATAGCAGACCTAGCAGTTTGGAAGAAGCGAAGCTCATAATTTCTAATTTAGAGATTATTTTTAAAGGATTAAACTCTTTTAATAATAAAGGTTATATTAATAATCCTAATATAAACTTACCTATAGTGGATCAGTTAGTTAATAAATTGAATATTCATAAAGGGAAGGGTAATTTTGTAGCTTCTTTAGTACTAAATACATTGTATTATAATCTTTTATTAATACTAACCAATGTAATAGCTATTTCTGTGGAGAAATGGTTATTAAAAATGAAATTGATAAGGATTTATTAGCTGATATTAGGAATCTACAAAAGAATATAAACAGTATGATTCATCCATTTTTATCAGATAAAATACAAAATAAAGGAATTAAAATAAGTCTTAATAAGTTTGTAGGTTTTGATAGTGAATACCAGTTAGAATCATCTTTATCAAATACTAACGAATTATTATCTATTCAATTAGCTTCAAGTACTAATTATTATCTTAGAATACCTATTATTAATACCGAATTTAGGAATGTCTCTAAATTAAGAATTAATGATAAACCATTGTGAAATGAAGAAATTAAGATAACTCAATGTTGCAAAAGTATTGAATATACTATAAAACTAATAAGAGAGATCTTATATGAAGAAAATGATAATCTAATAAAAGATTTAGTAAATAAATTGGATCATATAGAAGGTTTCTATAAAATACAAATAGATGATGATTGTGTCGTTTACTCTAGCCATAAAACAAACGTTGAGACTTTTATAAAATATTGTAATAATTATTCAACAATAGATTTATTCGGTGATATAGGTAATTTAAACAGTGGTGATTCTAGAAAGACCTTAATATGATTAATAAATCTTCTAAATGAAATTACTGAAAAGGATGAAATTTCTAACCAGTTGTTAGGTAGGATCGATAATATTTCTGCAAAGTCTAGATCACGTTTAACTTATAAATTTAACAATAAATCAAGGCTTTCTATCAACATAGTTAGAAATTTATATCTTTGTTTACACGAATCTAGTGCGGATTTATCAATGTTAGGTGATTGTGAAACTTTTAAGGAACTTTTGGATATGGTTGGTAGATCTTTCGTTACTAGAGGTAAACCTTTAGAATTAGATTATTGTAAAAGATTAATACATATAAGAGATACAGCCCTATTAGCCCCTGGAGGGGCTAAAAGTTTAGCTGGTTTAGGAAATATTTATGGAGATCAATATAAGAAAATAGATATTGGATCTTATAGAGAAGGTAAAATGGGAGATTTATTAAGGAGCAACAAGGAGTTGTTTGAGAGGTACGCTTTACAAGATTCTATTATTACCCTAAAACATGCTGTTAGTATGGAGGAATTTAATCTTACAGTTGATAAACTAGGGGTCCCTTTAACTTTATCCGGTATAGGTAAATCTTACGTTCTAAAAGAGTGAAAGAATACTTCATACAAAGGTTATCAAGTCCATAGTGATATCATGATCGGTAATTTAATGAATAGAATTACTCCTAAAGTAGCTAGAGGCATAGAACTGTCTAAGTACCTAACTTCTTATATCGCGGGTTCCAGAGGAGGTCGTAATGAATCTTTTTTATATGGAGTTGATAGTATAACTAATCAAGAACGTTGTTGAGTGGATTATGATTTAACCAGTTGTTATACTACAGTTATGTCTATTTTAGGCCATCCACAAATAGACAAAGCTGCTAGGGTCTTTAATAAAACAGTGACTGAAATGAAAAATACTGATTTATTGTTTAATTATATAATTTTAGAGGTTGATTTTACGTTTAAGTCTGATACAAAATATCCTAGTATACCATGTAGAGTAGATGATAACGTTGATATTTATCCTCTAAAGGGTATTAGTATAATAACAGGTTGCGAATATTTGGTAGCTAAATCTATGGGTTGTAAATTATATGTTAAAGATGGTATTTTAATACCTTTCCAGAAACAAAAGATTAACCGAGGTGATTTGCTTAAAGAATATAAATCCTTAAAGGATGATTTATCTAGTAAAATAACTCTAAAACAATTTATTGACGATAGAAATTTTATCAAAGATCTAATAGAACGTGGGATTCCGGTAGATGATATTTTAATTAGACTTAAAGAAGATTCTATGAAGGGTATTAATTATGATCTAGATTATGTAACGCCCTTTAGAGATATTATAAAGGGACTACAAGGTAAAAGGCGTAAATACCCTAAGAAAACTTTTTACAATTATATGTATAAAGAGATCGGTAATTCCATCTATGGTCAAACAGCTATGGGAATAAGTGGTAAGAATAACTTTGATATTAAAAGTCGAAGTTTTACTAGGGTTGAAGGAGGAATTTTATCTAATCCTATCTTATCTAGTTATATAACAGGTTTTACTAGAGCTTTAATAGGGGAGTGTATGAATAATATACAATTGTTAGGGGTAATATAATTTCGGTTACTACAGATGGATTTATAACAGATCTAATGGATATGGAAAATAAATTATTAAAACTAGACAATGACAAATTGAATTGTTTATATTTGTATAGGAATATAAGAAAGCAATTAACTATGAGTGAAAATACCGAAGAAATAGACGATAGAGCTTGAGAAATAAAGAATATTGAATCTGAGGGTATAATTACTTGAAAAACTAGAGGACAGTTTGGTTTTACTCAAGGAGGAATTTCAGCAGCCTCAGGTTTTCAGACTAAATATTTAGATAAAGAGTTTCTAATTGAAGAATTTTCAAAGTTTATCAATGATCCAGAAAGCAGTAAAGTTTTCGAATTTGTACAATCTAGTCTGCGAGGAGCTCGGGATATTTATAAATACGGAGGTCATGTAATTAGTAAATACAAGGATAGAAAATTTACTCTAAATTTTGATGATAAGCGTTGTATTATAGATAAACAAGGAGCTGTTTTGCTAGATTCCGCCCCTTGAAATAATATCCAAGAGTATGGTAAGATTAGATCATTAAAAGAAACTGTTAATTCTCCTGTTCATATAGAAAATAGATTTAGCGCTCTACCTTCAAAGACATATAAATCTTATATAGAAACTTCAGTTAGAAATTTTATTAAAGCTTGTTTAAGTAATAAGAATCGTTATGGATTACCTAAGGATGTATTTAAAACATATAAAGATATAATAGATTTTGTATATGGGTATGAACCAGCT
Source organism: Hypoxylon rickii (assembly GCA_902806535.1). NCBI lineage: Eukaryota > Fungi > Ascomycota > Sordariomycetes > Xylariales > Hypoxylaceae > Hypoxylon > Hypoxylon rickii. The sequence goes on along the minus strand of CADCWY010000073.1, from coordinate 12,316 downwards.
CGCGAGGTTAAATTAACAATCTCAAGTATTTCTAGATTAAAAGGTCGTGAAACTATTAGTAGAGCTGTTCCTAGAAATACTGAGAACGAGGGGTTTATTAACTATGTAAAATCTAACTTTGATATGTTTGACGATGATAGATTCTTCAGGGAATATAGTGATAGTGTTGTGAAAGCTCTTATTAAAGCAAGGGGAGATGCAAAGATCGAGAAGAGCAGAGAATTATTAGTAGTAACTAAACTCTCTTTAGTTGAAGTTGAGGTGCCTAAATTAGCTTTATTAGTAATAGGTTAGCTAAGAATAATTGATGAGTGTAAGAGTTGACATTTCATTAGACACATAAAAATCGTTAAAAGTTGACATTTCATTAGACACATAAAAATCGTTAAAAGTTGACATTTCATTAGACACATAAAAATCGTTAAAAGTTGACATTTCGAATTTATAAATTTTAAAACAAAACCAAAACAGTGGGAGGGTTATCTAAGGGGGTTTGATGTGTATCAAACTAAAGTTGTTTCTATTAACAATGGGCGTAATTTATGAAAGATATGAAGAATACAAGTCTTTTCTAATTGTGAGAAATATCTAGTATTAAATTAAATTACAACAAGCTGTTTTATTTTGAAGTTTTTAAATTTCGATTTCTTCTTTAACTCAATGAGTTTACGTTATAAGTTCGCCAAATCTATTAGCTTGCAACTATTTTTATAAATAGGGTAGTAAAGTCAGTATAAATACACAATATTTAGGTTTTGGTAATAAGTGTTCGATTCATAAGGTTTATACTAACGGGTTTGCAGCCCAATCTAGTTCGAACTACCCATTGGATATTGTATATTTTGAGTAGCTAATGGAGCATGTTCACCAATTATTAAGTTAATTACCAGACCTAAAGATATGATAAACGGGAGATAATTAAGGCTCTAATTAGATAAAAACAACAAATTAAAATTAAAATTAAAAATTAAAATTAAAATTAAAAAATCTACGAAGGTTCTGAGATGTAAGGAGTCGGGGTTTATCGTCGTATTATTTTCTTAGAATAGAGTTACCTTTATGTTTGGAACATGTTTTTAATCGGTGAACAAAATTAGATTGAGATAGATAAATAAATAAATAAATATAGAAATAAGCATCAAAAATGAATTTTAACTTTTAATAGACAAAATAACTATCAATAAAGATAATCTTATTGTGGTTTCAGATAGCAGACCTAGCAGTTTGGAAGAAGCGAAGCTCATAATTTCTAATTTAGAGATTATTTTTAAAGGATTAAACTCTTTTAATAATAAAGGTTATATTAATAATCCTAATATAAACTTACCTATAGTGGATCAGTTAGTTAATAAATTGAATATTCATAAAGGGAAGGGTAATTTTGTAGCTTCTTTAGTACTAAATACATTGTATTATAATCTTTTATTAATACTAACCAATGTAATAGCTATTTCTGTGGAGAAATGGTTATTAAAAATGAAATTGATAAGGATTTATTAGCTGATATTAGGAATCTACAAAAGAATATAAACAGTATGATTCATCCATTTTTATCAGATAAAATACAAAATAAAGGAATTAAAATAAGTCTTAATAAGTTTGTAGGTTTTGATAGTGAATACCAGTTAGAATCATCTTTATCAAATACTAACGAATTATTATCTATTCAATTAGCTTCAAGTACTAATTATTATCTTAGAATACCTATTATTAATACCGAATTTAGGAATGTCTCTAAATTAAGAATTAATGATAAACCATTGTGAAATGAAGAAATTAAGATAACTCAATGTTGCAAAAGTATTGAATATACTATAAAACTAATAAGAGAGATCTTATATGAAGAAAATGATAATCTAATAAAAGATTTAGTAAATAAATTGGATCATATAGAAGGTTTCTATAAAATACAAATAGATGATGATTGTGTCGTTTACTCTAGCCATAAAACAAACGTTGAGACTTTTATAAAATATTGTAATAATTATTCAACAATAGATTTATTCGGTGATATAGGTAATTTAAACAGTGGTGATTCTAGAAAGACCTTAATATGATTAATAAATCTTCTAAATGAAATTACTGAAAAGGATGAAATTTCTAACCAGTTGTTAGGTAGGATCGATAATATTTCTGCAAAGTCTAGATCACGTTTAACTTATAAATTTAACAATAAATCAAGGCTTTCTATCAACATAGTTAGAAATTTATATCTTTGTTTACACGAATCTAGTGCGGATTTATCAATGTTAGGTGATTGTGAAACTTTTAAGGAACTTTTGGATATGGTTGGTAGATCTTTCGTTACTAGAGGTAAACCTTTAGAATTAGATTATTGTAAAAGATTAATACATATAAGAGATACAGCCCTATTAGCCCCTGGAGGGGCTAAAAGTTTAGCTGGTTTAGGAAATATTTATGGAGATCAATATAAGAAAATAGATATTGGATCTTATAGAGAAGGTAAAATGGGAGATTTATTAAGGAGCAACAAGGAGTTGTTTGAGAGGTACGCTTTACAAGATTCTATTATTACCCTAAAACATGCTGTTAGTATGGAGGAATTTAATCTTACAGTTGATAAACTAGGGGTCCCTTTAACTTTATCCGGTATAGGTAAATCTTACGTTCTAAAAGAGTGAAAGAATACTTCATACAAAGGTTATCAAGTCCATAGTGATATCATGATCGGTAATTTAATGAATAGAATTACTCCTAAAGTAGCTAGAGGCATAGAACTGTCTAAGTACCTAACTTCTTATATCGCGGGTTCCAGAGGAGGTCGTAATGAATCTTTTTTATATGGAGTTGATAGTATAACTAATCAAGAACGTTGTTGAGTGGATTATGATTTAACCAGTTGTTATACTACAGTTATGTCTATTTTAGGCCATCCACAAATAGACAAAGCTGCTAGGGTCTTTAATAAAACAGTGACTGAAATGAAAAATACTGATTTATTGTTTAATTATATAATTTTAGAGGTTGATTTTACGTTTAAGTCTGATACAAAATATCCTAGTATACCATGTAGAGTAGATGATAACGTTGATATTTATCCTCTAAAGGGTATTAGTATAATAACAGGTTGCGAATATTTGGTAGCTAAATCTATGGGTTGTAAATTATATGTTAAAGATGGTATTTTAATACCTTTCCAGAAACAAAAGATTAACCGAGGTGATTTGCTTAAAGAATATAAATCCTTAAAGGATGATTTATCTAGTAAAATAACTCTAAAACAATTTATTGACGATAGAAATTTTATCAAAGATCTAATAGAACGTGGGATTCCGGTAGATGATATTTTAATTAGACTTAAAGAAGATTCTATGAAGGGTATTAATTATGATCTAGATTATGTAACGCCCTTTAGAGATATTATAAAGGGACTACAAGGTAAAAGGCGTAAATACCCTAAGAAAACTTTTTACAATTATATGTATAAAGAGATCGGTAATTCCATCTATGGTCAAACAGCTATGGGAATAAGTGGTAAGAATAACTTTGATATTAAAAGTCGAAGTTTTACTAGGGTTGAAGGAGGAATTTTATCTAATCCTATCTTATCTAGTTATATAACAGGTTTTACTAGAGCTTTAATAGGGGAGTGTATGAATAATATACAATTGTTAGGGGTAATATAATTTCGGTTACTACAGATGGATTTATAACAGATCTAATGGATATGGAAAATAAATTATTAAAACTAGACAATGACAAATTGAATTGTTTATATTTGTATAGGAATATAAGAAAGCAATTAACTATGAGTGAAAATACCGAAGAAATAGACGATAGAGCTTGAGAAATAAAGAATATTGAATCTGAGGGTATAATTACTTGAAAAACTAGAGGACAGTTTGGTTTTACTCAAGGAGGAATTTCAGCAGCCTCAGGTTTTCAGACTAAATATTTAGATAAAGAGTTTCTAATTGAAGAATTTTCAAAGTTTATCAATGATCCAGAAAGCAGTAAAGTTTTCGAATTTGTACAATCTAGTCTGCGAGGAGCTCGGGATATTTATAAATACGGAGGTCATGTAATTAGTAAATACAAGGATAGAAAATTTACTCTAAATTTTGATGATAAGCGTTGTATTATAGATAAACAAGGAGCTGTTTTGCTAGATTCCGCCCCTTGAAATAATATCCAAGAGTATGGTAAGATTAGATCATTAAAAGAAACTGTTAATTCTCCTGTTCATATAGAAAATAGATTTAGCGCTCTACCTTCAAAGACATATAAATCTTATATAGAAACTTCAGTTAGAAATTTTATTAAAGCTTGTTTAAGTAATAAGAATCGTTATGGATTACCTAAGGATGTATTTAAAACATATAAAGATATAATAGATTTTGTATATGGGTATGAACCAGCTCGCGAGGTTAAATTAACAATCTCAAGTATTTCTAGATTAAAAGGTCGTGAAACTATTAGTAGAGCTGTTCCTAGAAATACTGAGAACGAGGGGTTTATTAACTATGTAAAATCTAACTTTGATATGTTTGACGATGATAGATTCTTCAGGGAATATAGTGATAGTGTTGTGAAAGCTCTTATTAAAGCAAGGGGAGATGCAAAGATCGAGAAGAGCAGAGAATTATTAGTAGTAACTAAACTCTCTTTAGTTGAAGTTGAGGTGCCTAAATTAGCTTTATTAGTAATAGGTTAGCTAAGAATAATTGATGAGTGTAAGAGTTGACATTTCATTAGACACATAAAAATCGTTAAAAGTTGACATTTCATTAGACACATAAAAATCGTTAAAAGTTGACATTTCATTAGACACATAAAAATCGTTAAAAGTTGACATTTCGAATTTATAAATTTTAAAACAAAACCAAAACAGTGGGAGGGTTATCTAAGGGGGTTTGATGTGTATCAAACTAAAGTTGTTTCTATTAACAATGGGCGTAATTTATGAAAGATATGAAGAATACAAGTCTTTTCTAATTGTGAGAAATATCTAGTATTAAATTAAATTACAACAAGCTGTTTTATTTTGAAGTTTTTAAATTTCGATTTCTTCTTTAACTCAATGAGTTTACGTTATAAGTTCGCCAAATCTATTAGCTTGCAACTATTTTTATAAATAGGGTAGTAAAGTCAGTATAAATACACAATATTTAGGTTTTGGTAATAAGTGTTCGATTCATAAGGTTTATACTAACGGGTTTGCAGCCCAATCTAGTTCGAACTACCCATTGGATATTGTATATTTTGAGTAGCTAATGGAGCATGTTCACCAATTATTAAGTTAATTACCAGACCTAAAGATATGATAAACGGGAGATAATTAAGGCTCTAATTAGATAAAAACAACAAATTAAAATTAAAATTAAAAATTAAAATTAAAATTAAAAAATCTACGAAGGTTCTGAGATGTAAGGAGTCGGGGTTTATCGTCGTATTATTTTCTTAGAATAGAGTTACCTTTATGTTTGGAACATGTTTTTAATCGGTGAACAAAATTAGATTGAGATAGATAAATAAATAAATAAATATAGAAATAAGCATCAAAAATGAATTTTAACTTTTAATAGACAAAATAACTATCAATAAAGATAATCTTATTGTGGTTTCAGATAGCAGACCTAGCAGTTTGGAAGAAGCGAAGCTCATAATTTCTAATTTAGAGATTATTTTTAAAGGATTAAACTCTTTTAATAATAAAGGTTATATTAATAATCCTAATATAAACTTACCTATAGTGGATCAGTTAGTTAATAAATTGAATATTCATAAAGGGAAGGGTAATTTTGTAGCTTCTTTAGTACTAAATACATTGTATTATAATCTTTTATTAATACTAACCAATGTAATAGCTATTTCTGTGGAGAAATGGTTATTAAAAATGAAATTGATAAGGATTTATTAGCTGATATTAGGAATCTACAAAAGAATATAAACAGTATGATTCATCCATTTTTATCAGATAAAATACAAAATAAAGGAATTAAAATAAGTCTTAATAAGTTTGTAGGTTTTGATAGTGAATACCAGTTAGAATCATCTTTATCAAATACTAACGAATTATTATCTATTCAATTAGCTTCAAGTACTAATTATTATCTTAGAATACCTATTATTAATACCGAATTTAGGAATGTCTCTAAATTAAGAATTAATGATAAACCATTGTGAAATGAAGAAATTAAGATAACTCAATGTTGCAAAAGTATTGAATATACTATAAAACTAATAAGAGAGATCTTATATGAAGAAAATGATAATCTAATAAAAGATTTAGTAAATAAATTGGATCATATAGAAGGTTTCTATAAAATACAAATAGATGATGATTGTGTCGTTTACTCTAGCCATAAAACAAACGTTGAGACTTTTATAAAATATTGTAATAATTATTCAACAATAGATTTATTCGGTGATATAGGTAATTTAAACAGTGGTGATTCTAGAAAGACCTTAATATGATTAATAAATCTTCTAAATGAAATTACTGAAAAGGATGAAATTTCTAACCAGTTGTTAGGTAGGATCGATAATATTTCTGCAAAGTCTAGATCACGTTTAACTTATAAATTTAACAATAAATCAAGGCTTTCTATCAACATAGTTAGAAATTTATATCTTTGTTTACACGAATCTAGTGCGGATTTATCAATGTTAGGTGATTGTGAAACTTTTAAGGAACTTTTGGATATGGTTGGTAGATCTTTCGTTACTAGAGGTAAACCTTTAGAATTAGATTATTGTAAAAGATTAATACATATAAGAGATACAGCCCTATTAGCCCCTGGAGGGGCTAAAAGTTTAGCTGGTTTAGGAAATATTTATGGAGATCAATATAAGAAAATAGATATTGGATCTTATAGAGAAGGTAAAATGGGAGATTTATTAAGGAGCAACAAGGAGTTGTTTGAGAGGTACGCTTTACAAGATTCTATTATTACCCTAAAACATGCTGTTAGTATGGAGGAATTTAATCTTACAGTTGATAAACTAGGGGTCCCTTTAACTTTATCCGGTATAGGTAAATCTTACGTTCTAAAAGAGTGAAAGAATACTTCATACAAAGGTTATCAAGTCCATAGTGATATCATGATCGGTAATTTAATGAATAGAATTACTCCTAAAGTAGCTAGAGGCATAGAACTGTCTAAGTACCTAACTTCTTATATCGCGGGTTCCAGAGGAGGTCGTAATGAATCTTTTTTATATGGAGTTGATAGTATAACTAATCAAGAACGTTGTTGAGTGGATTATGATTTAACCAGTTGTTATACTACAGTTATGTCTATTTTAGGCCATCCACAAATAGACAAAGCTGCTAGGGTCTTTAATAAAACAGTGACTGAAATGAAAAATACTGATTTATTGTTTAATTATATAATTTTAGAGGTTGATTTTACGTTTAAGTCTGATACAAAATATCCTAGTATACCATGTAGAGTAGATGATAACGTTGATATTTATCCTCTAAAGGGTATTAGTATAATAACAGGTTGCGAATATTTGGTAGCTAAATCTATGGGTTGTAAATTATATGTTAAAGATGGTATTTTAATACCTTTCCAGAAACAAAAGATTAACCGAGGTGATTTGCTTAAAGAATATAAATCCTTAAAGGATGATTTATCTAGTAAAATAACTCTAAAACAATTTATTGACGATAGAAATTTTATCAAAGATCTAATAGAACGTGGGATTCCGGTAGATGATATTTTAATTAGACTTAAAGAAGATTCTATGAAGGGTATTAATTATGATCTAGATTATGTAACGCCCTTTAGAGATATTATAAAGGGACTACAAGGTAAAAGGCGTAAATACCCTAAGAAAACTTTTTACAATTATATGTATAAAGAGATCGGTAATTCCATCTATGGTCAAACAGCTATGGGAATAAGTGGTAAGAATAACTTTGATATTAAAAGTCGAAGTTTTACTAGGGTTGAAGGAGGAATTTTATCTAATCCTATCTTATCTAGTTATATAACAGGTTTTACTAGAGCTTTAATAGGGAGTGTATGAATAATATACAATTGTTAGGGGTAATATAATTTCGGTTACTACAGATGGATTTATAACAGATCTAATGGATATGGAAAATAAATTATTAAAACTAGACAATGACAAATTGAATTGTTTATATTTGTATAGGAATATAAGAAAGCAATTAACTATGAGTGAAAATACCGAAGAAATAGACGATAGAGCTTGAGAAATAAAGAATATTGAATCTGAGGGTATAATTACTTGAAAAACTAGAGGACAGTTTGGTTTTACTCAAGGAGGAATTTCAGCAGCCTCAGGTTTTCAGACTAAATATTTAGATAAAGAGTTTCTAATTGAAGAATTTTCAAAGTTTATCAATGATCCAGAAAGCAGTAAAGTTTTCGAATTTGTACAATCTAGTCTGCGAGGAGCTCGGGATATTTATAAATACGGAGGTCATGTAATTAGTAAATACAAGGATAGAAAATTTACTCTAAATTTTGATGATAAGCGTTGTATTATAGATAAACAAGGAGCTGTTTTGCTAGATTCCGCCCCTTGAAATAATATCCAAGAGTATGGTAAGATTAGATCATTAAAAGAAACTGTTAATTCTCCTGTTCATATAGAAAATAGATTTAGCGCTCTACCTTCAAAGACATATAAATCTTATATAGAAACTTCAGTTAGAAATTTTATTAAAGCTTGTTTAAGTAATAAGAATCGTTATGGATTACCTAAGGATGTATTTAAAACATATAAAGATATAATAGATTTTGTATATGGGTATGAACCAGCTCGCGAGGTTAAATTAACAATCTCAAGTATTTCTAGATTAAAAGGTCGTGAAACTATTAGTAGAGCTGTTCCTAGAAATACTGAGAACGAGGGGTTTATTAACTATGTAAAATCTAACTTTGATATGTTTGACGATGATAGATTCTTCAGGGAATATAGTGATAGTGTTGTGAAAGCTCTTATTAAAGCAAGGGGAGATGCAAAGATCGAGAAGAGCAGAGAATTATTAGTAGTAACTAAACTCTCTTTAGTTGAAGTTGAGGTGCCTAAATTAGCTTTATTAGTAATAGGTTAGCTAAGAATAATTGATGAGTGTAAGAGTTGACATTTCATTAGACACATAAAAATCGTTAAAAGTTGACATTTCATTAGACACATAAAAATCGTTAAAAGTTGACATTTCATTAGACACATAAAAATCGTTAAAAGTTGACATTTCGAATTTATAAATTTTAAAACAAAAACCAAAACAGTGGGAGGGGGTTATCTAAGGGGGGTTTGATGTGTATCAAACTAAAGTTGTTTCTATTAACAATGGGCGTAATTTATGAAAGATATGAAGAATACAAGTCTTTTCTAATTGTGAGAAATATCTAGTATTAAATTAAATTACAACAAGCTGTTTTATTTTGAAGTTTTTAAATTTCGATTTCTTCTTTAACTCAATGAGTTTACGTTATAAGTTCGCCAAATCTATTAGCTTGCAACTATTTTTATAAATAGGGTAGTAAAGTCAGTATAAATACACAATATTTAGGTTTTGGTAATAAGTGTTCGATTCATAAGGTTTATACTAACGGGTTTGCAGCCCAATCTAGTTCGAACTACCCATTGGATATTGTATATTTTGAGTAGCTAATGGAGCATGTTCACCAATTATTAAGTTAATTACCAGACCTAAAGATATGATAAACGGGAGATAATTAAGGCTCTAATTAGATAAAAACAACAAATTAAAATTAAAATTAAAAATTAAAATTAAAATTAAAAAAATCTACGAAGGTTCTGAGATGTAAGGAGTCGGGGTTTATCGTCGTATTATTTTCTTAGAATAGAGTTACCTTTATGTTTGGAACATGTTTTTAATCGGTGAACAAAATTAGATTGAGATAGATAAATAAATAAATAAATATAGAAATAAGCATCAAAAATGAATTTTAACTTTTAATAGACAAAATAACTATCAATAAAGATAATCTTATTGTGGTTTCAGATAGCAGACCTAGCAGTTTGGAAGAAGCGAAGCTCATAATTTCTAATTTAGAGATTATTTTTAAAGGATTAAACTCTTTTAATAATAAAGGTTATATTAATAATCCTAATATAAACTTACCTATAGTGGATCAGTTAGTTAATAAATTGAATATTCATAAAGGGAAGGGTAATTTTGTAGCTTCTTTAGTACTAAATACATTGTATTATAATCTTTTATTAATACTAACCAATGTAATAGCTATTTCTGTGGAGAAATGGTTATTAAAAATGAAATTGATAAGGATTTATTAGCTGATATTAGGAATCTACAAAAGAATATAAACAGTATGATTCATCCATTTTTATCAGATAAAATACAAAATAAAGGAATTAAAATAAGTCTTAATAAGTTTGTAGGTTTTGATAGTGAATACCAGTTAGAATCATCTTTATCAAATACTAACGAATTATTATCTATTCAATTAGCTTCAAGTACTAATTATTATCTTAGAATACCTATTATTAATACCGAATTTAGGAATGTCTCTAAATTAAGAATTAATGATAAACCATTGTGAAATGAAGAAATTAAGATAACTCAATGTTGCAAAAGTATTGAATATACTATAAAACTAATAAGAGATCTTATATGAAGAAAATGATAATCTAATAAAAGATTTAGTAAATAAATTGGATCATATAGAAGGTTTCTATAAAATACAAATAGATGATGATTGTGTCGTTTACTCTAGCCATAAAACAAACGTTGAGACTTTTATAAAATATTGTAATAATTATTCAACAATAGATTTATTCGGTGATATAGGTAATTTAAACAGTGGTGATTCTAGAAAGACCTTAATATGATTAATAAATCTTCTAAATGAAATTACTGAAAAGGATGAAATTTCTAACCAGTTGTTAGGTAGGATCGATAATATTTCTGCAAAGTCTAGATCACGTTTAACTTATAAATTTAACAATAAATCAAGGCTTTCTATCAACATAGTTAGAAATTTATATCTTTGTTTACACGAATCTAGTGCGGATTTATCAATGTTAGGTGATTGTGAAACTTTTAAGGAACTTTTGGATATGGTTGGTAGATCTTTCGTTACTAGAGGTAAACCTTTAGAATTAGATTATTGTAAAAGATTAATACATATAAGAGATACAGCCCTATTAGCCCCTGGAGGGGCTAAAAGTTTAGCTGGTTTAGGAAATATTTATGGAGATCAATATAAGAAAATAGATATTGGATCTTATAGAGAAGGTAAAATGGGAGATTTATTAAGGAGCAACAAGGAGTTGTTTGAGAGGTACGCTTTACAAGATTCTATTATTACCCTAAAACATGCTGTTAGTATGGAGGAATTTAATCTTACAGTTGATAAACTAGGGGTCCCTTTAACTTTATCCGGTATAGGTAAATCTTACGTTCTAAAAGAGTGAAAGAATACTTCATACAAAGGTTATCAAGTCCATAGTGATATCATGATCGGTAATTTAATGAATAGAATTACTCCTAAAGTAGCTAGAGGCATAGAACTGTCTAAGTACCTAACTTCTTATATCGCGGGTTCCAGAGGAGGTCGTAATGAATCTTTTTTATATGGAGTTGATAGTATAACTAATCAAGAACGTTGTTGAGTGGATTATGATTTAACCAGTTGTTATACTACAGTTATGTCTATTTTAGGCCATCCACAAATAGACAAAGCTGCTAGGGTCTTTAATAAAACAGTGACTGAAATGAAAAATACTGATTTATTGTTTAATTATATAATTTTAGAGGTTGATTTTACGTTTAAGTCTGATACAAAATATCCTAGTATACCATGTAGAGTAGATGATAACGTTGATATTTATCCTCTAAAGGGTATTAGTATAATAACAGGTTGCGAATATTTGGTAGCTAAATCTATGGGTTGTAAATTATATGTTAAAGATGGTATTTTAATACCTTTCCAGAAACAAAAGATTAACCGAGGTGATTTGCTTAAAGAATATAAATCCTTAAAGGATGATTTATCTAGTAAAATAACTTCTAAAAGCAATATTATTGACTTGATAGAAAGGTTTTACTCAAAAGAGGTCTAATAGAACATGGATTCCGGTAGATGATATTTTAATTAGACTTAAAGAAGATTCTATGAAGGGTATTAATTATGATCTAGATTATGTAACGCCCTTTAGAGATATTATAAAGGGACTACAAGGTAAAAGGCGTAAATACCCTAAGAAAACTTTTTACAATTATATGTATAAAGAGAGATCGGTAATTCCATCTATGGTCAAACAGCTATGGGAATAAGTGGTAAGAATAACTTTGATATTAAAAGATAAAAACAACAAATTAAAA
>CADCWY010000072.1:0-29884 GCA_902806535.1 Hypoxylon rickii | reverse complement strand
TTTTTATAAATAGGGGTAGTAAAGTCGAGTATAAATACACAATATTTTAGGTTTTTGGTAATAAATGTTCGATTCATAAGGTTTATACTAACGGGTTTGCAGCCCAATCTAGTTCGAACTACCCATTGGATATTGTATATTTTGAGTAGCTAATGGAGCATGTTCACCAATTATTAAGTTAATTACCAGACCTAAAGATATGATAAACGGGAGATAATTAAGGCTCTAATTAGATAAAAACAACAAATTAAAATTAAAATTAAAATTAAAATTAAAATTAAAAAATCTACGAAGGTTCTGAGATGTAAGAGTCGGGGTTTATCGTCGTATTATTTTCTTAGAATAGAGTTACCTTTATGTTTGGAACATGTTTTAATCGGTGAACAAAATTAGATTGAGATAGATAAATAAATAAATAAATATAGAAATAAGCATCAAAAATGAATTTTAACTTTTTAATAGACAAAATAACTATCAATAAAGATAATCTTATTGTGGTTTCAGATAGACCTAGCTAGTTTGGAAGAAGCGAAGCTCATAATTTCTAATTTAGAGATTATTTTTAAAGGATTAAACTCTTTTAATAATAAAGGTTATATTAATAATCCTAATATAAACTTACCTATAGTGGATCAGTTAGTTAATAAATTGAATATTCATAAAGGGAAGGGTAATTTTGTAGCTTCTTTAGTACTAAATACATTGTATTATAATCTTTTATTAATACTAACCAATGTAATAGCTATTTCTGTGGAGAAATGGTTATTAAAAATGAAATTGATAAGGATTTATTAGCTGATATTAGGAATCTACAAAAGAATATAAACAGTATGATTCATCCATTTTATCAGATAAAATACAAAATAAAGGAATTAAAATAAGTCTTAATAAGTTTGTAGGTTTTGATAGTGAATACCAGTTAGAATCATCTTTATCAAATACTAACGAATTATTATCTATTCAATTAGCTTCAAGTACTAATTATTATCTTAGAATACCTATTATTAATACCGAATTTAGGAATGTCTCTAAATTAAGAATTAATGATAAACCATTGTGAAATGAAGAAATTAAGATAACTCAATGTTGCAAAAGTATTGAATATACTATAAAACTAATAAGAGAGATCTTATATGAAGAAAATGATAATCTAATAAAGATTTAGTAAATAAATTGGATCATATAGAAGGTTTCTATAAAATACAAATAGATGATGATTGTGTCGTTTACTCTAGCCATAAAACAAACGTTGAGACTTTTATAAAATATTGTAATAATTATTCAACAATAGATTTATTCGGTGATATAGGTAATTTAAACAGTGGTGATTCTAGAAAGACCTTAATATGATTAATAAATCTTCTAAATGAAATTACTGAAAAGGATGAAATTTCTAACCAGTTGTTAGGTAGGATCGATAATATTTCTGCAAAGTCTAGATCACGTTTAACTTATAAATTTAACAATAAATCAAGGCTTTCTATCAACATAGTTAGAAATTTATATCTTTGTTTACACGAATCTAGTGCGGATTTATCAATGTTAGGTGATTGTGAAACTTTTAAGGAACTTTTGGATATGGTTGGTAGATCTTTCGTTACTAGAGGTAAACCTTTAGAATTAGATTATTGTAAAAGATTAATACATATAAGAGATAGCCCTATTAGCCCCTGGAGGGCTAAAAGTTTAGCTGGTTTAGGAAATATTTATGGAGATCAATATAAGAAAATAGATATTGGATCTTATAGAGAAGGTAAAATGGGAGATTTATTAAGGAGCAACAAGGAGTTGTTTGAGAGGTACGCTTTACAAGATTCTATTATTACCTAAAACATGCTGTTAGTATGGAGGAATTTAATCTTACAGTTGATAAACTAGGGGTCCCTTTAACTTTATCCGGTATAGGTAAATCTTACGTTCTAAAAGAGTGAAAGAATACTTCATACAAAGGTTATCAAGTCCATAGTGATATCATGATCGGTAATTTAATGAATAGAATTACTCCTAAAGTAGCTAGAGGCATAGAACTGTCTAAGTACCTAACTTCTTATATCGCGGGTTCCAGAGGAGGTCGTAATGAATCTTTTTTATATGGAGTTGATAGTATAACTAATCAAGAACGTTGTTGAGTGGATTATGATTTAACCAGTTGTTATACTACAGTTATGTCTATTTTAGGCCATCCACAAATAGACAAAGCTGCTAGGGTCTTTAATAAAACAGTGACTGAAATGAAAAATACTGATTTATTGTTTAATTATATAATTTTAGAGGTTGATTTTACGTTTAAGTCTGATACAAAATATCCTAGTATACCATGTAGAGTAGATGATAACGTTGATATTTATCCTCTAAAGGGTATTAGTATAATAACAGGTTGCGAATATTTGGTAGCTAAATCTATGGGTTGTAAATTATATGTTAAAGATGGTATTTTAATACCTTTCCAGAAACAAAAGATTAACCGAGGTGATTTGCTTAAAGAATATAAATCCTTAAAGGATGATTTATCTAGTAAAATAACTCTAAAACAATTTATTGACGATAGAAATTTTATCAAAGATCTAATAGAACGTGGGATTCCGGTAGATGATATTTTAATTAGACTTAAAGAAGATTCTATGAAGGGTATTAATTATGATCTAGATTATGTAACGCCCTTTAGAGATATTATAAAGGGACTACAAGGTAAAAGGCGTAAATACCTAAGAAAACTTTTACAATTATATGTATAAAGAGATCGGTAATTCCATCTATGGTCAAACAGCTATGGGAATAAGTGGTAAGAATAACTTTGATATTAAAAGTCGAAGTTTTACTAGGGTTGAAGGAGGAATTTTATCTAATCCTATCTTATCTAGTTATATAACAGGTTTTACTAGAGCTTTAATAGGGGAGTGTATGAATAATATACAATTGTTAGGGGGTAATATAATTTCGGTTACTACAGATGGATTTATAACAGATCTAATGGATATGGAAAATAAATTATTAAAACTAGACAATGACAAATTGAATTGTTTATATTTGTATAGGAATATAAGAAAGCAATTAACTATGAGTGAAAATACCGAAGAAATAGACGATAGAGCTTGAGAAATAAAGAATATTGAATCTGAGGGTATAATTACTTGAAAAACTAGAGGACAGTTTGGTTTTACTCAAGGAGGAATTTCAGCAGCCTCAGGTTTTCAGACTAAATATTTAGATAAAGAGTTTCTAATTGAAGAATTTTCAAAGTTTATCAATGATCCAGAAAGCAGTAAAGTTTTCGAATTTGTACAATCTAGTCTGCGAGGAGCTCGGGATATTTATAAATACGGAGGTCATGTAATTAGTAAATACAAGGATAGAAAATTTACTCTAAATTTTGATGATAAGCGTTGTATTATAGATAAACAAGGAGCTGTTTTGCTAGATTCCGCCCCTTGAAATAATATCCAAGAGTATGGTAAGATTAGATCATTAAAAGAAACTGTTAATTCTCCTGTTCATATAGAAAATAGATTTAGCGCTCTACCTTCAAAGACATATAAATCTTATATAGAAACTTCAGTTAGAAATTTTATTAAAGCTTGTTTAAGTAATAAGAATCGTTATGGATTACCTAAGGATGTATTTAAAACATATAAAGATATAATAGATTTTGTATATGGGTATGAACCAGCTCGCGAGGTTAAATTAACAATCTCAAGTATTTCTAGATTAAAAGGTCGTGAAACTATTAGTAGAGCTGTTCCTAGAAATACTGAGAACGAGGGTTTATTAACTATGTAAAATCTAACTTTGATATGTTTGACGATGATAGATTCTTCAGGGAATATAGTGATAGTGTTGTGAAAGCTCTTATTAAAGCAAGGGGAGATGCAAAGATCGAGAAGAGCAGAGAATTATTAGTAGTAACTAAACTCTCTTTAGTTGAAGTTGAGGTGCCTAAATTAGCTTTATTAGTAATAGGTTAGCTAAGAATAATTGATGAGTGTAAGAGTTGACATTTCATTAGACACATAAAAATCGTTAAAAGTTGACATTTCATTAGACACATAAAAATCGTTAAAAGTTGACATTTCATTAGACACATAAAAATCGTTAAAAGTTGACATTTCGAATTTATAAATTTTAAAACAAAAACCAAAACAGTGGGAGGGGGTTATCTAAGGGGGGTTTGATGTGTATCAAACTAAAGTTGTTTCTATTAACAATGGGCGTAATTTATGAAAGATATGAAGAATACAAGTCTTTTCTAATTGTGAGAAATATCTAGTATTAAATTAAATTACAACAAGCTGTTTTATTTTGAAGTTTTTAAATTTCGATTTCTTCTTTAACTCAATGAGTTTACGTTATAAGTTCGCCAAATCTATTAGCTTGCAACTATTTTTATAAATAGGGTAGTAAAGTCAGTATAAATACACAATATTTAGGTTTTGGTAATAAGTGTTCGATTCATAAGGTTTATACTAACGGGTTTGCAGCCCAATCTAGTTCGAACTACCCATTGGATATTGTATATTTTGAGTAGCTAATGGAGCATGTTCACCAATTATTAAGTTAATTACCAGACCTAAAGATATGATAAACGGAGATAATTAAGGCTCTAATTAGATAAAAACAACAAATTAAAATTAAAATTAAAAATTAAAATTAAAATTAAAAAAATCTACGAAGGTTCTGAGATGTAAGGAGTCGGGGTTTATCGTCGTATTATTTTCTTAGAATAGAGTTACCTTTATGTTTGGAACATGTTTTTAATCGGTGAACAAAATTAGATTGAGATAGATAAATAAATAAATAAATATAGAAATAAGCATCAAAATGAATTTTAACTTTTTAATAGACAAAATAACTATCAATAAAGATAATCTTATTGTGGTTTCAGATAGCAGACCTAGCAGTTTGGAAGAAGCGAAGCTCATAATTTCTAATTTAGAGATTATTTTTAAAGGATTAAACTCTTTTAATAATAAAGGTTATATTAATAATCCTAATATAAACTTACCTATAGTGGATCAGTTAGTTAATAAATTGAATATTCATAAAGGGAAGGGTAATTTGTAGCTTCTTTAGTACTAAATACATTGTATTATAATCTTTTATTAATACTAACCAATGTAATAGCTATTTCTGTGGAGAAATGGTTATTAAAAATGAAATTGATAAGGATTTATTAGCTGATATTAGGAATCTACAAAAGAATATAAACAGTATGATTCATCCATTTTTATCAGATAAAATACAAAATAAAGGAATTAAAATAAGTCTTAATAAGTTTGTAGGTTTTGATAGTGAATACCAGTTAGAATCATCTTTATCAAATACTAACGAATTATTATCTATTCAATTAGCTTCAAGTACTAATTATTATCTTAGAATACCTATTATTAATACCGAATTTAGGAATGTCTCTAAATTAAGAATTAATGATAAACCATTGTGAAATGAAGAAATTAAGATAACTCAATGTTGCAAAAGTATTGAATATACTATAAAACTAATAAGAGAGATCTTATATGAAGAAAATGATAATCTAATAAAAGATTTAGTAAATAAATTGGATCATATAGAAGGTTTCTATAAAATACAAATAGATGATGATTGTGTCGTTTACTCTAGCCATAAAACAAACGTTGAGACTTTTATAAAATATTGTAATAATTATTCAACAATAGATTTATTCGGTGATATAGGTAATTTAAACAGTGGTGATTCTAGAAAGACCTTAATATGATTAATAAATCTTCTAAATGAAATTACTGAAAAGGATGAAATTTCTAACCAGTTGTTAGGTAGGATCGATAATATTTCTGCAAAGTCTAGATCACGTTTAACTTATAAATTTAACAATAAATCAAGGCTTTCTATCAACATAGTTAGAAATTTATATCTTTGTTTACACGAATCTAGTGCGGATTTATCAATGTTAGGTGATTGTGAAACTTTTAAGGAACTTTTGGATATGGTTGGTAGATCTTTCGTTACTAGAGGTAAACCTTTAGAATTAGATTATTGTAAAAGATTAATACATATAAGAGATACAGCCCTATTAGCCCCTGGAGGGCTAAAAGTTTAGCTGGTTTAGGAAATATTTATGGAGATCAATATAAGAAAATAGATATTGGATCTTATAGAGAAGGTAAAATGGGAGATTTATTAAGGAGCAACAAGGAGTTGTTTGAGAGGTACGCTTTACAAGATTCTATTATTACCCTAAAACATGCTGTTAGTATGGAGGAATTTAATCTTACAGTTGATAAACTAGGGGTCCCTTTAACTTTATCCGGTATAGGTAAATCTTACGTTCTAAAGAGTGAAAGAATACTTCATACAAAGGTTATCAAGTCCATAGTGATATCATGATCGGTAATTTAATGAATAGAATTACTCCTAAAGTAGCTAGAGGCATAGAACTGTCTAAGTACCTAACTTCTTATATCGCGGGTTCCAGAGGAGGTCGTAATGAATCTTTTATATGGAGTTGATAGTATAACTAATCAAGAACGTTGTTGAGTGGATTATGATTTAACCAGTTGTTATACTACAGTTATGTCTATTTTAGGCCATCCACAAATAGACAAAGCTGCTAGGGTCTTTAATAAAACAGTGACTGAAATGAAAAATACTGATTTATTGTTTAATTATATAATTTTAGAGGTTGATTTTACGTTTAAGTCTGATACAAAATATCCTAGTATACCATGTAGAGTAGATGATAACGTTGATATTTATCCTCTAAAGGGTATTAGTATAATAACAGGTTGCGAATATTTGGTAGCTAAATCTATGGGTTGTAAATTATATGTTAAAGATGGTATTTTAATACCTTTCCAGAAACAAAAGATTAACCGAGGTGATTTGCTTAAAGAATATAAATCCTTAAAGGATGATTTATCTAGTAAAATAACTCTAAAACAATTTATTGACGATAGAAATTTTATCAAAGATCTAATAGAACGTGGGATTCCGGTAGATGATATTTTAATTAGACTTAAAGAAGATTCTATGAAGGGTATTAATTATGATCTAGATTATGTAACGCCCTTTAGAGATATTATAAAGGGACTACAAGGTAAAAGGCGTAAATACCCTAAGAAAACTTTTTACAATTATATGTATAAAGAGATCGGTAATTCCATCTATGGTCAAACAGCTATGGGAATAAGTGGTAAGAATAACTTTGATATTAAAAGTCGAAGTTTTACTAGGGTTGAAGGAGGAATTTTATCTAATCCTATCTTATCTAGTTATATAACAGGTTTTACTAGAGCTTTAATAGGGAGTGTATGAATAATATACAATTGTTAGGGGTAATATAATTTCGGTTACTACAGATGGATTTATAACAGATCTAATGGATATGGAAAATAAATTATTAAAACTAGACAATGACAAATTGAATTGTTTATATTTGTATAGGAATATAAGAAAGCAATTAACTATGAGTGAAAATACCGAAGAAATAGACGATAGAGCTTGAGAAATAAAGAATATTGAATCTGAGGGTATAATTACTTGAAAAACTAGAGGACAGTTTGGTTTTACTCAAGGAGGAATTTCAGCAGCCTCAGGTTTTCAGACTAAATATTTAGATAAAGAGTTTCTAATTGAAGAATTTTCAAAGTTTATCAATGATCCAGAAAGCAGTAAAGTTTTCGAATTTGTACAATCTAGTCTGCGAGGAGCTCGGGATATTTATAAATACGGAGGTCATGTAATTAGTAAATACAAGGATAGAAAATTTACTCTAAATTTTGATGATAAGCGTTGTATTATAGATAAACAAGGAGCTGTTTTGCTAGATTCCGCCCCTTGAAATAATATCCAAGAGTATGGTAAGATTAGATCATTAAAAGAAACTGTTAATTCTCCTGTTCATATAGAAAATAGATTTAGCGCTCTACCTTCAAAGACATATAAATCTTATATAGAAACTTCAGTTAGAAATTTTATTAAAGCTTGTTTAAGTAATAAGAATCGTTATGGATTACCTAAGGATGTATTTAAAACATATAAAGATATAATAGATTTTGTATATGGGTATGAACCAGCTCGCGAGGTTAAATTAACAATCTCAAGTATTTCTAGATTAAAAGGTCGTGAAACTATTAGTAGAGCTGTTCCTAGAAATACTGAGAACGAGGGGTTTATTAACTATGTAAAATCTAACTTTGATATGTTTGACGATGATAGATTCTTCAGGGAATATAGTGATAGTGTTGTGAAAGCTCTTATTAAAGCAAGGGAGATGCAAAGATCGAGAAGAGCAGAGAATTATTAGTAGTAACTAAACTCTCTTTAGTTGAAGTTGAGGTGCCTAAATTAGCTTTATTAGTAATAGGTTAGCTAAGAATAATTGATGAGTGTAAGAGTTGACATTTCATTAGACACATAAAAATCGTTAAAAGTTGACATTTCATTAGACACATAAAAATCGTTAAAAGTTGACATTTCATTAGACACATAAAAATCGTTAAAAGTTGACATTTCGAATTTATAAATTTTAAAACAAAACCAAAACAGTGGGAGGGTTATCTAAGGGGGTTTGATGTGTATCAAACTAAAGTTGTTTCTATTAACAATGGGCGTAATTTATGAAAGATATGAAGAATACAAGTCTTTTCTAATTGTGAGAAATATCTAGTATTAAATTAAATTACAACAAGCTGTTTTATTTTGAAGTTTTAAATTTCGATTTCTTCTTTAACTCAATGAGTTTACGTTATAAGTTCGCCAAATCTATTAGCTTGCAACTATTTTTATAAATAGGGTAGTAAAGTCAGTATAAATACACAATATTTAGGTTTTGGTAATAAGTGTTCGATTCATAAGGTTTATACTAACGGGTTTGCAGCCCAATCTAGTTCGAACTACCCATTGGATATTGTATATTTTGAGTAGCTAATGGAGCATGTTCACCAATTATTAAGTTAATTACCAGACCTAAAGATATGATAAACGGGAGATAATTAAGGCTCTAATTAGATAAAAACAACAAATTAAAATTAAAATTAAAAATTAAAATTAAAATTAAAAAATCTACGAAGGTTCTGAGATGTAAGGAGTCGGGGTTTATCGTCGTATTATTTTCTTAGAATAGAGTTACCTTTATGTTTGGAACATGTTTTTAATCGGTGAACAAAATTAGATTGAGATAGATAAATAAATAAATAAATATAGAAATAAGCATCAAAAATGAATTTTAACTTTTAATAGACAAAATAACTATCAATAAAGATAATCTTATTGTGGTTTCAGATAGCAGACCTAGCAGTTTGGAAGAAGCGAAGCTCATAATTTCTAATTTAGAGATTATTTTTAAAGGATTAAACTCTTTTAATAATAAAGGTTATATTAATAATCCTAATATAAACTTACCTATAGTGGATCAGTTAGTTAATAAATTGAATATTCATAAAGGGAAGGGTAATTTTGTAGCTTCTTTAGTACTAAATACATTGTATTATAATCTTTTATTAATACTAACCAATGTAATAGCTATTTCTGTGGAGAAATGGTTATTAAAAATGAAATTGATAAGGATTTATTAGCTGATATTAGGAATCTACAAAAGAATATAAACAGTATGATTCATCCATTTTTATCAGATAAAATACAAAATAAAGGAATTAAAATAAGTCTTAATAAGTTTGTAGGTTTTGATAGTGAATACCAGTTAGAATCATCTTTATCAAATACTAACGAATTATTATCTATTCAATTAGCTTCAAGTACTAATTATTATCTTAGAATACCTATTATTAATACCGAATTTAGGAATGTCTCTAAATTAAGAATTAATGATAAACCATTGTGAAATGAAGAAATTAAGATAACTCAATGTTGCAAAAGTATTGAATATACTATAAAACTAATAAGAGATCTTATATGAAGAAAATGATAATCTAATAAAAGATTTAGTAAATAAATTGGATCATATAGAAGGTTTCTATAAAATACAAATAGATGATGATTGTGTCGTTTACTCTAGCCATAAAACAAACGTTGAGACTTTTATAAAATATTGTAATAATTATTCAACAATAGATTTATTCGGTGATATAGGTAATTTAAACAGTGGTGATTCTAGAAAGACCTTAATATGATTAATAAATCTTCTAAATGAAATTACTGAAAAGGATGAAATTTCTAACCAGTTGTTAGGTAGGATCGATAATATTTCTGCAAAGTCTAGATCACGTTTAACTTATAAATTTAACAATAAATCAAGGCTTTCTATCAACATAGTTAGAAATTTATATCTTTGTTTACACGAATCTAGTGCGGATTTATCAATGTTAGGTGATTGTGAAACTTTTAAGGAACTTTTGGATATGGTTGGTAGATCTTTCGTTACTAGAGGTAAACCTTTAGAATTAGATTATTGTAAAAGATTAATACATATAAGAGATACAGCCCTATTAGCCCCTGGAGGGGCTAAAGTTTAGCTGGTTTAGGAAATATTTATGGAGATCAATATAAGAAAATAGATATTGGATCTTATAGAGAAGGTAAAATGGGAGATTTATTAAGGAGCAACAAGGAGTTGTTTGAGAGGTACGCTTTACAAGATTCTATTATTACCCTAAAACATGCTGTTAGTATGGAGGAATTTAATCTTACAGTTGATAAACTAGGGGTCCCTTTAACTTTATCCGGTATAGGTAAATCTTACGTTCTAAAAGAGTGAAAGAATACTTCATACAAAGGTTATCAAGTCCATAGTGATATCATGATCGGTAATTTAATGAATAGAATTACTCCTAAAGTAGCTAGAGGCATAGAACTGTCTAAGTACCTAACTTCTTATATCGGGTTCCAGAGGAGGTCGTAATGAATCTTTTATATGGAGTTGATAGTATAACTAATCAAGAACGTTGTTGAGTGGATTATGATTTAACCAGTTGTTATACTACAGTTATGTCTATTTTAGGCCATCCACAAATAGACAAAGCTGCTAGGGTCTTTAATAAAACAGTGACTGAAATGAAAAATACTGATTTATTGTTTAATTATATAATTTTAGAGGTTGATTTTACGTTTAAGTCTGATACAAAATATCCTAGTATACCATGTAGAGTAGATGATAACGTTGATATTTATCCTCTAAAGGGTATTAGTATAATAACAGGTTGCGAATATTTGGTAGCTAAATCTATGGGTTGTAAATTATATGTTAAAGATGGTATTTTAATACCTTTCCAGAAACAAAAGATTAACCGAGGTGATTTGCTTAAAGAATATAAATCCTTAAAGGATGATTTATCTAGTAAAATAACTCTAAAACAATTTATTGACGATAGAAATTTTATCAAAGATCTAATAGAACGTGGGATTCCGGTAGATGATATTTTAATTAGACTTAAAGAAGATTCTATGAAGGGTATTAATTATGATCTAGATTATGTAACGCCCTTTAGAGATATTATAAAGGGACTACAAGGTAAAAGGCGTAAATACCCTAAGAAAACTTTTTACAATTATATGTATAAAGAGATCGGTAATTCCATCTATGGTCAAACAGCTATGGGAATAAGTGGTAAGAATAACTTTGATATTAAAAGTCGAAGTTTTACTAGGGTTGAAGGAGGAATTTTATCTAATCCTATCTTATCTAGTTATATAACAGGTTTTACTAGAGCTTTAATAGGGGAGTGTATGAATAATATACAATTGTTAGGGGTAATATAATTTCGGTTACTACAGATGGATTTATAACAGATCTAATGGATATGGAAAATAAATTATTAAAACTAGACAATGACAAATTGAATTGTTTATATTTGTATAGGAATATAAGAAAGCAATTAACTATGAGTGAAAATACCGAAGAAATAGACGATAGAGCTTGAGAAATAAAGAATATTGAATCTGAGGGTATAATTACTTGAAAAACTAGAGGACAGTTTGGTTTTACTCAAGGAGGAATTTCAGCAGCCTCAGGTTTTCAGACTAAATATTTAGATAAAGAGTTTCTAATTGAAGAATTTTCAAAGTTTATCAATGATCCAGAAAGCAGTAAAGTTTTCGAATTTGTACAATCTAGTCTGCGAGGAGCTCGGGATATTTATAAATACGGAGGTCATGTAATTAGTAAATACAAGGATAGAAAATTTACTCTAAATTTTGATGATAAGCGTTGTATTATAGATAAACAAGGAGCTGTTTTGCTAGATTCCGCCCCTTGAAATAATATCCAAGAGTATGGTAAGATTAGATCATTAAAAGAAACTGTTAATTCTCCTGTTCATATAGAAAATAGATTTAGCGCTCTACCTTCAAAGACATATAAATCTTATATAGAAACTTCAGTTAGAAATTTTATTAAAGCTTGTTTAAGTAATAAGAATCGTTATGGATTACCTAAGGATGTATTTAAAACATATAAAGATATAATAGATTTTGTATATGGGTATGAACCAGCTCGCGAGGTTAAATTAACAATCTCAAGTATTTCTAGATTAAAAGGTCGTGAAACTATTAGTAGAGCTGTTCCTAGAAATACTGAGAACGAGGGTTTATTAACTATGTAAAATCTAACTTTGATATGTTTGACGATGATAGATTCTTCAGGGAATATAGTGATAGTGTTGTGAAAAGCAAGGGAGATGCAAAGATCGAGAAGAGCAGAGAATTATTAGTAGTAACTAAACTCTCTTTAGTTGAAGTTGAGGTGCCTAAATTAGCTTTATTAGTAATAGGTTAGCTAAGAATAATTGATGAGTGTAAGAGTTGACATTTCATTAGACACATAAAAATCGTTAAAAGTTGACATTTCATTAGACACATAAAATCGTTAAAAGTTGACATTTCATTAGACACATAAAAATCGTTAAAAGTTGACATTTCGAATTTATAAATTTTAAAACAAAACCAAAACAGTGGGAGGGGTTATCTAAGGGGGTTTGATGTGTATCAAACTAAAGTTGTTTCTATTAACAATGGGCGTAATTTATGAAAGATATGAAGAATACAAGTCTTTTCTAATTGTGAGAAATATCTAGTATTAAATTAAATTACAACAAGCTGTTTTATTTTGAAGTTTTTAAATTTCGATTTCTTCTTTAACTCAATGAGTTTACGTTATAAGTTCGCCAAATCTATTAGCTTGCAACTATTTTTATAAATAGGGTAGTAAAGTCAGTATAAATACACAATATTTAGGTTTTGGTAATAAGTGTTCGATTCATAAGGTTTATACTAACGGGTTTGCAGCCCAATCTAGTTCGAACTACCCATTGGATATTGTATATTTTGAGTAGCTAATGGAGCATGTTCACCAATTATTAAGTTAATTACCAGACCTAAAGATATGATAAACGGGAGATAATTAAGGCTCTAATTAGATAAAAACAACAAATTAAAATTAAAATTAAAATTAAAATTAAAATTAAAAAATCTACGAAGGTTCTGAGATGTAAGGAGTCGGGGTTTATCGTCGTATTATTTTCTTAGAATAGAGTTACCTTTATGTTTGGAACATGTTTTTAATCGGTGAACAAAATTAGATTGAGATAGATAAATAAATAAATAAATATAGAAATAAGCATCAAAAATGAATTTTAACTTTTAATAGACAAAATAACTATCAATAAAGATAATCTTATTGTGGTTTCAGATAGCAGACCTAGCAGTTTGGAAGAAGCGAAGCTCATAATTTCTAATTTAGAGATTATTTTTAAAGGATTAAACTCTTTTAATAATAAAGGTTATATTAATAATCCTAATATAAACTTACCTATAGTGGATCAGTTAGTTAATAAATTGAATATTCATAAAGGGAAGGGTAATTTTGTAGCTTCTTTAGTACTAAATACATTGTATTATAATCTTTTATTAATACTAACCAATGTAATAGCTATTTCTGTGGAGAAATGGTTATTAAAAATGAAATTGATAAGGATTTATTAGCTGATATTAGGAATCTACAAAAGAATATAAACAGTATGATTCATCCATTTTATCAGATAAAATACAAAATAAAGGAATTAAAATAAGTCTTAATAAGTTTGTAGGTTTTGATAGTGAATACCAGTTAGAATCATCTTTATCAAATACTAACGAATTATTATCTATTCAATTAGCTTCAAGTACTAATTATTATCTTAGAATACCTATTATTAATACCGAATTTAGGAATGTCTCTAAATTAAGAATTAATGATAAACCATTGTGAAATGAAGAAATTAAGATAACTCAATGTTGCAAAAGTATTGAATATACTATAAAACTAATAAGAGATCTTATATGAAGAAAATGATAATCTAATAAAAGATTTAGTAAATAAATTGGATCATATAGAAGGTTTCTATAAAATACAAATAGATGATGATTGTGTCGTTTACTCTAGCCATAAAACAAACGTTGAGACTTTTATAAAATATTGTAATAATTATTCAACAATAGATTTATTCGGTGATATAGGTAATTTAAACAGTGGTGATTCTAGAAAGACCTTAATATGATTAATAAATCTTCTAAATGAAATTACTGAAAAGGATGAAATTTCTAACCAGTTGTTAGGTAGGATCGATAATATTTCTGCAAAGTCTAGATCACGTTTAACTTATAAATTTAACAATAAATCAAGGCTTTCTATCAACATAGTTAGAAATTTATATCTTTGTTTACACGAATCTAGTGCGGATTTATCAATGTTAGGTGATTGTGAAACTTTTAAGGAACTTTTGGATATGGTTGGTAGATCTTTCGTTACTAGAGGTAAACCTTTAGAATTAGATTATTGTAAAAGATTAATACATATAAGAGATACAGCCCTATTAGCCCCTGGAGGGGCTAAAAGTTTAGCTGGTTTAGGAAATATTTATGGAGATCAATATAAGAAAATAGATATTGGATCTTATAGAGAAGGTAAAATGGGAGATTTATTAAGGAGCAACAAGGAGTTGTTTGAGAGGTACGCTTTACAAGATTCTATTATTACCCTAAAACATGCTGTTAGTATGGAGGAATTTAATCTTACAGTTGATAAACTAGGGGTCCCTTTAACTTTATCCGGTATAGGTAAATCTTACGTTCTAAAAGAGTGAAAGAATACTTCATACAAAGGTTATCAAGTCCATAGTGATATCATGATCGGTAATTTAATGAATAGAATTACTCCTAAAGTAGCTAGAGGCATAGAACTGTCTAAGTACCTAACTTCTTATATCGCGGGTTCCAGAGGAGGTCGTAATGAATCTTTTATATGGAGTTGATAGTATAACTAATCAAGAACGTTGTTGAGTGGATTATGATTTAACCAGTTGTTATACTACAGTTATGTCTATTTTAGGCCATCCACAAATAGACAAAGCTGCTAGGGTCTTTAATAAAACAGTGACTGAAATGAAAAATACTGATTTATTGTTTAATTATATAATTTTAGAGGTTGATTTTACGTTTAAGTCTGATACAAAATATCCTAGTATACCATGTAGAGTAGATGATAACGTTGATATTTATCCTCTAAAGGGTATTAGTATAATAACAGGTTGCGAATATTTGGTAGCTAAATCTATGGGTTGTAAATTATATGTTAAAGATGGTATTTTAATACCTTTCCAGAAACAAAAGATTAACCGAGGTGATTTGCTTAAAGAATATAAATCCTTAAAGGATGATTTATCTAGTAAAATAACTCTAAAACAATTTATTGACGATAGAAATTTTATCAAAGATCTAATAGAACGTGGGATTCCGGTAGATGATATTTTAATTAGACTTAAAGAAGATTCTATGAAGGGTATTAATTATGATCTAGATTATGTAACGCCCTTTAGAGATATTATAAAGGGACTACAAGGTAAAAGGCGTAAATACCTAAGAAAACTTTTTACAATTATATGTATAAAGAGATCGGTAATTCCATCTATGGTCAAACAGCTATGGGAATAAGTGGTAAGAATAACTTTGATATTAAAAGTCGAAGTTTTACTAGGGTTGAAGGAGGAATTTTATCTAATCCTATCTTATCTAGTTATATAACAGGTTTTACTAGAGCTTTAATAGGGAGTGTATGAATAATATACAATTGTTAGGGGTAATATAATTTCGGTTACTACAGATGGATTTATAACAGATCTAATGGATATGGAAAATAAATTATTAAAACTAGACAATGACAAATTGAATTGTTTATATTTGTATAGGAATATAAGAAAGCAATTAACTATGAGTGAAAATACCGAAGAAATAGACGATAGAGCTTGAGAAATAAAGAATATTGAATCTGAGGGTATAATTACTTGAAAAACTAGAGGACAGTTTGGTTTTACTCAAGGAGGAATTTCAGCAGCCTCAGGTTTTCAGACTAAATATTTAGATAAAGAGTTTCTAATTGAAGAATTTTCAAAGTTTATCAATGATCCAGAAAGCAGTAAAGTTTTCGAATTTGTACAATCTAGTCTGCGAGGAGCTCGGGATATTTATAAATACGGAGGTCATGTAATTAGTAAATACAAGGATAGAAAATTTACTCTAAATTTTGATGATAAGCGTTGTATTATAGATAAACAAGGAGCTGTTTTGCTAGATTCCGCCCTTGAAATAATATCCAAGAGTATGGTAAGATTAGATCATTAAAAGAAACTGTTAATTCTCCTGTTCATATAGAAAATAGATTTAGCGCTCTACCTTCAAAGACATATAAATCTTATATAGAAACTTCAGTTAGAAATTTTATTAAAGCTTGTTTAAGTAATAAGAATCGTTATGGATTACCTAAGGATGTATTTAAAACATATAAAGATATAATAGATTTTGTATATGGGTATGAACCAGCTCGCGAGGTTAAATTAACAATCTCAAGTATTTCTAGATTAAAAGGTCGTGAAACTATTAGTAGAGCTGTTCCTAGAAATACTGAGAACGAGGGGTTTATTAACTATGTAAAATCTAACTTTGATATGTTTGACGATGATAGATTCTTCAGGGAATATAGTGATAGTGTTGTGAAAGCTCTTATTAAAGCAAGGGAGATGCAAAGATCGAGAAGAGCAGAGAATTATTAGTAGTAACTAAACTCTCTTTAGTTGAAGTTGAGGTGCCTAAATTAGCTTTATTAGTAATAGGTTAGCTAAGAATAATTGATGAGTGTAAGAGTAAACATTTCATTAGACACATAAAAATCGTTAAAAGTTGACATTTCATTAGACACATAAAAATCGTTAAAAGTTGACATTTCATTAGACACATAAAATCGTTAAAAGTTGACATTTCGAATTTATAAATTTTAAAACAAAAACCAAAACAGTGGGAGGGTTATCTAAGGGGGTTTGATGTGTATCAAACTAAAGTTGTTTCTATTAACAATGGGCGTAATTTATGAAAGATATGAAGAATACAAGTCTTTTCTAATTGTGAGAAATATCTAGTATTAAATTAAATTACAACAAGCTGTTTTATTTTGAAGTTTTTAAATTTCGATTTCTTCTTTAACTCAATGAGTTTACGTTATAAGTTCGCCAAATCTATTAGCTTGCAACTATTTTTATAAATAGGGTAGTAAAGTCAGTATAAATACACAATATTTAGGTTTTGGTAATAAGTGTTCGATTCATAAGGTTTATACTAACGGGTTTGCAGCCCAATCTAGTTCGAACTACCCATTGGATATTGTATATTTTGAGTAGCTAATGGAGCATGTTCACCAATTATTAAGTTAATTACCAGACCTAAAGATATGATAAACGGGAGATAATTAAGGCTCTAATTAGATAAAAACAACAAATTAAAATTAAAATTAAAAATTAAAATTAAAATTAAAAAATCTACGAAGGTTCTGAGATGTAAGGAGTCGGGGTTTATCGTCGTATTATTTTCTTAGAATAGAGTTACCTTTATGTTTGGAACATGTTTTTAATCGGTGAACAAAATTAGATTGAGATAGATAAATAAATAAATAAATATAGAAATAAGCATCAAAAATGAATTTTAACTTTTAATAGACAAAATAACTATCAATAAAGATAATCTTATTGTGGTTTCAGATAGCAGACCTAGCAGTTTGGAAGAAGCGAAGCTCATAATTTCTAATTTAGAGATTATTTTAAAGGATTAAACTCTTTTAATAATAAAGGTTATATTAATAATCCTAATATAAACTTACCTATAGTGGATCAGTTAGTTAATAAATTGAATATTCATAAAGGGAAGGGTAATTTTGTAGCTTCTTTAGTACTAAATACATTGTATTATAATCTTTTATTAATACTAACCAATGTAATAGCTATTTCTGTGGAGAAATGGTTATTAAAAATGAAATTGATAAGGATTTATTAGCTGATATTAGGAATCTACAAAAGAATATAAACAGTATGATTCATCCATTTTTATCAGATAAAATACAAAATAAAGGAATTAAAATAAGTCTTAATAAGTTTGTAGGTTTTGATAGTGAATACCAGTTAGAATCATCTTTATCAAATACTAACGAATTATTATCTATTCAATTAGCTTCAAGTACTAATTATTATCTTAGAATACCTATTATTAATACCGAATTTAGGAATGTCTCTAAATTAAGAATTAATGATAAACCATTGTGAAATGAAGAAATTAAGATAACTCAATGTTGCAAAAGTATTGAATATACTATAAAACTAATAAGAGAGATCTTATATGAAGAAAATGATAATCTAATAAAAGATTTAGTAAATAAATTGGATCATATAGAAGGTTTCTATAAAATACAAATAGATGATGATTGTGTCGTTTACTCTAGCCATAAAACAAACGTTGAGACTTTTATAAAATATTGTAATAATTATTCAACAATAGATTTATTCGGTGATATAGGTAATTTAAACAGTGGTGATTCTAGAAAGACCTTAATATGATTAATAAATCTTCTAAATGAAATTACTGAAAAGGATGAAATTTCTAACCAGTTGTTAGGTAGGATCGATAATATTTCTGCAAAGTCTAGATCACGTTTAACTTATAAATTTAACAATAAATCAAGGCTTTCTATCAACATAGTTAGAAATTTATATCTTTGTTTACACGAATCTAGTGCGGATTTATCAATGTTAGGTGATTGTGAAACTTTGGAACTTTTGGATATGGTTGGTAGATCTTTCGTTACTAGAGGTAAACCTTTAGAATTAGATTATTGTAAAAGATTAATACATATAAGAGATACAGCCTATTAGCCCCTGGAGGGCTAAAAGTTTAGCTGGTTTAGGAAATATTTATGGAGATCAATATAAGAAAATAGATATTGGATCTTATAGAGAAGGTAAAATGGGAGATTTATTAAGGAGCAACAAGGAGTTGTTTGAGAGGTACGCTTTACAAGATTCTATTATTACCCTAAAACATGCTGTTAGTATGGAGGAATTTAATCTTACAGTTGATAAACTAGGGGTCCCTTTAACTTTATCCGGTATAGGTAAATCTTACGTTCTAAAAGAGTGAAAGAATACTTCATACAAAGGTTATCAAGTCCATAGTGATATCATGATCGGTAATTTAATGAATAGAATTACTCCTAAAGTAGCTAGAGGCATAGAACTGTCTAAGTACCTAACTTCTTATATCGCGGGTTCCAGAGGAGGTCGTAATGAATCTTTTTTATATGGAGTTGATAGTATAACTAATCAAGAACGTTGTTGAGTGGATTATGATTTAACCAGTTGTTATACTACAGTTATGTCTATTTTAGGCCATCCACAAATAGACAAAGCTGCTAGGGTCTTTAATAAAACAGTGACTGAAATGAAAAATACTGATTTATTGTTTAATTATATAATTTTAGAGGTTGATTTTACGTTTAAGTCTGATACAAAATATCCTAGTATACCATGTAGAGTAGATGATAACGTTGATATTTATCCTCTAAAGGGTATTAGTATAATAACAGGTTGCGAATATTTGGTAGCTAAATCTATGGGTTGTAAATTATATGTTAAAGATGGTATTTTAATACCTTTCCAGAAACAAAAGATTAACCGAGGTGATGCTTAAAGAATATAAATCCTTAAAGGATGATTTATCTAGTAAAATAACTCTAAAACAATTTATTGACGATAGAAATTTTATCAAAGATCTAATAGAACGTGGGATTCCGGTAGATGATATTTTAATTAGACTTAAAGAAGATTCTATGAAGGGTATTAATTATGATCTAGATTATGTAACGCCCTTTAGAGATATTATAAAGGGACTACAAGGTAAAAGGCGTAAATACCCTAAGAAAACTTTTACAATTATATGTATAAAGAGATCGGTAATTCCATCTATGGTCAAACAGCTATGGGAATAAGTGGTAAGAATAACTTTGATATTAAAAGTCGAAGTTTTACTAGGGTTGAAGGAGGAATTTTATCTAATCCTATCTTATCTAGTTATATAACAGGTTTTACTAGAGCTTTAATAGGGGAGTGTATGAATAATATACAATTGTTAGGGGGTAATATAATTTCGGTTACTACAGATGGATTTATAACAGATCTAATGGATATGGAAAATAAATTATTAAAACTAGACAATGACAAATTGAATTGTTTATATTTGTATAGGAATATAAGAAAGCAATTAACTATGAGTGAAAATACCGAAGAAATAGACGATAGAGCTTGAGAAATAAAGAATATTGAATCTGAGGGTATAATTACTTGAAAAACTAGAGGACAGTTTGGTTTTACTCAAGGAGGAATTTCAGCAGCCTCAGGTTTTCAGACTAAATATTTAGATAAAGAGTTTCTAATTGAAGAATTTTCAAAGTTTATCAATGATCCAGAAAGCAGTAAAGTTTTCGAATTTGTACAATCTAGTCTGCGAGGAGCTCGGGATATTTATAAATACGGAGGTCATGTAATTAGTAAATACAAGGATAGAAAATTTACTCTAAATTTTGATGATAAGCGTTGTATTATAGATAAACAAGGAGCTGTTTTGCTAGATTCCGCCCCTTGAAATAATATCCAAGAGTATGGTAAGATTAGATCATTAAAAGAAACTGTTAATTCTCCTGTTCATATAGAAAATAGATTTAGCGCTCTACCTTCAAAGACATATAAATCTTATATAGAAACTTCAGTTAGAAATTTTATTAAAGCTTGTTTAAGTAATAAGAATCGTTATGGATTACCTAAGGATGTATTTAAAACATATAAAGATATAATAGATTTTGTATATGGGTATGAACCAGCTCGCGAGGTTAAATTAACAATCTCAAGTATTTCTAGATTAAAAGGTCGTGAAACTATTAGTAGAGCTGTTCCTAGAAATACTGAGAACGAGGGGTTTATTAACTATGTAAAATCTAACTTTGATATGTTTGACGATGATAGATTCTTCAGGGAATATAGTGATAGTGTTGTGAAAGCTCTTATTAAAGCAAGGGGAGATGCAAAGATCGAGAAGAGCAGAGAATTATTAGTAGTAACTAAACTCTCTTTAGTTGAAGTTGAGGTGCCTAAATTAGCTTTATTAGTAATAGGTTAGCTAAGAATAATTGATGAGTGTAAGAGTTGACATTTCATTAGACACATAAAAATCGTTAAAAGTTGACATTTCATTAGACACATAAAAATCGTTAAAAGTTGACATTTCATTAGACACATAAAAATCGTTAAAAGTTGACATTTCGAATTTATAAATTTTAAAACAAAAACCAAAACAGTGGGAGGGGGTTATCTAAGGGGGGTTTGATGTGTATCAAACTAAAGTTGTTTCTATTAACAATGGGCGTAATTTATGAAAGATATGAAGAATACAAGTCTTTTCTAATTGTGAGAAATATCTAGTATTAAATTAAATTACAACAAGCTGTTTTATTTTGAAGTTTTTAAATTTCGATTTCTTCTTTAACTCAATGAGTTTACGTTATAAGTTCGCCAAATCTATTAGCTTGCAACTATTTTTATAAATAGGGTAGTAAAGTCAGTATAAATACACAATATTTAGGTTTTGGTAATAAGTGTTCGATTCATAAGGTTTATACTAACGGGTTTGCAGCCCAATCTAGTTCGAACTACCCATTGGATATTGTATATTTTGAGTAGCTAATGGAGCATGTTCACCAATTATTAAGTTAATTACCAGACCTAAAGATATGATAAACGGGAGATAATTAAGGCTCTAATTAGATAAAAACAACAAATTAAAATTAAAATTAAAAATTAAAATTAAAATTAAAAAAATCTACGAAGGTTCTGAGATGTAAGGAGTCGGGGTTTATCGTCGTATTATTTTCTTAGAATAGAGTTACCTTTATGTTTGGAACATGTTTTTAATCGGTGAACAAAATTAGATTGAGATAGATAAATAAATAAATAAATATAGAAATAAGCATCAAAAATGAATTTTAACTTTTTAATAGACAAAATAACTATCAATAAAGATAATCTTATTGTGGTTTCAGATAGCAGACCTAGCAGTTTGGAAGAAGCGAAGCTCATAATTTCTAATTTAGAGATTATTTTTAAAGGATTAAACTCTTTTAATAATAAAGGTTATATTAATAATCCTAATATAAACTTACCTATAGTGGATCAGTTAGTTAATAAATTGAATATTCATAAAGGGAAGGGTAATTTTGTAGCTTCTTTAGTACTAAATACATTGTATTATAATCTTTTATTAATACTAACCAATGTAATAGCTATTTCTGTGGAGAAATGGTTATTAAAAAATGAAATTGATAAGGATTTATTAGCTGATATTAGGAATCTACAAAAGAATATAAACAGTATGATTCATCCATTTTTATCAGATAAAATACAAAATAAAGGAATTAAAATAAGTCTTAATAAGTTTGTAGGTTTTGATAGTGAATACCAGTTAGAATCATCTTTATCAAATACTAACGAATTATTATCTATTCAATTAGCTTCAAGTACTAATTATTATCTTAGAATACCTATTATTAATACCGAATTTAGGAATGTCTCTAAATTAAGAATTAATGATAAACCATTGTGAAATGAAGAAATTAAGATAACTCAATGTTGCAAAAGTATTGAATATACTATAAAACTAATAAGAGATCTTATATGAAGAAAATGATAATCTAATAAAAGATTTAGTAAATAAATTGGATCATATAGAAGGTTTCTATAAAATACAAATAGATGATGATTGTGTCGTTTACTCTAGCCATAAAACAAACGTTGAGACTTTTATAAAATATTGTAATAATTATTCAACAATAGATTTATTCGGTGATATAGGTAATTTAAACAGTGGTGATTCTAGAAAGACCTTAATATGATTAATAAATCTTCTAAATGAAATTACTGAAAAGGATGAAATTTCTAACCAGTTGTTAGGTAGGATCGATAATATTTCTGCAAAGTCTAGATCACGTTTAACTTATAAATTTAACAATAAATCAAGGCTTTCTATCAACATAGTTAGAAATTTATATCTTTGTTTACACGAATCTAGTGCGGATTTATCAATGTTAGGTGATTGTGAAACTTTTAAGGAACTTTTGGATATGGTTGGTAGATCTTTCGTTACTAGAGGTAAACCTTTAGAATTAGATTATTGTAAAAGATTAATACATATAAGAGATACAGCCCTATTAGCCCCTGGAGGGGCTAAAAGTTTAGCTGGTTTAGGAAATATTTATGGAGATCAATATAAGAAAATAGATATTGGATCTTATAGAGAAGGTAAAATGGGAGATTTATTAAGGAGCAACAAGGAGTTGTTTGAGAGGTACGCTTTACAAGATTCTATTATTACCCTAAAACATGCTGTTAGTATGGAGGAATTTAATCTTACAGTTGATAAACTAGGGGTCCCTTTAACTTTATCCGGTATAGGTAAATCTTACGTTCTAAAAGAGTGAAAGAATACTTCATACAAAGGTTATCAAGTCCATAGTGATATCATGATCGGTAATTTAATGAATAGAATTACTCCTAAAGTAGCTAGAGGCATAGAACTGTCTAAGTACCTAACTTCTTATATCGCGGGTTCCAGAGGAGGTCGTAATGAATCTTTTTTATATGGAGTTGATAGTATAACTAATCAAGAACGTTGTTGAGTGGATTATGATTTAACCAGTTGTTATACTACAGTTATGTCTATTTTAGGCCATCCACAAATAGACAAAGCTGCTAGGGTCTTTAATAAAACAGTGACTGAAATGAAAAATACTGATTTATTGTTTAATTATATAATTTTAGAGGTTGATTTTACGTTTAAGTCTGATACAAAATATCCTAGTATACCATGTAGAGTAGATGATAACGTTGATATTTATCCTCTAAAGGGTATTAGTATAATAACAGGTTGCGAATATTTGGTAGCTAAATCTATGGGTTGTAAATTATATGTTAAAGATGGTATTTTAATACCTTTCCAGAAACAAAAGATTAACCGAGGTGATTTGCTTAAAGAATATAAATCCTTAAAGGATGATTTATCTAGTAAAATAACTCTAAAACAATTTATTGACGATAGAAATTTTATCAAAGATCTAATAGAACGTGGGATTCCGGTAGATGATATTTTAATTAGACTTAAAGAAGATTCTATGAAGGGTATTAATTATGATCTAGATTATGTAACGCCCTTTAGAGATATTATAAAGGGACTACAAGGTAAAAGGCGTAAATACCCTAAGAAAACTTTTTACAATTATATGTATAAAGAGATCGGTAATTCCATCTATGGTCAAACAGCTATGGGAATAAGTGGTAAGAATAACTTTGATATTAAAAGTCGAAGTTTTACTAGGGTTGAAGGAGGAATTTTATCTAATCCTATCTTATCTAGTTATATAACAGGTTTTACTAGAGCTTTAATAGGGGAGTGTATGAATAATATACAATTGTTAGGGGGTAATATAATTTCGGTTACTACAGATGGATTTATAACAGATCTAATGGATATGGAAAATAAATTATTAAAACTAGACAATGACAAATTGAATTGTTTATATTTGTATAGGAATATAAGAAAGCAATTAACTATGAGTGAAAATACCGAAGAAATAGACGATAGAGCTTGAGAAATAAAGAATATTGAATCTGAGGGTATAATTACTTGAAAAACTAGAGGACAGTTTGGTTTTACTCAAGGAGGAATTTCAGCAGCCTCAGGTTTTCAGACTAAATATTTAGATAAAGAGTTTCTAATTGAAGAATTTTCAAAGTTTATCAATGATCCAGAAAGCAGTAAAGTTTTCGAATTTGTACAATCTAGTCTGCGAGGAGCTCGGGATATTTATAAATACGGAGGTCATGTAATTAGTAAATACAAGGATAGAAAATTTACTCTAAATTTTGATGATAAGCGTTGTATTATAGATAAACAAGGAGCTGTTTTGCTAGATTCCGCCCCTTGAAATAATATCCAAGAGTATGGTAAGATTAGATCATTAAAAGAAACTGTTAATTCTCCTGTTCATATAGAAAATAGATTTAGCGCTCTACCTTCAAAGACATATAAATCTTATATAGAAACTTCAGTTAGAAATTTTATTAAAGCTTGTTTAAGTAATAAGAATCGTTATGGATTACCTAAACATATAAAGATATAATAGATTTTGTATATGGGTATGAACCAGCTCATGAGGTTAAATTAACAATCTCAAGTATTTCTAGATTAAAAGGTCGTGAAACTATTAGTAGAGCTGTTCCTAGAAATACTGAGAACGAGGGTTTATTAACTATGTAAAATCTAACTTTGATATGTTTGACGATGATAGATTCTTCAGGGAATATAGTGATAGTGTTGTGAAAGCTCTTATTAAAGCAAGGGGAGATGCAAAGATCGAGAAGAGCAGAGAATTATTAGTAGTAACTAAACTCTCTTTAGTTGAAGTTGAGGTGCCTAAATTAGCTTTATTAGTAATAGGTTAGCTAAGAATAATTGATGAGTGTAAGAGTTGACATTTCATTAGACACATAAAAATCGTTAAAAGTTGACATTTCATTAGACACATAAAAATCGTTAAAAGTTGACATTTCATTAGACACATAAAAATCGTTAAAAGTTGACATTTCGAATTTATAAATTTTAAAACAAAACCAAAACAGTGGGAGGGTTATCTAAGGGGTTTGATGTGTATCAAACTAAAGTTGTTTCTATTAACAATGGGCGTAATTTATGAAAGATATGAAGAATACAAGTCTTTTCTAATTGTGAGAAATATCTAGTATTAAATTAAATTACAACAAGCTGTTTTATTTTGAAGTTTTTAAATTTCGATTTCTTCTTTAACTCAATGAGTTTACGTTATAAGTTCGCCAAATCTATTAGCTTGCAACTATTTTTATAAATAGGGTAGTAAAGTCAGTATAAATACACAATATTTAGGTTTTGGTAATAAGTGTTCGATTCATAAGGTTTATACTAACGGGTTTGCAGCCCAATCTAGTTCGAACTACCCATTGGATATTGTATATTTTGAGTAGCTAATGGAGCATGTTCACCAATTATTAAGTTAATTACCAGACCTAAAGATATGATAAACGGAGATAATTAAGGCTCTAATTAGATAAAAACAACAAATTAAAATTAAAATTAAAAATTAAAATTAAAATTAAAAAAATCT
Organism: Hypoxylon rickii; assembly: GCA_902806535.1. Taxonomy (NCBI): domain Eukaryota; kingdom Fungi; phylum Ascomycota; class Sordariomycetes; order Xylariales; family Hypoxylaceae; genus Hypoxylon; species Hypoxylon rickii. The sequence goes on along the minus strand of CADCWY010000072.1, from coordinate 3,372 downwards.
ACGAAGGTTCTGAGATGTAAGGAGTCGGGGTTTATCGTCGTATTATTTTCTTAGAATAGAGTTACCTTTATGTTTGGAACATGTTTTTAATCGGTGAACAAAATTAGATTGAGATAGATAAATAAATAAATAAATATAGAAATAAGCATCAAAAATGAATTTTAACTTTTAATAGACAAAATAACTATCAATAAAGATAATCTTATTGTGGTTTCAGATAGCAGACCTAGCAGTTTGGAAGAAGCGAAGCTCATAATTTCTAATTTAGAGATTATTTTTAAAGGATTAAACTCTTTTAATAATAAAGGTTATATTAATAATCCTAATATAAACTTACCTATAGTGGATCAGTTAGTTAATAAATTGAATATTCATAAAGGGAAGGGTAATTTTGTAGCTTCTTTAGTACTAAATACATTGTATTATAATCTTTTATTAATACTAACCAATGTAATAGCTATTTCTGTGGAGAAATGGTTATTAAAAAATGAAATTGATAAGGATTTATTAGCTGATATTAGGAATCTACAAAGAATATAAACAGTATGATTCATCCATTTTTATCAGATAAAATACAAAATAAAGGAATTAAAATAAGTCTTAATAAGTTTGTAGGTTTTGATAGTGAATACCAGTTAGAATCATCTTTATCAAATACTAACGAATTATTATCTATTCAATTAGCTTCAAGTACTAATTATTATCTTAGAATACCTATTATTAATACCGAATTTAGGAATGTCTCTAAATTAAGAATTAATGATAAACCATTGTGAAATGAAGAAATTAAGATAACTCAATGTTGCAAAAGTATTGAATATACTATAAAACTAATAAGAGATCTTATATGAAGAAAATGATAATCTAATAAAAGATTTAGTAAATAAATTGGATCATATAGAAGGTTTCTATAAAATACAAATAGATGATGATTGTGTCGTTTACTCTAGCCATAAAACAAACGTTGAGACTTTTATAAAATATTGTAATAATTATTCAACAATAGATTTATTCGGTGATATAGGTAATTTAAACAGTGGTGATTCTAGAAAGACCTTAATATGATTAATAAATCTTCTAAATGAAATTACTGAAAAGGATGAAATTTCTAACCAGTTGTTAGTTAGGATCGATAATATTTCTGCAAAGTCTAGATCACGTTTAACTTATAAATTTAACAATAAATCAAGGCTTTCTATCAACATAGTTAGAAATTTATATCTTTGTTTACACGAATCTAGTGCGGATTTATCAATGTTAGGTGATTGTGAAACTTTTAAGGAACTTTTGGATATGGTTGGTAGATCTTTCGTTACTAGAGGTAAACCTTTAGAATTAGATTATTGTAAAAGATTAATACATATAAGAGATACAGCCCTATTAGCCCCTGGAGGGGCTAAAAGTTTAACTGGTTTAGGAAATATTTATGGAGATCAATATAAGAAAATAGATATTGGATCTTATAGAGGGTAAAATGGGAGATTTATTAAGGAGCAACAAGGAGTTGTTTGAGAGGTACGCTTTACAAGATTCTATTATTACCCTAAAACATGCTGTTAGTATGGAGGAATTTAATCTTACAGTTGATAAACTAGGGGTCCCTTTAACTTTATCCGGTATAGGTAAATCTTACGTTCTAAAAGAGTGAAAGAATACTTCATACAAAGGTTATCAAGTCCATAGTGATATCATGATCGGTAATTTAATGAATAGAATTACTCTAAAGTAGCTAGAGGCATAGAACTGTCTAAGTACCTAACTTCTTATATCGCGGGTTCCAGAGGAGGTCGTAATGAATCTTTTTTATGGAGTTGATAGTATAACTAATCAAGAACGTTGTTGAGTGGATTATGATTTAACCAGTTGTTATACTACAGTTATGTCTATTTTAGGCCATCCACAAATAGACAAAGCTGCTAGGGTCTTTAATAAAACAGTGACTGAAATGAAAAATACTGATTTATTGTTTAATTATATAATTTTAGAGGTTGATTTTACGTTTAAGTCTGATACAAAATATCCTAGTATACCATGTAGAGTAGATGATAACGTTGATATTTATCCTCTAAAGGGTATTAGTATAATAACAGGTTGCGAATATTTGGTAGCTAAATCTATGGGTTGTAAATTATATGTTAAAGATGGTATTTAATACCTTTCCAGAAACAAAAGATTAACCGAGGTGATTTGCTTAAAGAATATAAATCATAAAGGATGATTTATCTAGTAAAATAACAAAACAATTTATTGACGATAGAAATTTTTATCAAAGATCTAATGGGACGTGGGATTCCGGTAGATGATATTTTAATTAGACTTAAAGAAGATTCTATGAAGGGTATTAATTATGATCTAGATTATGTAACATAACTAGAGATATTATAAAGGGACTACAAGGTAAAAGGCGTAAATACCTAAGAAAACTTTTACAATTATATGTATAAAGAGATCGGTAATTCCATCTATGGTCAAACAGCTATGGGAATAAGTGGTAAGAATAACTTTGATATTAAAAGTCGAAGTTTTACTAGGGTTGAAGGAGGAATTTTATCTAATCCTATCTTATCTAGTTATATAACAGGGTTTTACTAGAGCTTTAATAGGGGAGTGTATGAATAATATACAATTGTTAGGGGGTAATAATTTCGGTTACTACAGATGGTTATAACAGATCTAATGGATATGGAAAATAAATTATTAAAACTAGACAATGACAAATTGAATTGTTTATATTTGTATAGGAATATAAAAAGCAATTAACTATGAGTGAAAATACCGAAGGAAATAGAACGATAGGCTTGAGAAATAAGAATATTGAATCTGAGGTATAATGCTTGAAAAACTAGAGGACAGTTTGGTTTTACTCAAGGGAGGAATTTCAGCAGCCTCAGGTTTTCAAGACTAAACATTTAGATAAAAGGTTTCTAGTGAAAATTTTCAAAGTTTATCAATGATCAGAAAGCAGTAAAAGTTTTCGAATTTGTACAATCTAGTCTGCGAGAAGCTCAGGGATGTTAACTTAAATACGGAGGTCCTATATGAGTAGTAAATACAAGGATAGAAAATTTACTCTAAATTTTGATGATAAGCGTTGTATTATAGATAAAACAAGGGCAGCTGTTTTTGCTAGATTCCGCCAAAATAATATCCAAAATGGTAAGATTAGATCATTAAAAGAAACTGGTAATTCTCCTGTTCATATAGAAAATAGGTTGGCGCTCTGCCTTCAAGAAGACATATAAAATCTTATATGAAACTTCAGTTAGAAATTTTATTAAAGCTTGTTTTAGTAATAAGAATAATCATTATGGATTACCTAAGGATGTATTTAAAACATATAAAGATATAATAGATTTTGTATATGGGTATGAA
>CADCWY010000071.1:0-26170 GCA_902806535.1 Hypoxylon rickii | reverse complement strand
AACCCTAACCCTAACCCTAACCCTAACCCTAACCCTAACCCTAACCCTAACCCTAACCCTAACCCTAACCCTAACCCTAACCCTAACCCTAACCCTAACCCTAACCCTAACCCTAACCCTAACCCTAACCCCTAACCCTAACCCTAACCTTAACCCTAACCCTAACCCTAACCCTAACCCTAACCCTAACCTAACCCTTTAAACGTATAAATTAATAAAAATATTTCGTAAATTTTTAAATAAAATAAAATTATTTCGTTTATATTTTATTTTTATACCGGTAAAAGTTAATAAGCTTTAATTTTAAATAATAAAATAAAACTTTTTTATATTATAAATAAAATATATAATAATATATTTTAAATAAAAATAATTATATTAATTTTTTAAATTTATTAAAATAAATTTTTATAAATTAATTTAACTTTTTAACGTTTATTTAAAATTAAATATTTAAAACGGTATATAATAAAATTTTATAAAATTTTTAATATATTTTTCGGATAAAATATAACTTAAATAATTATAAAAACCACTTTATAAATTAATTAATTTATAAAGTTTTTACGTATAAAATATATTTAATTACTTTAAAAAAGTTAAATTATATATAATTTAATTATAAATTTAAAATTTAAATAATATATTACGTAATTTTTATATTATAATATTAAATTATTAATATAATATTATTTTTTATAAAAATATATTTTTTAATGTTTTAATTATAAAAATATTAAATTAAATAAAAGGTAATATAACGTCGTTAAATATATAATATATTTATTTATAATTATTAAAATAACTTAAATTTTAATATTTAATAATTATTTTATTAATTTCGAAAAATAAAAAAAATTACGTTTATTTAAAAATATAAGTTTAATAAAATAATATTTATAATTAATAAATCGTTATATAACCGGATATATAATTATATCCGTAAATTTATATTATAAATTAATAACGATTTAAATACGATATCGATTTTAATAAATTAATTATTAAAAACGCATACGTTTAAAATAAAAATCGTTAAAACGATAATTTTAATTAATTATATTAATATATAAAAAAAGTTATTATTTATTAATATATTATATTTTTATAACGTAATTACGAAATATAATTAATATTATAATATAAAAATATAAGGCGTTTTAAGCGAATTTTTATTCTTTAATAAAAACGCGGTAAATAATAAAATGAAAAGTTTTTATTAATTAATTAAGTTAATTTTATAATAATTATACCGATTATACGTTAAAATATTTATTTTTTAAGATTTAAAAATAAATAAGCCGTTAATAAATTACATTAATTTTATAATCGAATTTTTAACGATTTATTTTTAAGTAATATTTAATTATAAAAGTATTATAATCCCGATTTTAAACTTATTTAAACCGAAACGCGGTATATATACGATAAACGGATAAATTATTTTTAAAGTTTTTATTTATATTATTTTATTTAATTATTAAATAACCGGTTTATAATATAAAATTTTTAAGTTTTATTATTATAATATTAAATAAAGTAATATTTAAAATATTTTTATTAAAAATAACTTTATATTATTTATAACATATTATTATAAAATTTATTAATAAACGAATAATTTAAAACGATATTACGATATACCTTTTTTTAATTAAAATTTACTTATTTTATTTATAATTTATGTTATTTTTTTAATAATATATTAAAATTATTATATAAAAATAACATAAATTAATTTTACTTTTAATTAAACGCATTTATATCGGGTTATAAACGGTTTAATAACGGTTTAAAATTAAATAAAAATATAAATATTTTTTCGTATTATATTTTAAGCCGATAATATCGAAATAATATAAATAATAAAATATAAATAATATTATTAAAAAGTATTAATTTAATATTAATTAATATAAATTTTAATAATTAAATTAAATACGTTACGCTTTAAAAAATATAATTAATAACTTATAAATTATTTAAAATGGTTTTTAACGTTATATCGTTATTATATTAAAACGTAAATTTATATATAATATATTTAACTTAAAATATAAAAATAATAAGTTATATTATAATTAAAATTATATATTAAATTTATAAATTATTTATAATAATTATACGGTTAATTTACGATATAATTATAAAATATTTTAAAAATTAAGTTTTTAAAAATAACGTGATTAAAATTATTAACGGATAAATAAATTATAATATCGATTTTTTATATTATAAATATAAACGATATAATATTAAATAAATAACGGCTCGAATTTTTAAATAAAAATTACATAAATATCGTTAAAAATAATTTAAATCGTTTTTATAAATTAATTTATTTAAAATATTTCGGCAGTTATTTAAAACGTAATAATAACTTTCGAAAAAGTTGAAAAGAAATATTATAAGTTATTTATTTTAAGATTTTTTATAATTTAAATAATAAGTATTAATAACGATAAAATTTATTTTTTTATTATTTACGTATATAATTAATAATAAAATTATATTAATAATAGTATTATTAATAATTTTATAAAATAATTTAATATAATAATATAAAATATATTATATATAAATTATTATTTATTTAATAATAAATTTAATGAATAATTTTATATTTATTATTTTTATTACTTCGAAATTTTTATTAATTAAATCGTTTTATATATATATAATATAATTTTAATAAACGTTTAAATTTAATCGAATTATTATTAATAAATATCATTTAATTTTTAATAATGTTAAAGTTATAAGTTAAATTAAATTTTGCCTTATTTTTTTTAAAATAAAATAAATATTATAAAAAATTAATATTTAATTAGTTTTTTATCGTAATTTTTCCGTTATATAATAAACATATATTTTATAATGTTATATAACTTAAGTTGTTTTCGGTTTATATATACCGATTTTATATTATACGTATTAATATTTATTATTAAGTTTAAAATATATTAATAAAAATTAAAAATAAAAAACGGCTTAATATTAAGTTATTTACGAAAAATAAAATTATTTTTCGTAAAATATTTTATAAATAAGATTATTATTTATTATAAAACCGTAACATATATTAAAATAATTACGAAATTATTAAATTATATATAATATTATAATTTAATTAAATTAAAATATATAAAATAATTAATTTTATCGGATTAAATTAATAACCGTAATAACCGTATAATTACCGTTATTAATATATTTAATATAAACATAAATATTTAAATATATATATATTATAATTTATGTTATTTTTCCTAATAATTTATTATTTTATTATAAAAAAATGGACGGAAAGATTAAAATAATTAATTTATTAATTTAATAATTATATATTATATTATAACGTATTAAATAAACCGTTTATAAATTATAATAAATATATATAAATTTATATAACCATTATTAAATAATTAAAATAATTATAATAATAAAAATATAAAACGAAAGAAATTTTATATTTAAAAATTAATAAAAATAATAAAATAAGATTTAAATATATTTAATTATTTATAATAAACGGTATTATTATATTATAATAAACGAAATAATAAATAATAATATAAAACGGCATTAATATAAATCCGATAAATTATTATATAATATTTATTAAATTTAATAACTTTACGATTTAAATAATAAAAAAGTATAATTAATTATATTAATTTTAATAATATAATTAATACGTTTAACGTTTAATTTAACTTTTATAAATTTAAATTATAATATATTAATTAAAATTAATAAGAAGGTTAAATATATTTAATCCGATAAAATATTATTTTTTATTTATTAATAATTTATAAGAAATATTAAAATAAATATTAAAATATATTTAAATATAAATAAATTATTTCGTTATAATTTTAATATTACTTGTTTTATTTAATAATATTAATAATATTTTATATTAAGCTTTAAACGAAATAATAAAAATTTAATAATAATTTTTAATTTAAAAATTACGGTAAAATAATATTTTATATAAAAGCAGCTTATAAATATATTATAACCGTAAAATATATAATAAAAAGTTTATTAATAAATATTAAAATATATTTAAAAATATTATATTATATATTTATAAGTTATTAAATATTATTAAAAATTAACTATAAAAATAAAATAAAATAATTAAAATTTTAATTATTATTATTATAAATAATATTTTAATTATATAAATAACTTATTATTATATTATTATAAGTTTAATATTAAAACGTGTAACTTATAAAATACTTTTTTAATATAATAATTAAAAATTATTTTATAAAATTAAATATATATTTTAAAAAAAAAAAAAAAAAAGTTAAAGTTTAAAAATACGTTATTTATTATTATTATAATTATTTATAAATTATATATTTATTATAAATATTTTATTAAAATAATTTAAGTAATTTTAATTATAAAGATTTTATTATATAATTAATTATTACTTTTAATTATTATTAATTATAGCTTATAAAATAAAAATAAATTGAATTATAAATTTAATTAAAAAATAATAATAAAAAATAAGTATAAAAATAAAGAAAATTAAAATAAATAATTAAAGTATTAAACCGATAAAATTTAATATAAACTTTAATTTAAATATATTATTTATAATATTTAAACGTTATATTATACATTTTTATATAAGTAATATAGTTTTAAAACGGTTTTAAAATAATAATAAATTAATAAATAAAAAGATATAATATTATAATATAAGCTTTATTTTTTTTAGTTTAATAAATAATTAATAATAATAATAATTTATAACGTTATAATAAATATATAAATATATTAATATATAAACGGTTATATTTTTATAATATTATAAATAATATATATATAAAAATTTTAAATATAATATAATTATTACCCGGTTAAAATATTTTAATAATTTATAACTATTTTATTAAAATTTTAATCGTTTTAAATAATTATAATATATTTATATATATATATTTTTAATATAATTTTATATAAAATATTAATTATTTTAATTAAGTAAATAAATAATAATAAACGTAAAATTAAAATAAACGGTTAATTAAATAAATATATTAATATTTTTAATAATAAAATATTTATATAATTTTTTTAATCGTTTTATTTTTTTTATTATTTTTTATAATTATTTATATATTTATTTTATTTATTTTATATATTTCATTTAATTATTTACTTTTTATTAATTTTATTTTAAACCGTTAATTTATTATTTTTTAACCGTAATTATAATATTTTTAAAACTTAAAAATTAAATACATTTTAAATGGTTATATATAAGTTATTTTTATTACGTAATAACGTAATAATATAAAGATTTATATTTAAATATAATATTAATATTTAATTATATATATGTTAATATTATAAAAACTTATAAATTATATATTAAAAATAAAAAGTTTATATATCGATATATATTTATTATTATATTAATAATAATATGTTTATATTAATTTTATTAATATATATAATTTTTAATAATATAACGAAAAATTTTATTATTTTATAATATTTTTTAAAATTCGCTTAGTTTTTATTTATTAAAATTAAACTTAAAAAAAAACTTTTTTAATTATAATAACTTTTAATATTTAATATAATTTCGTTAATAAATTACTTACGTTTTTTATTAATTATATCGAAAATTTAAAATAATAAAATGTTAATATCGGAACGTAATATTTAAAATAATTTATTTATTATAAATATATTAATAATATTAATATTTATTTTAATTATTTAATTAAATAATATATAAAAACGTAAATATTTTTTTTATACCGTTATTAATTGTTAATAAGCCGTAAACGGATAAAAATCGGTAATATTAAAAAGGATAAAAATGCCGTTTACTTAATAAGGATATAAATTATCGTTATTAATTATTATTATTTCGCATTTTTAAACGAAATTAAAACGTTTTAAACGAAAATTTAATATCGTAATAATAATTAAAATTTAAAATAATTATTTTCGTTTATTAAATAAAGTTATAAATAATATATAAACTATTTTTAAACCGGTAAATGTTTAAAATAACATTAATTATAATAATACCGATAATAATAATAATTTATTTATTAATAATAAATTTTACATGTAAAAAAAACCATTTTAATAATAATAACGATAAAATTTTTAATTAAAACGATTAAAAATTAATAAGCTTTTCCAGCTTTTATTTTAACTTTTATTTTAAATTAAATTTAAACCGTTATTAAGTTTAATATATTTTAAAAAACGTTTTACGATTTTATAAAACTTAAAAATATTAAATCCGAAAATAATTAAAATAATAAAATAATAACTTTTATATAAACGGCGACGTATTAATTAATTTATTAACCGATTCATTAATTAACTTATTAATTAATAAATTACCGTTAAAATTTTTACAAATTATTTTATAAATGTTTTTAATATTTCGTTACCGATACTTTTTTTTAATTTTTCCTATAATACCGTTCCTTTTAAAAATATTTCCATTTTTCCCCGTTAATTTTTTACCGTTTTTCCGCTTTTTTTAAACGTTTTTAAAAATTTATTTAATTTAAATTAATAAGGTTTATTATTTATATTTATCAAACCGTTAAAAAATATACCCGTTATTATTTAATTTATATTTTTCCGTTTTATTTAATTTAATTTCATTAATTTATCATTTTATTAATTTTTTTTATAATTTAAAAAAAAAGGTTGAAAAAGATAAGCCGGTAAAGAAAAATAATAATATATTATATTATAATAAAAAATATGATTAAATAAATTAAAATGAATTTTATATTTAAAATTATTTTTTTTAATATTAAATTACTAATTTTTTATAAATAAAAAATACATCGTTATAATTTATTTATAATATTTATTTTTTATATAAATATATCTTTTTTATAATAAAATATACATTTTATTAATTATTTAATTAAATATAATATAATAAATAAAGCTAATTTAAAAACTTATTTTAAGCATATTTATTATTTAAATCATTAAAAATTATTTTTATAATTTCGAATAATTCGGATAAGAAAATAATAAATTTTAATAATAATATAAAATAAAAGAAACTTATTATTAAATTATTTATAAATAAAAAAATAATTTATTTTATTAATAATACATTTTAAAATAAGAAAATAACTAACGTTAATAAAAATTTATAATTTAATAAATTTACGATAAAATCGGATATAAATAATTATATAAATAATATTTTTACTTTATAAAAAAGTTAAGAAAAATATTCCGAAGAAAATATTAAATAATAAAAAAAGAAAAAAAAGGAAAAAGATTAAAAAATTAAAAGGATTAAAAATAAAGGATTAAAATAATAATAAAATAAAGTTAATATTAAATTAAATTTAAAATAAAATACTATTAATTTAATTATAAACCATTTTAATTTTACATTATTTTTATAATTTATTTATTTATTATATATTTATAATATATTAATATAAATTTCTTTTTAAAATATATATTATAAAAAATATTATTTATCATTTATTTAAATTATAAAAATATTTAATTTTTAAGGTAAAATATAAAAAAAAAAATAAAAAATAAAATAATATTTTTATTATATTAATAATAATTTATAACTAATATAATAATAATTTTAATTATTATAATGATTTTATTTTTTTTATAATAAAGATTATATTTTAAAATTATATATAAATATAATTTTTTATATATTTAAACTTTTACTTTTATTAAATCGTTAATAAAAATTTCTTATTTAAATAGATTTTTAATTTAACTAAATTATTAACGAAAACTTATTAATTTATTATTAAAAATATTAAAAAAAACTTTCGTTAAACAGTGTTTATTTAAGCTAATTTTTTATATTAATAATATTTTAATATTATATTAAAAATTACTAATGCGAAAAATTAAATTTTTAATATTTAATTATATATATAATAAATTTTTTATTATAATATACGATTTTTATATTTGTCGAAAATACGTTTATACTTTTATAAATTACCCGTTATTAATCCGTAAATAAACCGATATTAGTTCGTTTTAAATTTATAATTATTAATATTTTAAATTTATAAATATTTAACGATATAAAAAAGGAATTATATTACATTTAATTATTTTTAAAATATATAAACGATATTTTTTAAAAAGATTTTAAAATTAACGTTAATAATAACGTAAATTTTATAGGTAATTTCGGAAATTATATTTTTCCATTTATTATACGTTAAACTATTATTAATATTATAAAATAATTATTATTTTCGTTTTAAAATATGAAATATTTATATTAATTATTATTTTTATTATTAAATATAAAAAATAAAATAGTAAATACGGTTTTAAAAAAGTGCGGTAATATATATTTAAGTTTAATAATAATAAAAATATTTATTATATTATTATCTTTAAAAAATATATAAATATATAAATAAAAATTTTTTATTATAAAACCGTAAACGGATTATTAATAATTACTATATTGTAAAATATAAAAATATATAAAATTTTTTATATATTAAAGCTTTATTTAATATTTAAAAATATTAGTTATTTTATATAAATAATAAGAAAAATATATTTTATGTCGAAATAAAATGGATTATTTAAGCGAAATTAACTTAAAAATTAATATAATTTTAAATAATTAGCCTTTTTTTTTAAAGATAAATTTTTTAATTAAAATAAAAAATTATTACCTTTTATAAATTATTTATAAATCGGTATAAAATTATTATTAATATATTATTATTTTAATTTTTAAATATATAATTTAATTATAAGTTTATTTTTAAAATATATTAAATTAATAAATAATATTTTACCGTTTTTATTTAAACCGATTTATTTATAATATATAATAATAATATGTTTTTATATTTTAACATATATATTTTCATTTTATTATTAATTTTTTAAATTAAATCTTAAATATTATAATTATAATTATAACTTATAATTATATTAATTTATTACTTATTATAAAATTTAAATTTAAATTTAAAGATTTAATAAGCTAAAATTAAAAATTAAAAACTTAAAAACTTAAAAATTTAAAATTTAGAAAATTAAAAATTAAAAAGTTAAAAATTAAAAATTATAAAACTATTAATTTAATAATAATATAAGAAAAATAACATAATTATATAAAAATATTTAAACATTATTTTTTAAAAAAAGGTAGGAAAAATGACGTAATATATTATTTTATTAAGTTATATTATTAACGTTATATTAACGGTTTATTAATAATTTATTAATATTTTTAACACATTTTATTAAATTTAAATACTTTTAATTATTATTTTAAAAACTTATAATATTATTAAGTTACGATTAAATAATTAACATTATTAAAAAAGTTTTAATTAAGGAAATAAATGATTATTTTTTAATTACGAAAATCCTTGTTTTTATATTAAAAACTTATAATTAAATTTAAAAAAAACTTATATTATTAATTTTAGTAAATTTAAAAATACTATAAATTAAAAAAACGATATAAGTTTTATTTATATTAAAAATAAATATAATTGTACGTAATTTTACGTAATTAATATAGCCGTATATAATTTATTGTTTTATTAAGTTTTTAAGTTTTAATATTAATATTACGTTAATTTATATTAATAATTTTAACATATTTTATTAAATTTAAATACCTTTAATTAATACTTTAAAAAAAATTTATAATATTATTGCTACGATTAAATAATTAATAATATTAAAAAGTTTTAATTAAAAAATTTAAATGATTATTTTCCGATCGTAAAAACTTTTATTTCGTATTAAACCTACGATTAAATGTAAAAAAACCTACGTTATTAATTTAAAAAATAAGTTTAAAACATATATAAATAAAAAACGTACGTAAGTTTTTTTATATTAAAAAATAAGTTATTTTATTAAAATTTTATTATTTTAAATAATTATAATATATTTATATATATATATATTTTAATATAATTTTATATAAAAATATTACTAATTATTTTAATTAAATAAATAAATAATAATAAATATAAAAATTAAAATAAATAATTAATTAATTAAATATATTAATATTTTTATAAAAAATATTTATATAATAGTTATATAATAATAATATATATTCATACATATTTAATTAAGGAAATACTTATATATTTAAAACATATAAAATAAAGTTTTTTATTTATTTTTAAATTAACTTTTTCTTTTTAAATATAATAAAATTATTATTTTACCATTTATTATTTTTATTTTTATTTATTATTTTTTATTAAACGTATATATTTATTAATATTAATTAATGTTATTAATTAATAATATAAATTAATAAAATTAAAAGTTATTATTATAATAATTTAAAAATTTTATCGTAATAATATATATAATATTAATAATTAATTTTTACCGCTTCATTTATAACGGAACTTAATCTTTTTTCTTTTATAATTTATTTAAATTTTTCGATAAGATTTAAACTTTTCTATTATTTTTTTTATTTTTTAATCCTAGTTTTTTTTATGATAATATAAGTAGGTTTTTAACGTATTTCCGAAGTTATAATTTCGATAATAACTTTATCGTTTAAAAAATATAAACAAATTAAACGATTTATTTTATATATTTTTAATTAATTTATTATTTTTAAATAATAATTTAATCTTTTACGGTTATAAAGTAATATAATTTTTAATATTAAATAAGTAATTTAAGAGCAAAAAATACCTAAATATTTATAAGATTAATAAATTTTAAAATAATTAATAAAAATTAATTATATTTATATAACAAAAAAATATTTAATGTATATTTAAAGTATTTTATAAAATTTAAATTATTAGATTTTTAAATATTAAAATTATTATAATTAACATTATAAAATATGTTAATATAATAAGGTATTTATATAAAACGATATAACTTTAATTATTTTAAAAAGTTTAATTTTTTTCGGAATATATAATTTATTATAATGGAATTTTAATAAATTAGTAAAATTAATAAAATAATTTAATGTATTAATATAAAAGTATTTATATTATATAAAATTGTTTAATTTTATTTTAAATTATAATAAATAATAATATATAATTATTTTTTATAAATCTTTCTTTTAGTAAATTAAGGTTATAATTTTAGCTTATTTATTACTTCGCTTAATTTTTTAATTAATTATTATTTTTATCGCTTAAACGTTTAATACTTTTATTACTTATTTTATTTACCTTTAATAATTTATCTTTATTATTTTATATATTATTTTTAAATTAATTATAAAATTTACTTAATTAACCCTTTTTTAAATCCCTTTTTCTTTTTTTAACCATTAATTAATTAAAAATAAACTTAGTAAGTAACTTTTCCTTCTTTTCCTCTTTTTTTAATTTTTTCGAAACTACCGATATTTTTTACCTTTTAATTATCTTATATTTTACCTTTTATAAATTTATAAGGTAATAATTAAAGATATAACCTTTAATAAAATATAAAATAAATATTTTAATTTATTATATTAAAAAACATTATTAAACCTTTTAAACCGTTAATAAATAATTTATATATAATCTTAATAATAATTTTAAACGTTATACTAAAAAATAAAATTAACCTAATAAAAAAATTATAATTTTTTTTTAGATAATTTAATTATTTATATTAATAAATAATTACTAATAATAAACTTTAATACCCATCGATAATTACTTAAATAATAATTATTATAATATTTTCCTAATATAAGTCTTTAATAAAATATATTCTTTAATTATTATTAACCATTTTAAAAAACTTAAAATAATAAAAATAATTATATTAACAAATCTTATAATATTTTTAAAAATAAATTTATTTTTTTTCGATATTTATTATATTATAAAATATAATAAACTTAATTTTACATTATATTTTTAATAATTTTCTTTAATAAAACAGCCTTATATTTTTTATAACGTTTTTTATTATTAATATTTTTACGGATATATATAACCATAAAATGCCACTTTAATATTAAATAAAATAAAATTTAATATTATTATAATTAAATTACGATTATTTTTTTAATATTAAAATTAATAAGAAAAATATAAATAAAAATAATTTAAAATATTATAAATATTTTTTAATAAATTTTCCTTATATTAATAAGTTTTCGGTCTTAAATTTAAAGAAAAATAATAATTTATTGCCGCTATTTATTATGTTTATTAAGTTATATTTTAATTATAACATACTTTATTTAAATTTTTATTAAAGTTTAAAATTTAATTAATAAATTTTAAGTATTTATTAAAACTTATAAAATTATAAAAATAACCAGGTAATATAATTATAAATATAATAATAATAACGAAATAAAAAAATTATTAATATTATGTTAATTATAAGTATTATAAGATAAATAAAAAATAAGTATAATATTAAATAAACCTTAAAATATAAAAGGATATTATTAAATTTATAAAAAGAAAAAATATTAATCCATTAAATATTTCGAATAAAAACGTAAAAAATTAAGGAAAACTAGAAAATTAAATAAAATTCTTCTAATAAAATTACGTAACATTTTTAGTTAATTATAAAAGACTTAATAATCTTAGTTTAAAATAAAACTAAAAATATAATAATTAAATTAAAATAAATTTTAAAATAACGATAATTTATTTTTAATTATAACTTATTTATCCGATTAAACATTTTAATATTATATAACCGTATATTTTTTATCGGATAAACTAGTTCGATAATATTTTTTTTTTAAATTAATATATAAAAGATGTTTTTAGGAATTATATTTAATATAAAAATTACCCGCATTTTTATGATTAAAAAAGTTAATACTTAACTTTTATTAAAAAATATTTTAATAAATGTTTAAAATGGATAATATTTATGCCGGTAAAATTAATATTTATTTTAATAATAAATAACTTATAAAATTTCTTAAAATTATTACCATTAATACCTTATTTAACCATATAAATTTTACGTTATAAATACTAATATTTTATTCTTATTTTACTTAAAAATATAAATTAATTAAAATTTACCTTTAATAACATTATTAACTAATTAATATATAAAAATAATATTATAATTAATATTACCTAAAAATAAGGATATTTATAGTTTTATTTTAAAAGTACCACTTTTTTTAAAAAGTAAAATTATGACATTTTTATATCCGTTTTAATTACTTATTAATTATTAAATTATATAATTTTTTAAATAAAGTTAATTATAACGTTAAAAATTAGTAATATTAAAGAAATTAATAAATTTTATTATTATTATTAAATCAAAGATAAAACTTTTAAAAAGTTTAAATTTAACTTAAAACCTTAATATAAATTTTAATTATAAAATAATTATTAACGTTATATATTTAAATAAACAACTTATATTTTATATTATTAACATAGTTATAAGTTTTAAGTAACACATTTTTTAAAAACCTTTTTATTAAAAAAACCTAAGAAATACTTAAATAATATTAAATTAATATTTATTTTAAATCTTTTAACGTTATTATTTACGACACCGGTATTAATTTTAACAATATTAAATTTAAAAATAAAACCTGTATTATAAAATTATTTATCACTAAGTTTTAATAAAATACATTAATTAATCGGTAAAGTTAAAAAATATCATAATTCGTGTAACGAATTTATAAAATTATAAATAACAAACTTTAAAGATTTAATTTTAATATATCTTAATTTTAAATAATAATAAAATAATTAATAATATCGTTAATTTTAATAAATTTATTTTTATTTTATTTATATTTAACGTATACCTTAAAATTAATATAAATTTACTATTAATTTTAACTTAAATTTAAAGGGTTTAAATTTAAAAAATAATAATAAAAATTAAAAAATTAAAGATATAACGATTAATTAAAAATGCCTTAAATATAAAAAATGGTTTAAACATTTATAAATATTTTTTATATCGTTTTTTTAATAAAACAAGGTTTTATTTATTAAAAAAGGTAAATAAAAAGCTTTTATAAAGTTATTATTATTATTAATAAAGATATCACTATTATTTTTAATATATTAAGCAATATTTTAATCTTTTAAAAATATTTATATTAAATTATATACTTAGCTTTATAAACATTATAACTTATAAAAAAATTAAAAAGTTTAATTATTTAAATTAATTTTTAATCTTAATAATTATATAATTATATTAGAAAAAGATTTTATATATATAAATAATTTTTTAAATTACGACTTTATATTTTATAATAAAAAAGATAATCTTATTTTTTAATATTAAAGTTTTATATAAATAGAAAAATAATTACATTAGGTAAATTATATAAAACTTTAGATATAAAAAGCTAAATATTTTATTTTTAAAGATATTTTTTAACTTAAGGTATATAACTTTATAACTTATTAAAATACGATAATTTTAAATTATATATGGTTTATAAAGTTAAGGATAAAATATTTTAACTTTTATAAAAAGTTATAACTGATAATTTAAGGTTATAATAATTTTAATAAAAATTTATTATAACATATACACTTATTATTTAAAAAGTTAATTAATGTTTAATATTTATTTTAACGCTTATGTTATGTTATTAAAAATAAAGGTTATAATTTAAGATATTATTATAGCTTATATTTAATTTATTACGTTAATATAAAAAATAATTTTCATATGTTTACTTATTAAATTAAAAAAATAAATATCTTAAAAAAATGTTATTATATGTTATTAAACCATTATATAATTTCGTTAAATTTAAAATATATTAATTTAAAATATATTTATATTATTATTAATAATAATTACATATAAAATTATTAATATTTAACCTATATTTATTTATAATAAAATTAGGACTTTTTAGATTTATTAATTTTAAATAAATGATATTTTAATATTAATATTAACGAATTTTTTATTGCTAAAGATAAGGTATTTATAAAGGCCGGAATTATATATCCTTAAAAAAATCTTAAATAAAAGAATTAAAGATTTTAATGGTTTTTATATTAATATTTATAAGAAAATTATGTTATATTTATTATGTAAAAAGGTTAAGCCGAAAGCTTAATTTATTAAATCTTAAATCTTTAAATATAATTAAGAAATTTATTAAATAATAAGTTTATAAAGCCTATATTTTATTAATTTATTAGCTTAAAAGTTATTTTTAATTATTTAATGGTTATTTAATATTTATAATCTAAATTTAAAAGGTAAAAATATTTAACTTTAAGATTTAATAATAAATAAATAATAAAATTAAAGATTTAATTATATTAATTTTAATTTTTAAAATTTTTGTTTTTATGTTTTTATTAATAAATTATTTGTAAATAATTAAGATTTTAATTTATAAATTAATTATATTATTATTTTTAGGAATAAATGATTAATTAAATAAGATAATAAAATATAAATTATTAGAAATATTATTTATTAATTATTTATTAAATATAAACATATAATATATAATATTTTAATTAATAAAATTTACGGAATAGTTTAAAAGTTTAATATTAATTATATCATTTATTATATTATTAATATTATTTTAAAGCGATTTTTTTCTAAGATTTTTTTAATTTTATACATTAATTTTTTTCCTTATATTAATGTTTAATATAAATGGGTAGTATTAATAAAAAAGGTTAATAATTAATTTAATAATATTAAAATAATTATATAAAAATTAAGAGATAAATAATATTTATTAAATTTATAATAATTATAACCCCGTTAATATTATAATTAAAATATCTTTAAATAAGGTTATAAAGATATTAATAAAAGATAATTAAATTAATTTAAAATTAAAAGGATAAGTAAAATAAAAGATTAATATAAAATTTATAATTAATTAATCATAAAAAAATAAAATAAGTAATGGTTATATAATAATAATACATATTTATATGATATGTATTTAATTAAAGAAAATACTTATATACTTAAAACATATAAAGAGTAAAGTTTTCCGCTTACTCCTTAAATTAACTTTTTTCTTTTTTTTAAACATAATAAGATTATTATTTCGCCACCTATTATTTTTATTTTATTTGTCATTTCTTATTAAACATATGTATTTACTAATATTATATAATTTTTTTTAACCATTTTATTTTTTTTATTATTTTTATAATTATTATATATTTATTTTATTTATTTTATATATTTTATTTAATCGTTTATTTTTTATTAATTTTATTTTAAATTATTAATTTATTATTTTTTAATTATAATTATAATATTTTTTTAAAGCTTAAAAATTAAATACATTTTTAAATAATTATATATAAATTATTTTTATTATATAATAATATAATAATATAAAAATTTATATTTAAATATAATATTAATATTTAATTATATATATACGTTAATATTATAAAAATTTATAAATTATATATTAAAATAAAAAATTTATATATTAATATATATTTATTATTATATTAATAATAATATATTTATATTAATTTTTAATATATATAATTTTTCCGATAATATAATAAAAAAATTTTATCATTTTATAATATTTTTTAAAATTTATTTAATTTTATTTATTAAAACTAAGTTTAAAAAGCTTTTTTAATTATAATAATTTTTAATATTTAATATGGTTTTATTAATAAATTGTTTATATTTTTACCGATTATTAAAAATTTAAAATAATAAAACATTAATATTAAAATGTAATATTTAAAATAACTTATTTATTATAAATATATTAATAATATTAATATTTATTTTAATTATTTAATTAAATAATATATAAAACATAAATATTTTTTTATATCGTTATTAATTTATTAATAAATTATAAACGGATAAAAATTAATAATATTAAAAAAAAATAAAAAATATCATTTATTTAATAAAACATAAACTATTATTATTAATTATTATTATATTTTATATTTTTAAATAAAATTAAAAACGTTTTAAATAAAAAAGTTTAATATTATAATAATAATTAAAATTTAAACGATTATTTTTATTTATTAAATAAAATTATAAATAATATATATAAATCGTTTTAAATTAATAAATATTTAAAATAATATTAATTATAATAATATTAATAATAATAATAATTTATTTATTAATAATAATAAATTTTATATATGTTATTTTAATAATAATAATAATAAAATTTTAATTAAAATAATTAAAAATTAATAAGCCTTTTTAATTTTTATTTTAATTTTTTATTTTAATTTAAATTTAAATCGTTATTAAACTTAATATATTTTAAAAAAATGCTTTATAATTTTATAAACTTAAAAATATTAAATTTAAAATAATTAAAATAATAAAATAATAATTTTATATAAAATAATAACGTATTAATTAATTTATTAACTAATTTATTAACTAATTTATTAATTAATAAATTACTGTTAAAATTTTTATTAAATTATTTCGTAAATATTTTAATATTTTATTATTAATATTTTTTTTAAATTTTTTTTATAATATCATTTTTTAAAAATATTTTTATTCTTTTTATTAACTTTTCATTATTTTTCCGTTTTTTAAATATCCTTAAAAACTTATTTAATTTAAATTAATAAAAGCTTTATTATTTATATTTATTAAATTGTTAAAAAATATATTTATTATTATTTAATTTATATCCTTTTATTTTATTTAGTTTAATTTATTATTTATTTTTATTAAATTTTTTTTATAACTTAAAAAACCTAAAAGATAAATTAATAAAAAATAATAATATATTATATTATAATAAAAAAATATAATTAAATAAATTAAAATTAAAACTTTATATTTAAACCGTTTATATTTTAATATTAAATTATTAATTTTTTATTAATAAAAAATAAATATATTATTATAATTTATTTATAACGTTTATTTTTTTTATATAAATATACCTTTTTTATAATAAAAATATATACTTTATTAATTATTTAATTAAATATAATATAATAAATAAAATTAATTTAAAAGCTTATTTTAAATATATTTATTATTTAAATTATTAAAAATTATTTTTATAATTTTAAATAATTTAAATAAGAAAATAATAAATTTTAATAACGATATAAAATAAAAAAAATTTATTATTAAATTATTTATAAATAAAAAAATAACTTATTTGCTAATAATATATTTTAAAATAAAAATAATTAACGTTAATAAAAATTTATAATTTAATAAATTTATAATAAAATTAAATATAAATAATTATATAAATAATATTTTCATTTTATAAAAAACTAAAAAGCTATTCCGAAAAAAATGTTAAATAATAAAAAAAAGAAAAGAAAAAAAATTAAAAAATTAAAAATTAAAAATTAAAAATTAAAATAATAATAAAATAAGATTAATATTAAACTAAACCTAAAATAAAATACCATTAATTTAATTATAAATTATTTTAATTTTACATTATTTTATTAATTTATTTATTTATTATATATTTATAATATATTAACATAAATTTCTTTTAAAATATATATATTATAAAAACATTATTTATTACTTATTTAAATTATAAAATATTTAATTTTTAAAAATAAAATATAAAAAATAAAAAAATAAAATAATACTTTTATTATATTAATAATAATTTATAATTAATATAATAATAATTTTAATTATTATAATAATTTTATTTCTTTATAATAAAAATTATATTTTAAAATTATATATAAAATAATTTTTATATATTTAAATTTTTTACTTTTATTAAATTATTAATAAAATTTCTTATTTAAATAAATTTTTAATTAAATTAAATTATTAATAAAAATTTATTAATTTATTATTAAAATATTAAAAGAAAATTTTCATTAAATAATATTTATTTAAATTAATTTCATATTAATAATATTTTAATATTATATTAAAAATTATTAATATAAAAAATCAAATTTTTAATATTTAATTATATATATAATAAATTTTTCATTATAATATATAATTTTTATATTTATTAAAAAACACGTTTTTACCTTTATAAATTACTTATTATTAACTTATAAATAAATTAATATTAATTTATTTTAAATTTATAATTATTAATATTTTAAATTTATAAATATTTAATAATATAAAAAAAATTATATTATATTTTAATTATTTTTAAAATATATAAACGATATTTTAAAAAAGATTTTAAAACTAATATTAATAATAATATAAATTTTATAAATAATTTTAAAGATTATACTTTTTTATTTATTATATATTAAATTATTATTAATATTATAAAATAATTACTATTTTATTTTAAAATATAAAACGTTTATATTAATTATTTTATTATTAAACATAAAAATAAAAAACAAATATAATTTTAAAAAATAATAATAATATATATTTAAATTTAATAAAATAAAAAATATTTATTATATTACCACTTTTAAAAATATATAAATATATAAATAAAAATTTTTATTATAAAATTATAAATAAATTATTAATAAACTATTTATAAACTATATAAAATATAAAAATATAAGAATTTTTTTATATATTAAAACTTTATTTAATACTTAAAAATATTAATTATTTTATATAAATAATAAAAAAATATATTTTATATTAAAATAAAATAAATTATTTAAATAAAATTAATTTAAAAAAAACTAATATAATTTTAAATAACTAATTTTTTCAAAATAAACCTTTTAATTAAAAAATAAAAATTATTACCTTTTATAAATTATTTATAAATTAATATAAAATTATTATTAATACATTATTATTTTAATTTTTAAATATATAATTTAATTATAAATTTATTTTTAAAATATATTAAATTAATAAATAATATTTTACCACTTTTATTTAAATTTAATCCGCTTATAATATATTAATAATATATTTTTATATTTTAATATATATATTTCCATTTTATTATTAGTTTTTTAAAATTAAATTTTAAGTATTATAACTACGGTTATAACTTATAATTACATTAATTTATTATTTATTATAAAATTTAAATTTAAACTTAAAAATTTAATAAATTAAAAATTAAAAATTAAAATTAAAAATTAAAATTATAAAATTATTAATTAATAATAATATAAAAAAATAACATAATTACATAAAATATTTAAATATTATTTTTAAAAATAAGGAAAAATAATATAATATATTATTTTATTAAATTATATTATTAACGTTATATTAATAATTTATTAATAATTTATTAATATTTTTAACATATTTTATTAAATTTAAATACTTTTAATTATTATTTTAAAAACTTATAATATTATTAAATTATAATTAAATAATTAATATTATTAAAAACTTTAATTAAAAAATTTAAATAATTATTTTTTTCGATCGTAAAAATTTTCATTTTTATTTTAAAACTTACGATTAAATGTAAAAAAACTTATATTATTAATTTAAAAGTAAATTTAAAAACATTATATAATTTTATTTATATTAAAAATAAGTTATATATAATTAATATAATTATATATAATTTATATTAAATTTTAATATTAATATTACGTTAATTTATATTAATTTTTATTAATAATTTTAATATATTTTATTAAATTTAAATATTTTTAATTAACATTTTTAAAAAAACTTATAATATTATTAAATTATAATTAAATAATTAACATTATTAAAAACTTTAATTAAAAAAATTTAAATAATTATTTTTCCGATTATAAAATTTTCGTTTTTATTTTAAAATTTACGATTAAATGTAAAAACTTACGTTATTTATTTAAAATAAGTTAAAAAATATTATATAAATTAAAAAATATATATAAGTTTTATTTATATTAAAAATAAGCGTTATATAATTATATATAATTAATATAATTATATATAATTTATATTTTATTAAATTTTAATATTAATATTACGTTAATTTATATTAATAATTTTAATATATTTTATTAAATTTAAATATTTTTAATTAATATTTTTAAAAAATTTATAATATTATTAAATTACGATTAAATAATTAATATCGTTAAAAAACTTTAATTAAAAAAATTTAAATAATTATTTTTCCGATTATAAAAACTTTTATTTTTATATTAAAAACTTACGATTAAATATAAAAAACTTACGTTATTAATTTAAAAATAAGTTTAAAAATATTATATAAATTAAAGGAAATATACGTAAGTTTCGTTTATATTAAAAGATAAACTTTAACACACCTTATTAAATTTAAATACCCTTAATTAACACCTTTAAGAAAACTTATGATATTATTAAGCTACGATTAAATAATTGACACTGTTAAAAAGCTTTAATTAAGGCGATTCAAATGATCACTTTTCCGATCGTAAAAACCCTCGTTTTCGTATTAAAACCTACGATTAAATCTAAAAGTGGGTCCAAAAACACCATACAAATTAAAGAAACGTACGTAGGTTTCGTTTGTACTAGGGGATAGGCCGCTATAACTTAGTACGTTAAGCCCGCTGCTGTAATTATAGCGCCTTACAGGTGCCAACGCGCTATAATTATAGGGGCCTTATGCCAAGACGGCCTAATTTTCATCCGCATTTTTATTTTGGCAGTTTTGCACTAATGTAGCACCGTATTCGTGGCCCATTTAATACCAAGATTTTCGGCGTAGATGTACGCCCCGGATCGTATAGATAAGAAAATGACGGGTGCATGCATGCGCCTACTGCTAGTCTGGGGTAGACGGATGAGGCGTACGTCTAAAGAGCAACATTGGAAGGGTAACCAAAAGCATCGTACGGCTGGTCATGTCACACGGCGGCAGGCGGGAGGCATTGCGGCGGTAAGGGTTAAAGGGGAACAGCGACGGCTTGATGAGGTTGGCGTAGCGTGCGGTAGGCGTGGATGCATTTCGTGGCCAAGTCTACACCAGAATCTTAGACGTGGGGATACGCCTTAAGTGATAGGGGAGAAAGGGCCTCGGGCTCGGGTGGGTTCTTCGTAGGAATTCTGAGGGGGCCTTGGGCTCGGACCCACGGAGGCCGGTTACGGTGGCGCGTTGGTGGGCTTCGTACCGGAGCCCAGGAAGGAGGAGATGGGAAATGGACGACTAGGTAGACGCTGGCAACCTCCGGTGGCCGTTAGAAGATGCTAGACTGCGTTCCGTGGCGGAGGGGGATTCGTGTTGCCAACGGCCGTCGATTTTGCTATCCTGGTGGACGGTGGCGGTATCACGATGGTATCACGATGGTGTTTGACATGAAGCGTGCACGATGGTATGCGCATCACGGGCTATGGAACCCGGGGTGACTACTAGCAGGTTCCTGTGCTCTGTGTGGGTTATTGCTGGCAAGGAGATCTTGAGGTTATGTTCGGCCAAGTCGTATCGTGTAAAAGTATGCAAGGAGATAAAATTTACTAATCATTGCCGTACGACATGGCATATATTCGCTTGCAGTACCAGGACTCTTCGGACCCTCTCAGCCTTGCGGCGGCGAGTGATGTAATGATCCTCGCAGCCCCGGTTTCCGGAATGGTCGATAACCTAGCGTCGAGTTGCCTTCCGTGCTTCGCACAGCGACGCCCGGAGCCGATTGCTAGTCTTCTTACGCAGCACTTTTACCAAAGCGGCACACTTTATAGCTTCATTCACAGCCTGTGTCGCCCCGAGACAGGCCCAAACGATTAAAAGAAAATCACTACACATAAATCGCCTATGCCTTTACGGCATGCTATATTGTCACGCCAAGCAAACCTGACAACAGCAGCAACAATCGCTCAAAGGTTAGCCAGAAGTCGGTAACCTCTTTCCTCTCCTCATCAAAAAGATTCGGAAGATTTATTCATACTTAGGTTAGATAAGGCCTTCGGGAATTGGTTAAACTTGTTTTGATGAAATGCGACAATTTGGTGGTGGTGGGACGTTTACAGCCATGTGCGCCGCGTTCCAGCGTTACTTGACACTGCCTGGACAACATTACTTTTAAGGTAGAGTCCATCCCGTGCAAAAGTCACTTAGAGTAGTCACCAACCCTTACGTGCTTATCATCCCATAATGCTGCTAGTACTGTCCTTTCACCAGTCCACGGGGACCGCGAATGCATCACTGCAAAGTTCTGCGGCAGGTTAGTCCAAATTCTGCTCTGGTGTATCTTAGATAGGGTAATCTTAGATAGGGGCGTCTCACGTCTAGCAGAACAATATCGCCAGCTTCCCATTTCAGCAGTACCTGTGAAGACTCGGCCAGTTGGAGAGCTAGATCGAGATGTTCCTTTTCTATCGGCGTTCCGTCCCCATACTCGGGAGGTGGATGGTATGACCCATCGTCGCCTCGGTACGGGGGCTCTGTTGCTCCGTGATACGTGCTGCGACCCCAGGCACTTGTGACATTTCCGAACCATGTTGCGAGTCCGGTGTCTTGATGCTTTCTGATTACTGACCCGGGTTAGCTGTGCGCTCCGCTTGATACGGTGGATGATGTTAACCTACTCGGTACGACATGTGTGACACTGAGAGATCCGTCCTCGTGCCATTCGAGATGGTCGCTGTGTCGTCGTACTTCTTCTTCTATCTTTCTTCGTGTTGTCTCCTCGTCGTCACCCGGTTTCACGTGCTGGCCGTACGCTCCGAGGACGCTTGTGCCTGTGTTTGACTTGACGTCCTCGAGGCCGTACCTATATACGTACTTGACACGCTTCCTCAACAACTTCTCGACGAAATCTGGCGCCTTTTCTCTCAGCATGGCCGCTAAACCGAGACTCGATGTGATCGGGGTTTCTCCGCCTGGATATAAGGTTAAAGACTAATTAGACTTGGAATTGGCGACTTTGTTACCGGAGTCGGGCACGTGTAGGCACGAAAATGTCAGCCAAGAAGGATGTATCGTTGACCATCCGTATTCATTGTGAGGCCAGATGGGGAGTTCTGGGGGACTTTGGAGAAGATGTTAATGGCGTCCCTACGGATGCGACATGGGAAGCATTACCCTTCATTGGCGGTCTTAACGTTTTTGGCCAGGACGGTCCGTAGCGGCGGTCGACCAACCTCCTCGTGGGCAGGAAATCCAAAAGCATGAGCTACCTCGCTGTAGTCCTGGGGACTCTTGATGGGTATCCCGCGGATGAGAGCGGCGCCGCCGTGCAGTTGCACTGTCTTAAGTAATTTACCAGAATCCGACCACGCTTTGATCTGTTGTATGGACTCCTCTAGTGTGGGTTCCCAGTCGTCAGCAGGCTTGAGGGCAAGGGGGAAAGGGCGGCCGGTGTCCAACCCAAAGTTTGTGGTATCTTGCCGACCAGCAAAGGTGAAAGGGACGAAGTGGTGTTGCTGTGGCATTTCTAAGTAACGAATGAAGGCTTCTCTATCTCGCCGTCACATGTTACCTCCTTGTGGTGGGTGTAGGACGCATTGTCAATAAGTATCCTTCCTGGCGCCGCGATGAGCCACGCAGTGTATTGCCAGGCCGATTTCGGCTCCTCTTAGGCCTTCTATTGTTACAACCATAAGATCATGACCGTCGTTTAGCTTGCCGTGCGGCCAAGATCAAGCTACACAAAGACGTCAGGAACGCTTGATATGTCGTGACTTGAGATCCCCGCAGTCTACCCCAAGTTGGCCATTCATTGGCGGGTCACAACGTGATAGCCCTGGCTATGGGGTTTAAGCCGACCCAATCCCCTGGAATTATTCATTGCTCAGGTTCGAGCGGCCATCAACCTATTAGTTAGGATTCCTCCAAATTCACGGCACCCACGCCTCCCGCTGATAACCAGCTTCCTTTGCGAATGTGTCTATGGTAAAGTGTGTTGAGATACCGGTTTGGGGTGGCAACAGCTTTCCGTTATATACCTTTATACCATATAAATCTACGGATCCGTACCTAGGTACCTTAGGTAGGTAGGTGGAAAGACGCTAGATGGGTAGATGCTAGATGGGTTGACACAAGACTTGACAAGTTGTAATTTATCAAAGCCGCTATTCGTGATAGCTTACGATACACAGGCCGTTATCCTGACGCTCACATTCTCACCCTTGCTGTAGCTTGGGTAGGGGTCCTTATTTAGTGCCAGTCCTAAAGCACGTCATCAGCTGCATTCTCGGCCTAGATTCCGCTTATGATGTTGTGATGTGGATGATATAAGTCTCAACGCGACTGGAGCACGACTCAAATCCGCTCGGCTACATAACCCTCAAACGTCCAGAGGGAAGGTGGTTTGAGATTCAACCGAGCGTCTATCTATTATCACGTATCCCCATGGCTTCTAGCAACGACGAAGCGGCGGGTGCTCCCGCCAAGAACGAGGAAGTCATAACCAATGTGCCGAGGTATTCTTGGTTTCGAGGAGTGTTCTTCAACGCCACCATCGTCGGTATCTCAGCTTTTGCCGCCCCAGGGCTGTGGAACGCGATGAATTCTGTATGCCGGCGGCCAGCAGACACCCTATCTGGTGATGTGAGAAGTCGCCCGGCAGATGCTGTGGTTCTTGCATGCGACTAACCTCAAGCGCAGGGCAGGAAACGCTATCCTCTTTGCCATCATGACTTTCACCTGCCTGTCTGGGAGCATGATGGCGAATCGGTTTGGGCTGCGTAATTCCCGGTAGTTGGTACGATCGGATACGTGGTCTATTCGGCGGCTCTTTATACCAACAATAGATATGGCACAGAATGGTTTATATACCTAGGATCTGCGGCTTGCGGTGTCTCGGCAGGGATATTTTGGGCGACCGAAGGTGCCATCATGTTAAGCTATCCCGAGCCGGAGAAGCGAGGCAGGTATCTGGCTTACTGGTTGAGCTATCGAAACAGTGGCTCGATTCTGGGCGGCATCATCAACCTCGCCTTCAATTATCGCGGAAAGGCAACCGGAAAACTCGACTGGAGGACCTATATCGTCTTTGTTGTTCTACGTGAGCGGCCTGTGTACCTAGTATTTACGGCCACGAGTTCCCTAGCAGCTGACGGATATCACAGAGTGCCTAGGGCCGGCATGCTCGTTCCTGCTAACACCCCTGAGAAGGTGGTGCGTAGGAATGGGTCGCGTGTCCAGTTAGCCGAACGTGTACCGGACCTCGAGGAGCTGAAGGCCTTGATAGGTGTGCTCCTGAGGAAGGACTTTCTCCTGATGTAGGTGCCCGGTGCGCTTCCTTGGATGAGGCCGAGGCTGTCGAGCTAACCCAGAGCAAAACAGCATACCCTACTTTATATACGTTACATGGGAGCTTCCATATGTCAGCGCTTA
>CADCWY010000070.1:0-383622 GCA_902806535.1 Hypoxylon rickii | reverse complement strand
CCTAACCTAACCCTAACCTAACCCTAACCTAACCCTAACCTAACCTAACCCTAACCTAACCTAACCCTAACCCTAACCTAACCCTTTAAACGTATAAATTAATAAAAATATTTCGTAAATTTTTAAATAAAATAAAATTATTTCGTTTATATTTTATTTTATACCGGTAAAAGTTAATAAGCTTTAATTTTAAATAATAAAATAAAACTTTTTTATATTATAAATAAAATATATAATAATATATTTTAAATAAAAAATAATTATATTAATTTTTTAAATTTATTAAAATAAATTTTTATAAATTAATTTAACTTTTTAACGTTTATTTAAAATTAAATATTTAAAACGGTATATAATAAAATTTTATAAAATTTTTAATATATTTTTCGGATAAAATATAACTTAAATAATTATAAAAACCACTTTATAAATTAATTAATTTATAAAGTTTTTACGTATAAAATATATTTAATTACTTTAAAAAAGTTAAATTATATATAATTTAATTATAAATTTAAAAATTTAAATAATATATTACGTAATTTTTATATTATAATATTAAATTATTAATATAATATTTTTATAAAAATATATTTTTTAATGTTTTAATTATAAAAATATTAAATTAAATAAAAGGTAATATAACGTCGTTAAATATATAATATATTTATTTATAATTATTAAAATAACTTAAATTTTAATATTTAATAATTATTTTATTAATTTCGAAAAATAAAAAAAATTACGTTTATTTAAAAATATAAGCTTAATAAAATAATATTTATAATTAATAAATCGTTATATAACCGGATATATAATTATATCCGTAAATTTATATTATAAATTAATAACGATTTAAATACGATATCGATTTTAATAAATTAATTATTAAAAACGCATACGTTTAAAATAAAAATCGTTAAAACGATAATTTTAATTAATTATATTAATATATAAAAAAGTTATTATTTATTAATATATTATATTTTTATAACGTAATTACGAAATATAATTAATATTATAATATAAAAATATAAGGCGTTTTAAGCGAATTTTTATTCTTTAATAAAAACGCGGTAAATAATAAAATGAAAAAGTTTTTATTAATTAATTAAGTTAATTTTTAATAATTATACCGATTATACGTTAAAATATTTATTTTTTAAGATTTAAAAATAAATAAGCCGTTAATAAATTACATTAATTTTATAATCGAATTTTTAACGATTTATTTTTAAGTAATATTTAATTATAAAAGTATTATAATCCCGATTTTAAACTTATTTAAACCGAAACGCGGTATATATACGATAAACGGATAAATTATTTTTAAAGTTTTTATTTATATTATTTTATTTAATTATTAAATAACCGGTTTATAATATAAAAATTTTAAGTTTTATTATTATAATATTAAATAAAGTAATATTTAAAATATTTTTATTAAAAATAACTTTATATTATTTATAACATATTATTATAAAATTTATTAATAAACGAATAATTTAAAAACGATATTACGATATACCTTTTTTAATTAAAAATTTACTTATTTAATATTTATAATTTATGTTATTTTTTAATAATATATTAAAATTATTATATAAAAATAACATAAATTAATTTTACTTTTAATTAAACGCATTTATATCGGGTTATAAACGGTTTAATAACGGTTTAAAATTAAGTAATAAAATATAAATATTTTTCGTATTATATTTTAAGCCGATAATATCGAAATAATATAAAATAATAAAAATATAAATAATATTATTAAAAAGTATTAATTTAATATTAATTAATATAAATTTTAATAATTAAATTAAATACGTTACGCTTTAAAAAATATAATTAATAACTTATAAATATATTATTTAAAATGGTTTTTTAACGTTATATCGTTATTATATTAAAACGTAAATTTATATATAATATATTTAACTTAAAATATAAAATAATAAGTTATATTATAATTAAAATTATATTTATAAATTATTTATAATAATTATACGGTTAATTTACGATATAATTATAAAATATTTTAAAAATTAAGTTTTTAAAATAACGTGATTAAAATTATTAACGGATAAATAAATTATAATATCGATTTTTTTATATTATAAATATAAACGATATAATATTAAATAAATAACGGCTCGAATTTTTAAATAAAAATTACATAAATATCGTTAAAAATAATTTAAATCGTTTTATAAATTAATTTATTTAAAATATTTCGGCAGTTATTTAAAACGTAATAATAACTGAAAAAGTTGAAAAGAAATATTATAAGTTATTTATTTTAAGATTTTTTTATAATTTAAATAATAAGTATTAATAACGATAAAATTTATTTTTTTATTATTTACGTATATAATTAATAATAAAATTATATTAATAATTATTAAATATTTTATAAAATAATTTAATATAATAATATAAAATATATTATATATAAATTATTATTTATTTAATAATAAATTTAATGAATAATTTTATATTTATTATTTTTATTACTTCGAAATTTTTATTAATTAAATCGTTTTATATATATATAATATAATTTTAATAAACGTTTAAATTTAATCGAATTATTATTAATAAATATCATTTAATTTTTAATAATGTTAAAGTTATTTTAAGTTAAATTAAATTTTGCCTTATTTTTTAAAATAAAATAAATATAAAAAATTAATATTTAATTAGTTTTTTATCGTAATTTTTCCGTTATATAATAAACATATATTTTATAATGTTATATAACTTAAGTTGTTTTCGGTTTATATATACCGATTTTATATTATACGTATTAATATTTATTATTAAGTTTAAAATATATTAATAAAAAATTAAAAATAAAAAACGGCTATTAAGTTATTTACGAAAAAATAAAATTATTTTTCGTAAAATATTTTATAAATAAGATTATTATTTATTATAAAACCGTAACATATATTAAAATAATTACGAAATTATTAAATTATATATAATATTATAATTTAATTAAATTAAAATATATAAAATAATTAATTTTATCGGATTAAATTAATAACCGTAATAACCGTATAATTACCGTTATTAATATATTTAATATAAACATAAATATTTTAAATATATATATTATAATTTATGTTATTTTTTCCTAATAATTTATTATTTTATTATAAAAAATGGACGGAAAGATTAAAATAATTAATTTATTAATTTAATAATTATATATTATATTATAACGTATTAAATAAACCGTTTATAAATTATAATAAATATATATAAATTTTATATAACCATTATTAAATAATTAAAATAATTATAATAATAAAAATATAAAAGAAAGAAATTTTATATTTAAAAATTAATAAAAATAATAAAAATAAGATTTAAATATATTTAATTATTTTTTAATAAACATTATTATATTATAATAAACGAAATAATAAATAATAATATAAAACGGCATTAATATAAATCCGATAAATTATTATATAATATTTATTAAATTTAATAACTTTACGATTTAAATAATAAAAAATATAATTAATTATATTAATTTTAATAATATAATTAATACGTTTAACGTTTAATTTAACTTTTATAAATTTAAATTATAATATATTAATTAAAATTAATAAGAAGGTTAAATATATTTAATCCGATAAAATATTATTTTTATTTATTAATAATTTATAAAAAATATTAAAATAAATATTAAAATATATTTAAATATAAATAAATTATTTCGTTATAATTTTTTAATATTACTTGTTTTATTTAATAATAATATTAATAATATTTTATATTAAGCTTTAAACGAAATAATAAAAATTTAATAATAATTTTTAATTTAAAAATTACGGTAAAATAATATTTTTATATAAAAGCAGCTTATAAATATATAATTAACCGTAAAATATATAATAAAAGTTTATTAATAAATATTAAAATATATTTAAAAATATTATATTATATATTTATAAGTTATTAAATATTATTAAAAATTAACTATAAAATAAAATAAAATAATTAAAATTCTTAATTATTATTATAAATAATATTTTAATTATATAAATAACTTATTATTATATTATTATAAGTTTAATATTAAAACGTGTAACTTATAAAATACTTTTTTAATATAATAATTAAAATTATTTTATAAAATTAAATATATATTTTTAAAAAAGAAAAAAAAGTTAAAGTTTAAAAATACGTTATTTATTATTATTATAATTATTTATAAATTATATATTTATTATAAATATTTTATTAAAATAATTTAAGTAATTTTAATTATAAAGGATTTTATTATATAATTAATTATTACTTTTAATTATTATTAATTATAGCTTATAAAATAAAAATAAATTGAATTATAAATTTAATTAAAAATAATAATAAAAATAAGTATAAAATAAAGAAAATTAAAATAAATAATTAAAGTATTAAATCCGATAAAATTTAATATAAAACTTTAATTTAAATATATTATTTATAATATTTAAACGTTATATTATACATTTTTTATATAAGTAATATAGTTTTAAAACGGTTTTAAAATAATAATAAATTAATAAATAAAAGATATAATATTATAATATAAGCTTTATTTTTTAGTTTAATAAATAATTAATAATAATAATAATTTATAACGTTATAATAAATATATAAATATATTAATATATAAACGGTTATATTTTTATAATATTATAAATAATATATATATAAAATTTTAAATATAATATAATTATTACCCGGTTAAAATATCTTTAATAATTTATAACTATTTTATTAAAATTTTAATCGTTTTAAATAATTATAATATATTTATATATATATATATTTTTAATATAATTTTATATAAAATATTATTAATTATTTTAATTAAGTAAATAAATAATAATAAACGTAAAAATTAAAATAAACGGTTAATTAAATAAATATATTAATATTTTTAATAATAAAATATTTATATAATTTTTTAATCGTTTTATTTTTTTATTATTTTTTATAATTATTTATATATTTATTTTATTTATTTTATATATTTCATTTAATTATTTACTTTTTATTAATTTTATTTTAAACCGTTAATTTATTATTTTTAACCGTAATTATAATATTTTTTAAACTTAAAAATTAAATACATTTTAAATGGTTATATATAAGTTATTTTATTACGTAATAACGTAATAATATAAAGATTTATATTTAAATATAATATTAATATTTAATTATATATATGCGTTAATATTATAAAAACTTATAAATTATATATTAAAAATAAAAAAGTTTATATATCGATATATATTTATTATTATATTAATAATAATATGTTTATATTAATTTTATTAATATATATAATTTTTAATAATATAACGAAAAATTTTATTATTTTATAATATTTTTTAAAATTCGCTTAGTTTTATTTATTAAAATTAAACTTAAAAAAAACTTTTTAATTATAATAACTTTTAATATTTAATATAATTTCGTTAATAAATTACTTACGTTTTATTAATTATATCGAAAATTTAAAATAATAAAATGTTAATATCGGAACGTAATATTTAAAATAATTTATTTATTATAAATATATTAATAATATTAATATTTATTTTAATTATTTAATTAAATAATATATAAAACGTAAATATTTTTTTTATACCGTTATTAATTCGTTAATAAGCCGTAAACGGATAAAAATCGGTAATATTAAAAAAGGATAAAAATGCCGTTTACTTAATAAGGATATAAATTATCGTTATTAATTATTATTACGTTTCGCATTTTTAAACGAAATTAAAAACGTTTTAAACGAAAATTTAATATCGTAATAATAATTAAAATTTAAAATAATTATTTTCGTTTATTAAATAAAGTTATAAATAACATATAAACTATTTTTAAACCGGTAAATGTTTAAAATAACATTAATTATAATAATACCGATAATAATAATAATTTATTTATTAATAATAATAAATTTTTACATGTAAAAACCATTTTAATAATAATAACGATAAAATTTTTAATTAAAACGATTAAAATTAATAAGCTTTTCCAGCTTTTATTTTAACTTTTATTTTAAATTAAATTTAAACCGTTATTAAGTTTAATATATTTTTAAAAAACGTTTTTGATTTTATAAAACTTAAAAATATTAAATCCGAAAATAATTAAAATAATAAAATAATAACTTTTATATAAAACGGCGACGTATTAATTAATTTATTAACCGATTCATTAATTAACTTATTAATTAATAAATTACCGTTAAAATTTTTACTAAATTATTTTATAAATGTTTTTAATATTTCGTTACCGATACTTTTTTTAATTTTTCCTATAATACCGTTCCTTTTAAAATATTTCCATTTTTTCCGTTAATTTTTACCGTTTTTCCGCTTTTTTGTTTTTAAAAATTTATTTAATTTAAATTAATAAGGGTTTATTACTTATATTTATCAAACCGTTAAAATATACCCGTTATTATTTAATTTATATTTTCCGTTTTATTTAATTTAATTTCATTAATTTATCATTTTATTAATTTTTTATAATTTAAAAAAAAAGGTTGAAAAAATAAGCCGGTAAAGAAAAATAATAATATATTATATTATAATAAAAAATATGATTAAATAAATTAAAGCCGGAATTTTATATTTAAATTATTTACGTTTTAATATTAAATTACTAATTTTTTTATAAATAAAAAGTAAATACATCGTTATAATTTATTTATATTTATTTTTTTATATAAATATATCTTTTTATAATAAAAATATACATTTTATTAATTATTTAATTAAATATAATATAATAAATAAAGCTAATTTAAAAACTTATTTTAAGCATATTTATTATTTAAATCATTAAAAATTATTTTTATAATTTCGAATAATTCGGATAAGAAAATAATAAATTTTAATAATAATATAAAATAAAAGAAACTTATTATTAAATTATTTATAAATAAAAAAATAATTTATTTTATTAATAATACATTTTAAAATAAGAAAATAACTAACGTTAATAAAAATTTATAATTTAATAAATTTACGATAAAATCGGATATAAATAATTATATAAATAATATTTTTACTTTATAAAAAGTTAAGAAAAATTATTCCGGAAGAAAATATTAAATAATAAAAAAAGAAAAAAAAAGGAAAAAAGATTAAAAAATTAAAAGGATTAAAAAATAAAGGATTAAAATAATAATAAAATAAAGTTAATATTAAATTAAATTTAAAATAAAATACTATTAATTTAATTATAAACCATTTTAATTTTACATTATTTTTATTAATTTATTTATTTATTATATATTTATAATATATTAATATAAATTTCTTTAAAATATATATATTATAAAAATATTATTTATCATTTATTTAAATTATAAAATATTTAATTTTAAAGTAAAAATATAAAAAAAAATAAAAAATAAAATAATATTTTTATTATATTAATAATTTTATAACTAATATAATAATAATTTTAATTATTATAATGATTTTATTTTTATAATAAAAAATTATATTTTTAAAATTATATATAAATATAATTTTTTATATATTTAAACTTTTTACTTTTATTAAATCGTTAATAAAAATTTCTTATTTAAATAGATTTTTTATTTAACTAAATTATTAACGAAAACTTATTAATTTATTATTAAAAATATTAAAAAAACTTTCGTTAAACAGTGTTTATTTAAGCTAATTTTTTATTAATAATATTTTAATATTATATTAAAATTACTAATGCGAAAAAATTAAATTTTTAATATTTAATTATATATATAATAAATTTTTTATTATAATATACGATTTTATATTTGTCGAAAATACGTTTATACTTTTATAAATTACCGTTATTAATCCGTAAATAAACCGATATTAGTTCGTTTTAAATTTATAATTATTAATATTTTAAATTTATAAATATTTAACGATATAAAAGGAATTATATTACATTTTAATTATTTTAAAATATATAAACGATATTTTAAAAAGATTTAAAATTAACGTTAATAATAACGTAAATTTTATAGGTAATTTCGGAAATTATATTTTTCCATTTATTATACGTTAAACTATTATTAATATTATAAAATAATTATTATTTTCGTTTTAAAATATGAAATATTTATATTAATTATTATTTTATTATTAAATATAAAAATAAAATAGTAAATACGGTTTTCAAAAGTAGCGGTAATATATATTTAAGTTTAATAATAATAAAAATATTTATTATATTATCTTTAAAAATATATAAATATATAAATAAAAAATTTTTTATTATAAAACCGTAAACGGATTATTAATAAATTACTTATAAGCTGTAAAATATAATATAAAAATTTTTTATATATTAAAAGCTTTATTTAATATTTAAAAATATTAGTTATTTTATATAAATAATAAGAAAAATATATTTTATGTCGAAATAAAATGGATTATTTAAGCGAAATTAACTTAAAAAAATTAATATAATTTTAAATAATTAGCCTTTTTTTTAAAGATAAATTTTTTAATTAAAATAAAAAATTATTACCTTTTATAAATTATTTATAAATCGGTATAAAATTATTATTAATATATTATTTTAATTTTTAAATATATAATTTAATTATAAGTTTATTTTTAAAAATATATTAAATTAATAAATAATATTTTACCGTTTTTATTTAAATCCGATTTATTTATAATATATTAATAATATGTTTTTATATTTTAACATATATATTTTCATTTTATTATTAATTTTTTAAAATTAAATCTTAAATATTATAATTATAATTATAACTTATAATTATATTAATTTATTACTTATTATAAAATTTAAATTTAAATTTAAAGATTTAATAAGCTAAAAATTAAAAAATTAAAAACTTAAAACTTAAAAATTTAAAAATTTAGAAAATTAAAAATTAAAAGTTAAAAATTAAAAATTATAAAACTATTAATTTAATAATAATATAAGAAAAATAACATAATTATATAAAAATATTTAAACATTATTTTTTAAAAAAGGTAGGAAAAATGACGTAATATATTATTTTATTAAGTTATATTATTAACGTTATATTAACGGTTTATTAATAATTTATTAATATTTTAACACATTTTATTAAATTTAAATACTTTTAATTATTATTTTTAAAAAACTTATAATATTATTAAGTTACGATTAAATAATTAACATTATTAAAAGTTTTAATTAAGGAAATTTAAATGATTATTTTTTAATTACGAAAATCCTTGTTTTTATATTAAAACTTATAATTAAATTTAAAAAAACTTATATTATTAATTTTAAAGTAAATTTAAAAATACTATATAAATTAAAAAACGTATATAAGTTTTATTTATATTAAAAATAAATATAATCGTACGTAATTTACGTAATTAATATAGTATATAATTTACGTTTTATTAAGTTTTTAAGTTTTAATATTAATATTACGTTAATTTATATTAATAATTTTAACATATTTTATTAAATTTAAATACCCTTAATTAATACTTTTAAAAAATTTATAATATTATCGGGCTACGATTAAATAATTAATAATGTTAAAAGTTTTAATTAAAAAATTTAAATGATTATTTTTCCGATCGTAAAAACTTTTATTTTCGTATTAAAACCTACGATTAAATGTAAAAAACCTACGTTATTAATTTAAAAATAAGTTTAAAAACATTATATAAATTAAAAAACGTACGTAAGTTTTTTATATTAAAAATAAGTTATTTTATTAAAATTTTAATTATTTTAAATAATTATAATATATTTATATATATATATATTTTTAATATAATTTTATATAAAATATTACTAATTATTTTAATTAAATAAATAAATAATAATAAATATAAAAATTAAAATAAATAATTAATTAATTAAATATATTAATATTTTTAATAATAAAATATTTATATAATAGTTATATAATAATAATATATATTCATATAATACATATTTAATTAAAGGAAATACTTATATACTTAAAACATATAAAAAATAAAGTTTTATTTATTTTTAAATTAACTTTTCTTTTTTTTTTAAATATAATAAAATTATTATTTTACCATTTATTATTTTTATTTTTATTTATTATTTTTATTAAACGTATATATTTATTAATATTAATTAATGTTATTAAAATTAATAATATAAATTAATAAAATTAAAAAGTTATTATTATAATAATTTAAAAATTTTATCGTAATAATATATATAATATTAATAATTAATTTTTACCGCTTCATTTATAACGGAACTTAATCTTTTTTCTTTTATAATTTATTTAAATTTTTCGATAAGATTTAAACTTTTCTTTTATTATTTTTTTATTTTTTAATCCTAGTTTTTTATGATAATATAAGTAGGTTTTTAACGTATTTCCGAAGTTATAATTTCGATAATAACTTTATCGTTTAAAAAATATAAACAAATTAAACGATTTATTTTTATATATTTTTAATTAATTTATTATTTTTAAATAATAATTTAATCTTACGGTTATAAAGTAATAATTAATTTTAATATTAAATAAGTAATTTAAGAGCAAAAAAATACCTAAATATTTATAAGATTAATAAATTTTAAAATAATTAATAAAAATATTAATTATATTTATATAACAAAAAATATTTAATGTATATTTAAAGTATTTTATAAAATTTAAATTATTAGATTTTTTTAAATATTAAAATTATTATAATTAACATTATAAAATATGTTAATATAATAAGGTATTTATATAAAACGATATAACTTTAATTATTTTAAAAAGTTTATTAATTTTTTCGGAATATATAATTTATTATAATGGAATTTTAATAAATTAGTAAAAATTTAATAAAAATAATTTAATGTATTAATATAAAAAGTATTTATATATTATATAAAATTAAGTTTAATTTATTTTAAATTATAAATAATAAAATAAACATAAATAATAATATATAATTATTTTTTATAAATCTTTCGATTTTAGTAAATTAAGGTTATAATTTTAGCTTATTTATTACTTCGGCCGGATTTTTTTTAATTAATTATTATTTTTATCGCTTAAACGTTTAATACTTTTATTACTTATTTTATTTACCTTTAATAATTTATCTTTATTATTTTATATATTATTTTTAAATTAATTATAAAATTTACTTAATTAACCCTTTTTTAAATCCCTTTTTCTTTTTTAACCATTAATTAATTAAAAATAAACTTAGTAAGTAACTTTTCCTTCTTTCCTCTTTTTTAATTTTTTCGAAACTACCGATATTTTTTTACCTTTTAATTATCTTATAATTTTTTACCTTTTATAAATTTATAAGGTAATAATTAAAGATATAACCTTTAATAAAATAATAAAAATAAATATTTTAATTTATTATATTAAAAAACATTATTAAACCTTTTAAACCGTTAATAAATAATTTATATATAATCTTAATAATACCTTTAAACGTTATACTAAAAAATAAAATTAAC
This sequence comes from Hypoxylon rickii, assembly GCA_902806535.1. NCBI lineage: Eukaryota > Fungi > Ascomycota > Sordariomycetes > Xylariales > Hypoxylaceae > Hypoxylon > Hypoxylon rickii. Next base: position 372,117 of record CADCWY010000070.1, on the reverse strand, counting down.
CTAATAAAATTATAATTTTTTTTTAGATAATTTAATTATTTATATTAATAAATAATTACTAATAATAAACTTTAATACCCATCGATAATTACTTAAATAATAATTATTATAATATTTTCCTAATATAAGTTCCTAATAAAATATATTCTTTAATTATTATTAACCATTTTAAAAACTTAAAATAATAAAAATAATTATATTAACAAATCTTATAATATTTTTAAAAATAAATTCTATTTTTTTCGATATTTATTATATTATAAAAATATAATAAACTTAATTTTACATTATATTCTTAATAATTTTCTTTAATAAAACAGCCTTATATTTTTTATAACGTTTTTTATTATTAATATTTTACGGATATATATATAACCATAAAATGCCACTTTAATATTAAATAAAATAAAATTTAATATTATTATAATTAAATTACGATTATATTTTTAATATTAAAATTAATAAGAAAAATATAAATAAAATAATTTAAAAATATTATAAATATTTTTAATAAATTTTCCTTATATTAATAAGTTTTCGGTCTTAAATTTAAAGAAAAATAATAATTTATTGCCGCTATTTATTATGTTTATTAAGTTATATTTTAATTATAACATACTTTATTTAAATTTTTATTAAAGTTTAAAATTTAATTAATAAATTTTAAGTATTTATTAAAACTTATAAAATTATAAAATAACCAGGTAATATAATTATAAATATAATAATAATAACGAAAATAAAAAAATTATTAATATTATGTTAATTATAAGTATTATAAGATAAATAAAAAAATAAGTATAATATTAAATAAACCTTAAAAATATAAAAGCGATATTATTAAATTTATAAAAAGAAAAATATTAATCCATTAAATATTTCGAATAAAAACGTAAAAAATTAAGGAAAACTAGAAAATTAAATAAAATTCTTCTAATAAAAATTACGTAACATTTTTAGTTAATTATAAAAGACTTAATAATCTTAGTTTAAAATAAAACTAAAAAATATAATAATTAAATTAAAAATAAATTTTAAAAATAACGATAATTTATTTTTAATTATAACTTATTTATCCGATTAAACATTTTAATATTATATAACCGTATATTTTTATCGGATAAACTAGTTTTCGATAATATTTTTTTTAAATTAATATATAAAAGATGTTTTTAAGGAATTATATTTAATATAAAAATTACCCGCATTTTTATGATTAAAAAGTTAATACTTAACTTTTATTAAAAATATTTTAATAAATGTTTAAAATGGATAATATTTATGCCGGTAAAATTAATATTTATTTTAATAATAAATAACTTATAAAATTTCTTAAAATTATTACCATTAATACCTTATTTAACCATATAAATTTTACGTTATAAATACTAATATTTTATTCTTATTTTTACTTAAAAATATAAATTAATTAAAAATTTACCTTAATAACATTATTAACTAATTAATATATAAAAATAATATTATAATTAATATTACCTAAAAATAAGGATATTTATAGTTTTATTTTAAAAGTACCACTTTTTTATAAAAGTAAAATTATGACATTTTATATCCGTTTTAATTACTTATTAATTATTAAATTATATAACTTTTAAATAAAGTTAATTATAACGTTAAAATTAGTAATATTAAAGAAATTAATAAATTTTATTATTATTATTAAATCAAAGATAAAACTTTTTAAAAGTTTAAATTTAACTTAAAAACCTTAATATAAACTTTAATTATAAAATAATTATTAACGTTATATATTTAAATAAACAACTTATATTTTATATTATTAACATAGTTATAAGTTTTTAAGTAACACATTTTTAAAAACCTTTTATTAAAAAACCTAAGAAATACTTAAATAATATTAAATTAATATTTATTTTAAATCTTTTAACGTTATTATTTACGACACCGGTATTAATTTTAACAATATTAAATTTAAAAATAAAACCTGTATTATAAGAATTATTTATCACTAAGTTTTAATAAAAATACATTAATTAATCGGTAAAGTTAAAAATATCATAATTCGGTGTAACGAATTTATAAAATTATAAATAACAAACTTTAAAGATTTAATTTTAATATATCTTAATTTTAAATAATAATAAAATAATTAATAATATCGTTAATTTTAATAAATTTATTTTTATTTTATTTATATTTAACGTATACCTTAAAATTAATATAAATTTACTATTAATTTTAACTTAAATTTAAAGGGTTTAAATTATTTAAAAATAATAATAAAAATTAAAAATTAAAGATATAACGATTAATTAAAAATGCCTTAAATATAAAAATGGTTTAAACATTTATAAAATATTTTTATATCGTTTTTAATAAAAACAAGGTTTTATTTATTAAAAAAAGGTAAATAAAAAGCTTTTATAAAGTTATTATTATTATTAATAAAGATATCACTATTATTTTTAATATATTAAGCAATATTTTAATCTTTAAAAATATTTATATTAAATTATATACTTAGCTTTATAAAACATTATAACTTATAAAAAATTAAAAGTTTAATTATTTAAATTAATTTTTAATCTTAATAATTATATAATTATATTAGAAAAAGATTTTATATATATAAATAATTTTTTTAAATTACGACTTTATATTTTATAATAAAAAAAGATAATCTTATTTTAATATTAAAGTTTTATATAAATAGAAAAATAATTACATTAGGTAAATTATATAAAACTTTAGATATAAAAAGCTAAATATTTTATTTTTAAAAGATATTTTTAACTTAAGGTATATAACTTTATAACTTATTAAAATACGATAATTTTTAAATTATATATGGTTTATAAAGTTAAGGATAAAAATATTTTAACTTTTTATAAAAAGTTATAACTGATAATTTAAGGTTATAATAATTTTAATAAAAATTTATTATAACATATACACTTATTATTTAAAAGTTAATTAATGTTTAATATTTATTTTAACGCTTATGTTATGTTATTAAAAATAAAGGTTATAATTTAAGATATTATTATAGCTTATATTTAATTTATTACGTTAATATAAAAATAATTTTCATATGTTTACTTATTAAATTAAAAATAAATATCTTAAAAAATGTTATTATATGTTATTAAACCATTATATAATTTCGTTAAATTTAAAATATATTAATTTAAAATATATTTATATTATTATTAATAATAATTACATATAAAATTATTAATATTTAACCTATATTTATTTATAATAAAATTAGGACTTTTAGATTTATTAATTTTTAAATAAATGATATTTTTAATATTAATATTAACGAATTTTTATTGCTAAAGATAAGGTATTTATAAAGGCCGGAATTAAAGCATATCCTTAAAAATCTTAAATAAAAGAATTAAAGATTTTAATGGTTTTTATATTAATATTTATAAGAAAAATTATGTTATATTTATTATGTAAAAGGTTAAGCCGAAAAGCTTAATTTATTAAATCTTAAATCTTTAAATATAATTAAGAAATTTATTAAATAATAAGTTTATAAAGCCTATATTTTATTAATTTATTAGCTTAAAGTTATTTTAATTATTTAATGGTTATTTAATATTTATAATCTAAATTTAAAAAGGTAAAAATATTTAACTTTAAGATTTAATAATAAATAAATAATAAAAATTAAAGATTTAATTATATTAATTTTAATTTTTAAAATTTTTGTTTTTATGTTTTATTAATAAATTATTTGTAAATAATTAAGATTTTAATTTATAAATTAATTATATTATTATTTTTAGGAATAAATGATTAATTAAATAAGATAATAAAATATAAATTATTAGAAATATTATTTATTAATTATTTATTAAATATAAACATATAATATATAATATTTTAATTAATAAAATTTACGGAATAGTTTAAAAGTTTAATATTAATTATATCATTTATTATATTATTAATATTATTTTAAAGCGATTTTTTTTCTAAGATTTTTTAATTTTATACATTAATTTTTTTCCTTATATTAATGTTTAATATAAATGGGTAGTATTAATAAAAAAGGTTAATAATTAATTTAATAATATTAAAATAATTATATAAAAATTAAGAGATAAATAATATTTATTAAATTTATAATAATTATAACCCCGTTAATATTATAATTAAAATATCTTTAAATAAGGTTATAAAGATATTAATAAAAGATAATTAAATTAATTTAAAATTAAAAGGATAAGTAAAATAAAAGATTAATATAAAATTTATAATTAATTAATCATAAAAAAAATAAAATAAGTAATGGTTATATAATAATAATACATATTTATATGATATGTATTTAATTAAAGAAAATACTTATATACTTAAAACATATAAAGAGTAAAGTTTTCCGCTTACTCCTTAAATTAACTTTTTCTTTTTTTTTAAACATAATAAGATTATTATTTCGCCACCTATTATTTTTATTTTTATTTGTCATTTCTTATTAAACATATGTATTTACTAATATTATATAATTTTTTTAACCATTTTATTTTTTTTATTATTTTTTATAATTAGTTATATATTTATTTTATTTATTTTATATATTTTATTTAATCGTTTATTTTTATTAATTTTATTTTAAATTATTAATTTATTATTTTTAATTATAATTATAATATTTTTTAAAGCTTAAAAATTAAATACATTTTAAATAATTATATATAAATTATTTTTATTATATAATAATATAATAATATAAAAATTTATATTTAAATATAATATTAATATTTAATTATATATATACGTTAATATTATAAAAATTTATAAATTATATATTAAAAATAAAAAATTTATATATTAATATATATTTATTATTATATTAATAATAATATATTTATATTAATTTTTTAATATATATAATTTTCCGATAATATAATAAAAAATTTTATCATTTTATAATATTTTTAAAATTTATTTAATTTTATTTATTAAAACTAAGTTTAAAAAAAAGCTTTTTAATTATAATAATTTTAATATTTAATATGGTTTTATTAATAAATTGTTTATATTTTTACCGATTATATTAAAAATTTAAAATAATAAAACATTAATATTAAAATGTAATATTTAAAATAACTTATTTATTATAAATATATTAATAATATTAATATTTATTTTAATTATTTAATTAAATAATATATAAAAACATAAATATTTTTTTATATCGTTATTAATTTATTAATAAATTATAAACGGATAAAAATTAATAATATTAAAAAAAATAAAAATATCATTTATTTAATAAAAACATAAACTATTATTATTAATTATTATTATATTTTATATTTTTAAATAAAATTAAAAACGTTTTAAATAAAAGTTTAATATTATAATAATAATTAAAATTTAAAACGATTATTTTTATTTATTAAATAAAATTATAAATAATATATAAATCGTTTTTAAATTAATAAATATTTAAAATAATATTAATTATAATAATATTAATAATAATAATAATTTATTTATTAATAATAATAAATTTTTATATAAAAAAAGTTATTTTAATAATAATAATAATAAAATTTTTAATTAAAATAATTAAAAATTAATAAGCCTTTTAATTTTTATTTTAATTTTTATTTTAATTTAAATTTAAATCGTTATTAAACTTAATATATTTTTAAAAAATGCTTTTATAATTTTATAAAACTTAAAAATATTAAATTTAAAAATAATTAAAATAATAAAATAATAATTTTTATATAAAATAATAACGTATTAATTAATTTATTAACTAATTTATTAACTAATTTATTAATTAATAAATTACTGTTAAAATTTTTATTAAATTATTTCGTAAATATTTTTAATATTTTATTATTAATATTTTTTTAATTTTTTTATAATATCATTTTTTAAAAATATTTTTATTCTTTTTTATTAACTTTTCATTATTTTTCCGTTTTTTAAATATCCTTAAAAACTTATTTAATTTAAATTAATAAAAGCTTTATTATTTATATTTATTAAATTGTTAAAAAATATATTTATTATTATTTAATTTATATCCTTTTATTTTATTTAGTTTAATTTTATTAGTTTATTTTTTTATTAAATTTTTTTTATAACTTAAAAAAAACCTAAAAAGATAAATTAATAAAAAAATAATAATATATTATATTATAATAAAAAATATAATTAAATAAATTAAAATTAAAACTTTATATTTAAACCGTTTATATTTTAATATTAAATTATTAATTTTTTATTAATAAAAATAAATATATTATTATAATTTATTTATAACGTTTATTTTTTTATATAAATATACCTTTTTTATAATAAAAATATATACTTTATTAATTATTTAATTAAATATAATATAATAAATAAAATTAATTTAAAAGCTTATTTTAAATATATTTATTATTTAAATTATTAAAAATTATTTTTATAATTTTAAATAATTTAAATAAGAAAATAATAAATTTTAATAACGATATAAAATAAAAAAATTTATTATTAAATTATTTATAAATAAAAAATAACTTATTTCGCTAATAATATATTTTAAAATAAAAAATAATTAACGTTAATAAAAATTTATAATTTAATAAATTTATAATAAAATTAAATATAAATAATTATATAAATAATATTTTCATTTTATAAAAAACTAAAAAGCTATTCCGAAAAAAATGTTAAATAATAAAAAAAAGAAAAGAAAAAAATTAAAAAATTAAAAAATTAAAAATTAAAATTAAAATAATAATAAAATAAGATTAATATTAAACTAAACCTAAAATAAAATACCATTAATTTAATTATAAATTATTTTAATTTTACATTATTTTATTAATTTATTTATTTATTATATATTTATAATATATTAACATAAATTTCTTTAAAATATATATATTATAAAAACATTATTTATTACTTATTTAAATTATAAAAATATTTAATTTTTAAAAATAAAAATATAAAAAAAAATAAAAAATAAAATAATACTTTTATTATATTAATAATAATTTATAATTAATATAATAATAATTTTAATTATTATAATAATTTTATTTCTTTATAATAAAAATTATATTTTTAAAATTATATATAAAAATAATTTTTATATATTTAAATTTTTACTTTTATTAAATTATTAATAAAATTTCTTATTTAAATAAATTTTTTAATTAAATTAAATTATTAATAAAAATTTATTAATTTATTATTAAAAATATTAAAAGAAAATTTTCATTAAATAATATTTATTTAAATTAATTTCTCATATTAATAATATTTTAATATTATATTAAAAATTATTAATATAAAAAATCAAATTTTTAATATTTAATTATATATATAATAAATTTTTCATTATAATATATAATTTTTATATTTATTAAAAACACGTTTTTACCTTTATAAATTACTTATTATTAACTTATAAATAAATTAATATTAATTTATTTTAAATTTATAATTATTAATATTTTAAATTTATAAATATTTAATAATATAAAAAAAATTATATTATATTTTAATTATTTTTAAAATATATAAACGATATTTTAAAAAAGATTTTAAAACTAATATTAATAATAATATAAATTTTATAAATAATTTTAAAGATTATACTTTTTATTTATTATATATTAAATTATTATTAATATTATAAAATAATTACTATTTTTATTTTAAAATATAAAACGTTTATATTAATTATCATTTTTATTATTAAACATAAAAATAAAAAACAAATATAATTTTAAAAATAATAATAATATATATTTAAATTTAATAATAATAAAAATATTTATTATATTACCACTTTTAAAAAATATATAAATATATAAATAAAAATTTTTATTATAAAATTATAAATAAATTATTAATAAACTATTTATAAACTATAAAATATAAAAAATATAAGAATTTTTTTATATATTAAAACTTTATTTAATACTTAAAAATATTAATTATTTTATATAAATAATAAAAAAAATATATTTTATATTAAAATAAAATAAATTATTTAAATAAAATTAATTTAAAAAAACTAATATAATTTTAAATAACTAATTTTTTTCTTAAAAATAAACCTTTTAATTAAAATAAAAATTATTACCTTTTATAAATTATTTATAAATTAATATAAAATTATTATTAATACATTATTATTTTAATTTTAAATATATAATTTAATTATAAATTTATTTTTAAAAATATATTAAATTAATAAATAATATTTTACCACTTTTTATTTAAATTTAATCCGCTTATAATATATTAATAATATATTTTTATATTTTAATATATATATTTCCATTTTATTATTAGTTTTTTAAAATTAAATTTTAAGTATTATAACTACGGTTATAACTTATAATTACATTAATTTATTATTTATTATAAAATTTAAATTTAAACTTAAAAATTTAATAAATTAAAAAATTAAAAATTAAAAATTAAAAATTAAAAATTATAAAATTATTAATTTAATAATAATATAAAAAAATAACATAATTACATAAAAATATTTAAATATTATTTTTAAAAAATAAGGAAAAATAATATAATATATTATTTTATTAAATTATATTATTAACGTTATATTAATAATTTATTAATAATTTATTAATATTTTTAACATATTTTATTAAATTTAAATACTTTTAATTATTATTTTAAAAAACTTATAATATTATTAAATTATAATTAAATAATTAATATTATTAAAAACTTTAATTAAAAAATTTAAATAATTATTTTTCGATCGTAAAATTTTCATTTTTATTTTAAAACTTACGATTAAATGTAAAAAAACTTATATTATTAATTTAAAAGTAAATTTAAAAACATTATATAAATTTTATTTATATTAAAAATAAGTTATATATAATTAATATAATTATATATAATTTATATTTTATTAAATTTTAATATTAATATTACGTTAATTTATATTAATTTTTATTAATAATTTTAATATATTTTATTAAATTTAAATATTTTTAATTAACATTTTTAAAAAACTTATAATATTATTAAATTATAATTAAATAATTAACATTATTAAAAACTTTAATTAAAAAAATTTAAATAATTATTTTTCCGATTATAAAATTTTCGTTTTATTTTAAAATTTACGATTAAATGTAAAAAACTTACGTTATTTATTTAAAAATAAGTTAAAAAATATTATATAAATTAAAAAAATATATATAAGTTTTATTTATATTAAAAATAAGCGTTATATAATTATATATAATTAATATAATTATATATAATTTATATTTTATTAAATTTTAATATTAATATTACGTTAATTTATATTAATAATTTTAATATATTTTATTAAATTTAAATATTTTTAATTAATATTTTTAAAAAATTTATAATATTATTAAATTACGATTAAATAATTAATATCGTTAAAAACTTTAATTAAAAAATTTAAATAATTATTTTTCCGATTATAAAAACTTTTATTTTTATATTAAAACTTACGATTAAATATAAAAAAACTTACGTTATTAATTTAAAAATAAGTTTAAAAATATTATATAAATTAAAGGAAATATACGTAAGTTTCGTTTATATTAAAAGATAAACTTTAACACACCTTATTAAATTTAAATACCCTTAATTAACACCTTTAAGAAAACTTATGATATTATTAAGCTACGATTAAATAATTGACACTGTTAAAAAGCTTTAATTAAGGCGATTCAAATGATCACTTTTCCGATCGTAAAACCCTCGTTTTCGTATTAAAAACCTACGATTAAATCTAAAAGTGGGTCCAAAAACACCATACAAATTAAAGGAAACGTACGTAGGTTTCGTTTGTACTAGGGGATAGGCCGCTATAACTTAGTACGTTAAGCCCGCTAAGTGCGCTGTAATTATAGCGCCTTACAGGTGCCAACGCGCTATAATTATAGGGGCCTTATGCCAAGACGGCCTAATTTTCATCCGCATTTTTATTTTGGCAGTTTTGCACTAATGTAGCACCGTATTCGTGGCCCATTTAATACCAAGATTTTCGGCGTAGATGTACGCCCCCGGATCGTATAGATAAGAAAATGACGGGTGCATGCATGCGCCTACTGCTAGTCTGGGGTAGACGGATGAGGCGTACGTCTAAAGAGCAACATTGGAAGGGTAACCAAAAGCATCGTACGGCTGGTCATGTCACACGGCGGCAGGCGGGAGGCATTGCGGCGGGTAAGGGTTAAAGGGGAACAGCGACGGCTTGATGAGGTTGGCGTAGCGTGCGGTAGGCGTGGATGCATTTCGTGGCCAAGTCTACACCAGAATCTTAGACGTGGGGATACGCCTTAAGTGATAGGGGAGAAAGGGCCTCGGGCTCGGGTGGGTTCTTCGTAGGAATTCTGAGGGGGGCCTTGGGCTCGGACCCACGGAGGCCGGTTACGGTGGCGCGTTGGTGGGCTTCTCGTACCGGAGCCCAGGAAGGAGGAGATGGGAAATGGACGACTAGGTAGACGCTGGCAACCTCCGGTGGCCGTTAGAAGATGCTAGACTGCGTTCCGTGGCGGAGGGGGATTCGTGTTGCCAACGGCCGTCGATTTTGCTATCCTGGTGGACGGTGGCGGTATCACGATGGTATCACGATGGTGTTTGACATGAAGCGTGCACGATGGTATGCGCATCACGGGCTATGGAACCCGGGGTGACTACTAGCAGGTTCCTGTGCTCTGTGTGGGTTATTGCTGGCAAGGAGATCTTGAGGTTATGTTCGGCCAAGTCGTATCGTGTAAAAGTATGCAAGGAGATAAAATTTACTAATCATTGCCGTACGACATGGCATATATTCGCTTGCAGTACCAGGACTCTTCGGACCCTCTCAGCTCCCTTGCGGCGGCGAGTGATGTAATGATCCTCGCAGCCCCGGTTTCCGGAATGGTCGATAACCTAGCGTCGAGTTGCCTTCCGTGCTTCGCACAGCGACGCCCGGAGCCGATTGCTAGTCTTCTTACGCAGCACTTTTTACCAAAGCGGCACACTTTATAGCTTCATTCACAGCCTGTGTCGCCCCGAGACAGGCCCAAACGATTAAAAGAAAATCACTACACATAAATCGCCTATGCCTTTACGGCATGCTATATTGTCACGCCAAGCAAACCTGACAACAGCAGCAACAATCGCTCAAAGGTTAGCCAGAAGTCGGTAACCTCTTTCCTCTCCTCATCAAAAAGATTCGGAAGATTTATTCATACTTAGGTTAGATAAGGCCTTCGGGAATTGGTTAAACTTGTTTTGATGAAATGCGACAATTTGGTGGTGGTGGGACGTTTACAGCCATGTGCGCCGCGTTCCAGCGTTACTTGACACTGCCTGGACAACATTACTTTTAAGGTAGAGTCCATCCCGTGCAAAAGTCACTTAGAGTAGTCACCAACCCTTACGTGCTTATCATCCCATAATGCTGCTAGTACTGTCCTTTCACCAGTCCACGGGGACCGCGAATGCATCACTGCAAAGTTCTGCGGCAGGTTAGTCCAAATTCTGCTCTGGTGTATCTTAGATAGGGGTAATCTTAGATAGGGGCGTCTCACGTCTAGCAGAACAATATCGCCAGCTTCCCATTTCAGCAGTACCTGTGAAGACTCGGCCAGTTGGAGAGCTAGATCGAGATGTTCCTTTTCTATCGGCGTTCCGTCCCCATACTCGGGAGGTGGATGGTATGACCCATCGTCGCCTCGGTACGGGGGCTCTGTTGCTCCGTGATACGTGCTGCGACCCCAGGCACTTGTGACATTTCCGAACCATGTTGCGAGTCCGGTGTCTTGATGCTTTCTGATTACTGACCCGGGTTAGCTGTGCGCTCCGCTTGATACGGTGGATGATGTTAACCTACTCGGTACGACATGTGTGACACTGAGAGATCCGTCCTCGTGCCATTCGAGATGGTCGCTGTGTCGTCGTACTTCTTCTTCTATCTTTCTTCGTGTTGTCTCCTCGTCGTCACCCGGTTTCACGTGCTGGCCGTACGCTCCGAGGACGCTTGTGCCTGTGTTTGACTTGACGTCCTCGAGGCCGTACCTATATACGTACTTGACACGCTTCCTCAACAACTTCTCGACGAAATCTGGCGCCTTTTCTCTCAGCATGGCCGCTAAACCGAGACTCGATGTGATCGGGGTTTCTCCGCCTGGATATAAGGTTAAAGACTAATTAGACTTGGAATTGGCGACTTTGTTACCGGAGTCGGGCACGTGTAGGCACGAAAATGTCAGCCAAGAAGGATGTATCGTTGACCATCCGTATTCATTGTGAGGCCAGATGGGGAGTTCTGGGGACTTTGGAGAAGATGTTAATGGCGTCCCTACGGATGCGACATGGGAAGCATTACCCTTCATTGGCGGTCTTAACGTTTTTGGCCAGGACGGTCCGTAGCGGCGGTCGACCAACCTCCTCGTGGGCAGGAAATCCAAAAGCATGAGCTACCTCGCTGTAGTCCTGGGGACTCTTGATGGGTATCCCGCGGATGAGAGCGGCGCCGCCGTGCAGTTGCACTGTCTTAAGTAATTTACCAGAATCCGACCACGCTTTGATCTGTTGTATGGACTCCTCTAGTGTGGGTTCCCAGTCGTCAGCAGGCTTGAGGGCAAGGGGAAAGGGCGGCCGGTGTCCAACCCAAAGTTTGTGGTATCTTGCCGACCAGCAAAGGTGAAAGGGACGAAGTGGTGTTGCTGTGGCATTTCTAAGTAACGAATGAAGGCTTCTCTATCTCGCCGTCACATGTTACCTCCTTGTGGTGGGTGTAGGACGCATTGTCAATAAGTATCCTTCCTGGCGCCGCGATGAGCCACGCAGTGTATTGCCAGGCCGATTTCGGCTCCTCTTAGGCCTTCTATTGTTACAACCATAAGATCATGACCGTCGTTTAGCTTGCCGTGCGGCCAAGATCAAGCTACACAAAGACGTCAGGAACGCTTGATATGTCGTGACTTGAGATCCCCGCAGTCTACCCCAAGTTGGCCATTCATTGGCGGGTCACAACGTGATAGCCCTGGCTATGGGGTTTGCCAAGCCGACCCAATCCCCTGGAATTATTCATTGCTCAGGTTCGAGCGGCCATCAACCTATTAGTTAGGATTCCTCCAAATTCACGGCACCCACGCCTCCCGCTGATAACCAGCTTCCTTTGCGAATGTGTCTATGGTAAAGTGTGTTGAGATACCGGTTTGGGGTGGCAACAGCTTTCCGTTATATACCTTTATACCATATAAATCTACGGATCCGTACCTAGGTACCTTAGGTAGGTAGGTGGAAAGACGCTAGATGGGTAGATGCTAGATGGGTTGACACAAGACTTGACAAGTTGTAATTTATCAAAGCCGCTATTCGTGATAGCTTACGATACACAGGCCGTTATCCTGACGCTCACATTCTCACCCTTGCTGTAGCTTGGGTAGGGGTCCTTATTTAGTGCCAGTCCTAAAGCACGTCATCAGCTGCATTCTCGGCCTAGATTCCGCTTATGATGTTGTGATGTGGATGATATAAGTCTCAACGCGACTGGAGCACGACTCAAATCCGCTCGGCTACATAACCCTCAAACGTCCAGAGGGAAGGTGGTTTGAGATTCAACCGAGCGTCTATCTATTATCACGTATCCCCATGGCTTCTAGCAACGACGAAGCGGCGGGTGCTCCCGCCAAGAACGAGGAAGTCATAACCAATGTGCCGAGGTATTCTTGGTTTCGAGGAGTGTTCTTCAACGCCACCATCGTCGGTATCTCAGCTTTTGCCGCCCCAGGGCTGTGGAACGCGATGAATTCTGTCGGCGCCGGCGGCCAGCAGACACCCTATCTGGTGATGTGAGAAGTCGCCCGGCAGATGCTGTGGTTCTTGCATGCGACTAACCTCAAGCGCAGGGCAGGAAACGCTATCCTCTTTGCCATCATGACTTTCACCTGCCTGTCTGGGAGCATGATGGCGAATCGGTTTGGGCTGCGTAATTCCCTGGTAGTTGGTACGATCGGATACGTGGTCTATTCGGCGGCTCTTTATACCAACAATAGATATGGCACAGAATGGTTTATATACCTAGGATCTGCGGCTTGCGGTGTCTCGGCAGGGATATTTTGGGCGACCGAAGGTGCCATCATGTTAAGCTATCCCGAGCCGGAGAAGCGAGGCAGGTATCTGGCTTACTGGTTGAGCTATCGAAACAGTGGCTCGATTCTGGGCGGCATCATCAACCTCGCCTTCAATTATCGCGGAAAGGCAACCGGAAAACTCGACTGGAGGACCTATATCGTCTTTGTTGTTCTACGTGAGCGGCCTGTGTACCTAGTATTTACGGCCACGAGTTCCCTAGCAGCTGACGGATATCACAGAGTGCCTAGGGCCGGCATGCTCGTTCCTGCTAACACCCCCTGAGAAGGTGGTGCGTAGGAATGGGTCGCGTGTCCAGTTAGCCGAACGTGTACCGGACCTCGAGGAGCTGAAGGCCTTGATAGGTGTGCTCCTGAGGAAGGACTTTCTCCTGATGTAGGTGCCCGGTGCGCTTCCTTGGATGAGGCCGAGGCTGTCGAGCTAACCCAGAGCAAAACAGCATACCCTACTTTATATACGTTACATGGGAGCTTCCATATGTCAGCGCTTACCTGTCATTGTACTTCTCGGTTCGTTCTCGAGCGTTGGCTTCGTTGGTCTCGGCGGTTGCGCAGGTGGTGACAACTCTGATATTCGGCGCTTTCTTGGACTGGACAAAAGTCAGCCTCAACAAGCGAGCAAGATGGGGTTACGTGGGTATGATGACTCTCATCGGTGGCTGCTGGATCTGGGGCACGATAGTGCAGAACGAGTATTCGCGCCGCAAACCTGCTCTCGACTGGGACGACAAGGAATTTGGAAGAGGTTGGGCGTTATACATATTCTGGCAGATCAACTTTTCTCTCACTTACAACTTTGGCTTCTGGCTCATCAGTTTCCTAGCGCGGGATCCGAACGAGACGGTCAGGTACATGTCCGTCGCTAGGGCTGCAGAAGCCGCTGGCCAATGTGTTTCCAGCGGTATTAGCTCCACTTCGGCACCAGTACGCAGCCCCTCGATTCACGTCTACTTTGCAATCATCTACTGACGTATCTGCAGTTGGTGTCGGCTCTAGGGGTTAACTTTGCTCTGTGGGGGCTTGCTCTCCTTCCCACCTATTTGGTGGTTCGTCAAGTTGGCGTGGTTCACTTTGGTCCGGAGAATTGTGCCGATGGCTCCCAAGATAAGACGACTCCGGATGAGCCTCCAAAATTATAGGTTTTTTTAGCGTAAAGGGTCTCATTGGCGACATGTACAGATTTGATACCAGAGTTAATCGTTCGTCAATGTCTTAAGCTACAGGTAATTGCATATTGAACAGCTCCGATCAATCCTAGATATATGTTTTTCGCGCAAAGTGCCTGTTCAAACCCGAGGCTGCTGTTATCCAGATGCCAGGAAAGAGAATTTTTTAAAAAAGGTTCAATCTGCAGCTTTCAGGTGTCCTAAGAATTGCGTCAATCGGTAAGCCACAGCAATCACCTGGCTACCCTACCGGTTAGATCTACCCCTTACGGGGGTTCTCATTGAGTACCTACTAGGTAGGTACCTAGCAGGTATTCGCCATTCTCCCGGATGGTGATAAGTTCATCCACCACTTCGCAATTTATCGTCCTAAGATTACAGGTGACCATACAGTTGCCGTTCTAGAAGCTTTCCGAGAAGACTTTCCACTTGCCTCTTGGGGCTAACACATTCTTTTTCATGAACCTCATCCGATTCGATATCGCACCTTTCCCATCTTGTCCGGTCGCCACCCGCTTCCCTATATATACAAATTCTACCGAAACACTTTTGGTATTGTACAGTAAGTCAGAAAATTAGGTCTCTTATAACTTAGATGGCTCGGAAAGAATACTTACCATCCATTGGGTCTATTTTCACGGGCGGGTCCAGATCAGGTAAGGATATCATGGAAGCATATGGGCCGTGTCCAGCATTAGGGGTAATACCAGTAGCTTTCTTGCTACAACACCCACCAGTGCTATATTGGGGACGTACCAACATCGATGCTGGATGGCTAACAATTTGATCATGGCCTTGCCCACATTAGCTCGCCTTGGAGCATCAGTGAAGGTCAGGTATTGCTCTCCGTCAAGAAAGCATTGGCTCCAGTCGCTCAGGTCCGTCTAGAATAGGGACGAAGGTTGAGTTTGTGCCCTGTAATTTCAGCCGTAGCCATTAACGCATAGGTAGTGAACCTATTGCTTACAAACGCAGGCTCTCCCGGGGGAGATGCACCAGCAACACAGTTCCCTCCATTGGTAGTTCTAAATTCGACTGGGCGAGCGTAAGTTGCAGATTTAGGAACTCAAATTGCGTCTAGGATAGCCAACATTTTAACGCAGTTTCAACTGGCAGGGTCACCAAGGCTTGGGAGGATCATGTTCAAACAGTGTTCCCACAGTAATAAATCCGATGACAGCGAGTCCAGCTTCGTCAATGAACCAAAACCGAAGTTGAACATCAGGTACGTCCATGGCGGCTCCTTCAACAAAGGTGGAAAACAGAAAGACAACAGCTCAAGAGCACAAGGCCCGAATGTGCATCGTGGTAAGGTAGGTGATATCCTTAAAAGACACAACAATAATAATATAAAGGGCCAAGTGTATATAGACACAGAGAGGTTAATATTGGGTCACCTAATAGGTTGAACTTCAGCCCAGCTTCATAAGTCTTTTTTAATCATCTGCCTCTTGGCGAAGAAGTATAAGGACGCAAGAGGCTTTAAGTACTAGGTATGATATTTAGTCGTAGGTGACGATTCAAGCCCTACGCGACAATGTAATGGTTACCGGTATGCACATTATCAATCACTACGGAATGAGCTATGGGTGTCACGAGGCAGACCTAGAAGACGCGGAAACAACATCGTTGTTGCGCGAGGAACCTAAGACTATGCTAGGGCTATGGGAGGCTACATACCTATACATGTAGCCGTCTTTATCTAGCCCTGACAATAGGATGGTCGCGAGAAGAAGAATTCTAAGCGGGTAAACTAGAAACCCACATATGCGTGGGAAGAAAAATGAAAGGCTCTATCCGCGAATGAAGTCCGAAGGCGAACTCTCGGTCATGTCTGCGTCCCGGTACAGCTGAAGGGTACATACCTACCTGGTAGGTAACCTAGTAGGTGAGTAGGCGTGTGCGGATGTTGTAAAGCAAATCCGAACGACGCCGCAGATGTCTCAAAATGTTAGACGGTCATCTCAGCCGGACGCTGGCGTTTTCGTGAGAAATACTATTCTGTGTAAGTCATAAAGGGCTGTGGCCAACAAGGTTTCGCGTAATACAAGGTAATGAATGAGAGCCGCATTCCTTCATCTACCTAGGTAGGTAGGCAGGTAATTACAACTCCTGCAAGCGTCGAAGGACATGTTCGGATTGCAACTAGCTCCAGGCGTCAGAGCTCGCCGTCAGGCCGTCACAAAAGCCTGTGGCTGGGTGGCTTCGAAGCCAGTGATCCTACTCTTGTCTCGTATAGGAGATTTTCCTAAGCCGGGTACAATTGTTGCCCGTTGATTGCACGTAAGATACATACCTGCCCCGGCTGGTGGCCGCCAACCAACGCTCAAGAAAAGCACAGGGACTAGATTAGAGAAAAGGAAGCAAACCCTGAATTGTAAAGACGTTTGGCTTCCGTGGCAATAGGGCTGATTTCAGCCGAGAGATCTATATCTAGGTATCTAGGGCTCCAGCTGCATGTAGCTGAGCCAAGAGAAGAACACAAGAACTGGGCGGTTTTTTTCCAGCGCCCAAAACCCAATTGTAGCCCATATTGCTGTCCAGCTTCCTGCCCTATCCCTTGATTTCGATACCGGTCGAGCTGTATTCTACCATCTTCTGAAAGACACTACAGGCTTGTGCTCTGGTGACCTCGAGGAGCCACAATCAATATCGCTTTGGCAGGTCATATGGTTATGAGAAAGGATTTGACTCTGCTCTCTGGGTTCGTGCTAGCTGGACACCTCGATGGTGTTGAACTTCTCGCTGAAATCTCCTTGGTCGTCAGGGCCTCCCATTCTTGATCTAGCCGCTACGTTTTCCCAGTTTCTAGCATAGCTTGACCTCACTGACTGGCCTACCAAGAACCTGCTCACCAAGCCAACGAACTGATAAAAACGGGTATCTGTAAATACTCTGGAACGCAGCATTGTCAACACTCACATTGAAGGCGATATCGTAAGCGGACGTGCCAGTATACTATCATACAAAGATGATGAATCAACATTAACTTAAGGGTTTAGGTGTGGGGGGCCAAACTGGACCAGATAGCCTCATCACCATACCTTGGTGTCGGAAATGAAAGCTCTCCATCTGATTATGCATGCCGTGTGGCAGGAGAATGCCACCGAATCAAAAAAAACCAACGCCTATGATAACAATAATTTAAGAGTTAAGGGTTTGCCTTATTGCAGGTCATTCAGGTCCTGCTGAGACTTTATTTGTAATTTTGACTAGTGAGATATATCTACCTAGGTAAGGCCACTCAGAATATCTCAGAATACTGTACGGAATATGATGTGATGGATCAATTCTTAGAGAGCGATATTGGCGGAGGGGTAGAAATAGCAGACTCTCCAGTCCGGAATCAACTATCTCCCACACACGAGCGTCTCGAAATGTATGAAATTTACTGCAGCTAATAACAGTAAGTTAATCAGGGCTAGGGCTGGCAAAACAAAGACGGCTATATGTATACCTAGGTAGGTATATAGCCTCCCATAGCTCTAGCATAGTCTTAGGTTCTTTGCAAAATAACGACACGGTTTCTGCGTCTTTCAGGTTTGCTTGGTAACACCTACTAGATAATAGTAGATGGAATAATGAGGATCCGTCGAGTTACTACCATTATGCCAGATTCATGGGAGTGATCATTGTGACCAGCACTATAATGCAGCGTAATATTGACAACACAGGCGCTTTAAGACAAAACGTGGTTGCTAACAGCGTGGTAATGTGAAATAACACGTGGAATCTATTAATTTGTACTAGATACCAAGTACCCTCCTAGAACCCTTAGATGCGGATAATCCCGGTGGATCCCGCTGGTTCGAGAGAGGCTGACCGAACTACCTGCTACATCTAGGTACTTATATACTACCTACTAGGTAGTACCTAGGTACCTAAGGTAGGTAAGACAATGAACCGGGGTTGCCTTAATGGACACCTACATAGTACCTAGTAGTATGTGCCCAGTGGATACTTGGATGTAGCGCATCATCACTAGGTACTTGCATGATATGTATCTACTACATACATGTAGGTGGTACCTAGTAGATATCAAATTGGATGTACGTTGCTCAAATACTAAAATACTTGATGTACCTATTACAAGTGGCTAGTACCTAGTGGGTACCTACCTAGTACCTAGTAGGTAGTGGATGTCTGTACCTACTAGGTACTGTAGGTAGGTAACGAGTACGTACATATGCAGCAAAGTTCCATAATTACCGATCCCGATCCCCGATTCATCGACAATGTGTACCTACCATTCTCGAAGCTTCGCCTGACAAATGGAACGCCGTCACAGCAGCACTGGCGACAAGCAGCTGAAAGGGTCAGAGCTTCCATGTTCGGTCTACAAGGCTGAGACTCTCGACACACGTAGAACTGATGGCATATATTCACAAACGTGCAACCATCCCAAAACCTGCGACGACTATGCGATTGTGCGACTCGACCTCTGGTGCTATGTCACGTTGAGACGGAACGTCGAATAACTTCCAGTTCTTTCCTACCGCGGTATTTACTAGATTGATAGCACCGAGCATCTGCCTACGAACCTGATACCCAGTCACAGCTTTGCGGAATTCATATACCAACCTGCCTAAAACTCATACCTATTCGCATTCAGCCTTCCACGTTTCGAGTATCAATTGATCCGACGTCCAATACTTCGTGACCAACCCAGTGAACACGGGCACTCGATAGTAATACGTGGACTGCTCTGGTGTCTTCCTTCTTTGTAGCCCCCCCGACGCCTTTCGCAACCTTTCCAGCAAATAAAGCAAATCTGCATTCCTATCCTACCACCTATCGACGCTTCCTCATCCACACTCTTCTCTCGTTCGCACAAGGAAACATAACAAGGAAATCGACACCTACCCTCGCACAAGTTCAGCTAGCAAAGACTGTCGGCACCCATGGCGAAAGACGTAGAAAGGTCCACCAGACTGAAGGAGGATGGAAACCGGCACTTCCAGGACCGCGACTTTATAGGCGCCGAAAGCCTCTACTCCAAAGCGTAAGTGTTCGAGGGCGCATAAGCACTCTGAGCCAACATTACGACCTCGCATAGCTGACCCTCGATCATTCATCTACAGCATCATCGCAGACGACACCAACCCGTCGTTGTACACCAACCGCGCCATGGCCAGAATTCGACTCGAATTATACGACTCGGCTATCTCGGACTGCAATGAGTGCCTCAGATTGACCAAAGGCAATCACCTCAAGGCCTATTTCATTCTATCCCAGTGCCAGCTCGCCATAGGCGACTACGACGCCGCCCTGGAGAGTGCCTTGCAAGCCCATCGCCTGTGTGTCGAGACCAACGACAAGTCTTTAGGCCCCGTTACCAATCAGGTTCTACGCTGCAAGAAGGAGCGCTGGGAAGAGGTAGAGAGGAGACGGTATCGTGAAGGTCAGGAGCTGGAAAACGAACTTGTCGCCCTCATGAAACGCGAACGCGATGATATGGTCAACTCGTGCCACAACGACTTCGATAGAGACCAAGTTGCCGAGGAGTGGGGGCACAAGATCGCCTTGATGCGCACGACTTTCGAAAAGTCTAGAGAATTCTCCGAGCAGAAGCGCGAGGTTCCCGACTGGGCCATTGACGATATTAGTTTCACCATCATGGTCGATCCCGTAGTGGTAAGTCACGTTCACTCAATCCTTCCTCCTGTTCCCGGACGCGTCGCGCTGAACGCTGGAGGATGCATGGGAACTGTGGCGAAATCCCCCCCATGCCAGCTGATGTGGGTTGCTAATTGAATTAATAGACCAAGACCGGAAAATCCTACGAGAGAGCGTCCATACTGGAACACCTCCGGAGGTCGCCAACCGACCCTATAACAAGAGATCCGCTATATCCCAGCGATCTACGGCCGAACCTACAGCTGAGGGAGGCCTGCAAGGAATTCCTTGACCAGAACGGATGGGCCGTGGATTGGTAGGCTGGAACGGCTAGGACATGGACTGACTGTCGCTTCGAGATAGCCATGGATCGGCATGGCGACGTTACGATCCTCATTAGGTACAAGTGGATGGATAGGAGTATAATGTTTTGCGGACGGACTGAGATGATTTTAGCAGGCCCTGCATGGAATCGGCGTTTAGGTTGTGTGGTGGGCGTTCGTTGCTCGCAAGGGACAGGCTAACCGAAGGCATAGGATGGATTCGAGACAGTGGTTACGAGGAACGAAGACACCCTTAAATCCCCAGCATCAATGCAATTCTCATTCAATAGGTATATAATGCCCACAGCCCATCGCGGGGACGCCTGCCAATGAATCCCAATGCGAGTCATCGATTCAGATCTCGATTTCGATACATAGTAGTATCGCGGGTCTCAGTTGAGGTTGGTTGTCTTCACCATGCGTTTAGCAGTGTAATGCTACATCGATGCTAAGGATAAATCGTCGTGTCGGCAATTCCAAATCCCAACCTGACAAGCAACCAACGGATACCTCCCAGGCGTATTCCATTCCCACGCCGTGCATGATGAGACAGGTCAGTGGCCAATACCCACAGTAGTGGTTTAAGTTCACACATCCACCGGCACCCTCGGCCGCCACTTATGCGGCCGGCGTATTTGTCGCCATCCACTACGAGGTAGGCACCTAGGTATCCATAGATGTAGGTGCTAGGTAGGTAAGGTACCACATGTAGGTAGGCAATAGGTACCGAAGGTGTTTATTGTCACTTGTATGGAAATCCCCGATGTACGCCGACGCCGATACACGGGGACAGAAATCTCTATTAGGGCGTAACGGTTCCACGGTTAGCCCGCCGGTTATCCTATCTTGCGCCAGTATCTACAAGTACAAGCGCAAAAGCCAAGCCAAGCCGAAGCCGAAGCCGGTTCGGCGTTCCCACCCTCCTGTTTATTTATTATCCAACCTTTCATTCACTTTCGGCACCAAGTTTCGGTGTCATACGTCACTCTGAAGCAAGAGAAAGCGCAGTAACAAAAATGACAGGGTCTCCGGAGGTTGGGTTTGGCGCCGCCATGCGCAAAGCGCACTTCGCCTTTGCCCCAAAGTATACACCGTTGAATCACGGCTCCTATGGAGCCGTCCCAATACCCGTACGACGTACTCACGAAGCCATCCGCGCGGAGGCCGATGCTGCCCTAGACCCCTTCATCGCGCTAGAGTTTCACGGTCGCCTGGCACCTCAGCGCACCCTCGCCGCTAAGTTGCTTACTTGTCCGGACACCGATGATCTCGTGTTCGTACCCAACGCGACAACAGCGTCCGACACCGTGCTCAAGAACTTGGATTGGCAGCCAGGGGACACGGTGCTTTGTTATGAGGTTGTTTATGACTCGCTCCGTTGTGGTCTTCTGTGGCTGCAGGAGAGATATGGAGTGAAAATACATATAGTGCGTGTCGCATGGCCCGTTCCCGACGGCGAGTTGGTGGAAGCCATGGTTGATGCAGCACGACGCATCAATTCCGAGCCCGGGCAGCGAGTACGCCTCGCCATCGTGGATACAATTGTGAGTTTGCCGGGGGTGCGCGTGCCGTTCGAGCGGCTCGTCCCCGCTCTCCAGGCCGAAGGCGCTCTCGTGCTGGTTGACGGCGCGCATGGTATCGGGCAAATCGACATCAACCTGTCAACTCTGGGACCCGATTTCTTCCTCACGAACCTACATAAGTGGCTTTTCGTTCCTAGGGGTTGTGCCGCATTCTACGTGGCTAAGAAAAACCAGCATCTGATCCGGACAACGTTGCCGACAAGCTATTCCTTCATGCCCAAGGGAAATTCCAATGACTCGGCGCCGAACCAGCACGTCCCATTTGCGAAAATGTTTGACTTCACTGGTAAGTTCCCGAATTCGTATACCCAGCCGAGGAGCTCCCGAGCAGATACCCAGCCACTTAAATGCCCGTCTACCTAGGTAGATAAACTAAGGAAGTGCAAGCGTAGTTGCTGACCTTCGTGTTTAACAGCCACCGATGATACAACAGCCTGGCTATGTGTCCAAGGTAAATACCTGTATTTCCCATCGTGCACGCGTTCCGTTCTCCTTGAAGCGCGTTTAAAGGCCAACTAACATCTGTCTGCCAGCTGCCCTGGACTTCCGTAATGAAATATGCGGTGGTGAGACCGCCATTCAGGGGTACTGCAAAGAGATAGCCCAACGCAGCGGCGCTGTGGCTGCCAAAATCATGGGTACAGATGTTATGGACTGTGCTGGATCATGTATACGGGATTGCAACTTCGCCAACGTACGGCTGCCGCTGGAGGTAGGTATTGACGACCCTAGTAAAATAGACCCAAAGCATGCCGCAAAGGTCACGGCCTGGTTCAAAATCACAGGCTATCGTGAGAGTGGGATGTATTTCCAGACAATACCGTACAGAGGCGTCTGGTGGTGGCGTATTAGCGGCATGGTGTACGTGGAAGTGGATGACTTTAGAAGAGGCGCCGAGGTGTTGAAAGGTCTATGTGAGAGAGCCCGAAATGGGGAATTCCTTGAAGAGCCTAAACATAGTACTTAAGCTTTACCTATCTACGGAATATCATCCACGTTTTTAGGCCGCCATTATATAGTTCGTTGCGACGAAGCCGACTAATATAAATTTGGAACAAACCGTTGAGTTGTCTGTCCGGGGCTTGAGCTGGAATGTGAACAAGCCTACCCGCAACACGAATTCAACGGTGTAGAAACATGCTCAATAACCTTCAATGGTCGCGGCATTTCTCAAGCGAGGCTCCCACAGCCCCAATGCGAATACCCAAACCGCGGCACTAAAATACATCATAACCCGAAGTTGTTCGTTGAAGCCGCCGGCAAAGATGTGACGAACAGCGTCCCTAGTTTCGTCCGGCAGCGTGTTGATATGCTGGACAGAGTTCGATATCCTCTCGATGTCTATCGGGTCAAGGAAACGAGATAGATTGGAGGAAAGGTGGTTGTTTAGGACAGTGGAGCTGCGAGCAATTGTTATCGACTTGTCGTTTGGGGGGTATTAGGAGCTTCCATACCTGATAGCTAACCCTATCGTGCCTCCCAATACACGGACTTGAGTGATTGCTCCCATGGCGACGGCTGTTTGCCTAGTAAGCTCTACAACACCCTACTCCTACCATCGATGACAAGGCTGTCTTACCCATATCAGCCCGCTTCACCACCAATGGCGTATAGATCAGTAACGATACCAAACCCATACCGAAACCAAAGCCCATCAAAACTTCGTACCCATACATAGCATTGCCGCTAAGGAAGGGTATCGAACTAGCAAGACCGACTCCAAGCAGTTGCATGGATGCCGCAAACAAAAGGATATAGAAAGGGGGTATTTTGAATTTTGAGACCAGTTGCCCAGAAATCGCTACAGCAACAGGGGACGCAAGGAGCAGCGGTAAGAGACGAAGGCCAGCTTGGAACGGGTTTTCGCCATCTACAGCTTGGAAGCGTTGCGGCAAGTTAATGATCACAGCCATGAAAGGGGGTCCTGTACAAAATGCTACCCTGCTCAGCGTCAATCATCTGGGGCTCGGAATTATGGTTGGGGTCAATGTACTGACGAGATAAGAAGACTGAATAGTCGATCCTTCAAGAGTCTAAGAGGGAATATAGGCTCCTGTATGGCGTTGGACTGGTCCACAAGCCTTTCCCATAAAATGAACCCAACGAAGAGGACCCCGCCGATTATGATCGTGCTAAGAATGGCCGGGCTTTGCCAACGATAGCGAGAGCCCGCTTCCTCGAAAGCGAAAACGATCAAAGCAGATGAGAACAAAAGCAGTATGGCTCCCACGTAGTCCAGCCGACGGAGCGAAGACCGTGTTATCTTGGTGTAGAAGCTCGTCCAAGTAAACGAATTCTCTATTTCTGGGAAATGAGCAGGCATGGTAAAAGCCACTAGCCCAGTAGCTACGACGCCGGCTGGGGCACTACATTGTGCGTCAGCTACTTTAGCGGGCGTTTATGGACGTACTTTGGGGTTGAGTTGGCATACTTTAAGAGGAAAACCCATCGCCAAGAAGAATGGTCGTTAATGACGCCCCCGAGTACGGGACCAAGAACGGAGCTCAGGACGGAAACCAGAGACACCACCGCGATGAAGTTACCCCATCTCTCCGGGGGTACCAACTCCGGTTGGATGACCGTCACCATCGCATAGATTCCAGAGGCACCAATACCTTGCAGGGAACGGAAGACGATGCTGCGTGGGGGTTGGTAGTGGTACTTCGATTATGCGAGGGTTTGACGTACAGCTGTGTCAGAGTAGAGATTGAGCCACAGACGATCGAGAATACCGTAAAGAGCGTTATGGCAACTAGTATAAGTAGCTTGCGCCCCAGTATATCGCTGAACTTGGCATATACGACCAGGAAGCCTTGTTTATCGTCAGGATAGAAGTATTTCCTGCAACAATTGGGCTCGTCGACTTACCGGTATATGTAATAAGATATGCTGTGACTACCCAGTCTCGTTGTTCGAAACCCCCTAGAGCGTTCGTGATAGAGATCAAAGACGTGCTAACAATTGTTGTCTCCAGCGTCGATAGGAGCAGCGATAGACATAACCTACACCATATTCTATCAGACGCCGCACCAACGTATTCGCGAGTGACAGACTGGTGAGGCAGTACGCGAATGTTAAAACGTATAATCTCCACCCATCGAGGTATCTGCGCGGCAGCTCTGTGGTGTTCGGCATCACTTGGCGGCCCTCTTGCGTGTTGCCATCGCGAGGCTCCTTGGAGCTGGTAGCGCCAAGCATTGCACCAACGTTCGCATCATGGTTGTTCTCAACCGCCATGGACCGCCTTACAAGTTCTAGAAGATCCGAAGCAACAGAAGGGATTGGGAATTATGTTGCTGACAGGCCAGATATCATATGTAAGTATTGATTTGAAGAAGTGCAATGATTTTATTCGTGGTATACGAATAGCATACGCCCCAAGCAGATGGCGCGCTCCGACGTACTCTCTACTATGATATACGCTAACCTTAGGTACCTTACAGTAGCGCCAATTCGTAGGGTTAATGGGTCGGTCATTGATTTTATATTTTATATTTCATAGTAGTTCCGGATCGATTGATGTCTAACTAGGTATATAAAACGCAATAAAGAGCTTCAGTCATAAATGGACAGGTCTTGTCCATTTCATATCATGAGTTAGACCGCATGGAAATCCACCCATGTAGGTACATAGTTTCTTAATAGGTACCTGCATAGTAGTCATGGTAGTTAACTGAGGACCTACCTGACCCTTCCATCTAACATCAATGATTGTAAAGGTACCTACTAGGTAGGTGAGCGGAAAGCCGAACAATACCTACCTAGTATCCTTGCACATCGCTACGTTGGTCAGTTTTGGCATGAGACATGTTGACACTATTAACACGGACCAGCGATCATCGGTAAGCCCCGTGCGGAGTGTTAGCGAACCGTCTCATACATGGATGGATGGCAAAACGGTGTCTTTATATGGGCACCAATGCCATTGGGTGTTGTCATACCCAGATATGAAGCGGTGAACAATTAAGGTAATGGTAAAGGGTTCTTGGCCCCTTGATGGTGAATAACTCAATAGTCTCACAAGATGGTATGTGTAAAATAAGGCCGTTGAAGCAATTGGCCCTCGTCCATAGAGAGGCATCTTTGGTCTGTGGTGTATTTCGTCGCGTATGTAGCCCGAATAACCTGGTACTGGAGGTATCTCGTAGTAATTTGCTCTGAGCAAGCCCCTGGATTGCTCCGCCACGATCTTCTATCAAAGGACCTACGCTATGCGAAGTTGACACGATATCACCCATGTACCAAGGCTATTGGCTCTTGCTTTCTCACTTGTCGGCGTACGCAATTTGATAGAGGCCCCCAAACTCAAACTAGGGATGCGGCGTGAAGCCACACTATGCGTAACTTGATATGTGTTGATGTTCGTATTTGCAAAGCCGAGCGATTGCCAAATCCGTAACACGAATAGAAGGATTCAAGGGCAACCACCGAGGTGGGCTGTGAGAAGAGCGGCTGGGAACAAACAAGAATAAACCAACAAACCCCCACAACGGCTTAGGCGGATCTTTTAGGCTGTCTGGATTGCAGAAAACACCTAAGCTGCTAAGTAAGCAACTGGCACTGGCACTGGCACGTATGCGCATACACTGCTACCCCGCCTTTGTAATCTGGGTATCTGGGCCTCGGTGGCTTGGTTAACCAAACAAACTTAGCACCTATGTAACTTTGACCATGTTGCCATGGCATAGGTAGGTAGGTAGTGGACGTCCTTAGCAATCGCTGGACAGTACTAGGTAGGTAGGTAAATAAATGAAAATCCATAATAAGGGGTGTCCCCTTGTCACCCAGTCGCCTAAGCCAAAACAACCAAGTCAAAGTGACCTTGATGTTAAGCCGGTCGGTGCGTACTCGTGGACCTGTACATAGTAGCTGGTAGTTGAGACCCCCTCAATCATGGTACCTACTATGTAGTAGCAATCAATGCCAACTTGTACAGGTACCTGGAATGTGCGGTACATAGTAGGTAACACCCTTTCAACCCCTAAACAGCCCGTATCAATTAATCCTGACTCAAGCCTTCTGATACACTGAAGATCACGCCCTGAAAGGTTAACTACCTAGTACCGTAGTTAAACATCTCCCCCCCCCCGACTGTCCGCCGCCCGCAAAAGGCTCACCTCGAAACAACCTGAACCTAGACCCGGCCAACTTCAGATCTTTGACATCTAGGCTGACTTTTTTATTTTTTTTTTTTATTCTTGCAATTGATTGACGATCAGCCCAAGTCAACTCAACTGAACTCGACCATCCTAGCCCCTACATAGGTACAAAAATCGACATTATTGCTTGCCTCCCATTCCTTGAACAGACTTCCTTTACTTCCTTTATTTCCTCTTCTTCCGTTCCTCTCCGCCCTCTATCCGTTTCCCATCCTTACTAGGTATCAAGCAATATTCCGGTGATACGACGACAACGAGCAACGAAGCCTCTCACTTTCCAAAGCGAAGACATCGTCGCCTGCCTTTTTCTGTTATCTCATTGTCTTCTACCTTGGGTCCCGCGACCTTGGGCTTCACCGGCATCTAGAAGAAAATGTCCTGGAAACTCACCAAGAGTACGTAATCTGGCCCCCCAACATCATGCAGCGCCTTACAACCAAATCTCTTACCCCCAATCTTCATATGCTCTCTACTTGATTTGACCGCCTTCCTCGGGATGCCGTCTTACCAGAAACGATCCTGCTGACACAAAGCTTCAGAGTTAAAGGAAACCCATTTGGGCCCTCTTACGAATACCTTCTCGAGAAACCCTTCCACTTCTACCATCACAGAAAAGGACGAGAAGTCTCCAATTCCCACATCTGCCACCCCCACTCCGAATGACAATGCAATCGGTTCGTATTCATTTCATGTCATTCTAGCCAGAAGATATACTCACATAGTCTCGGTGCAGCCGCTTCGGAACATTTGGTGCAAGAACCAATTGTGAAGCCCCCCAAACCCGGCATCCTCGTCGTTACCCTTCACGAGGGCCAGAATTTCGCGCTCCCCGAACAACATCGAAACGCCTTTTCCCAACATGGCCAGGGTTCGATGTCAACAGGAAACGCCCTAGCTGGCTCGGTGCGACCGGGTTCCTCTCAGCGATCGGCGGCTGGGTCCTATATGAATGGACGGCCACAGACTTCGGCGGGCGGTTTCACAGGTATACCTTCGAATCACGGCCGGATTTCCAGCAAATACCTACCATATGCTTTACTGGATTTCGATAAGGTTCAGGTGTTCGTGAACTCCGTCTCGGGCAACCCGGAAAACCCATTATGGGCGGGTGACAATACCCAGTATAAGTTCGACGTGTCTCGAGTCACAGAACTGAACGTACACCTATACATGCGCAACCCCACCGCTCCTCCGGGTTCCGGGCGTAGCCAAGACATCTTCTTGGGCGTCGTTCGAATCAACCCCAGATTTGAGGAGAAGCACACTTTTGTCGAGGACCCCAAGGCTAGCAAGAAGGATCGCGAGAAAGCCGCGGCGGAATTTCAAAGCAAAGAGCGAGAACTGGGACACAGCGGCGTCGACTGGGTCGATGTGCAGTACGGCTCCGGCAAACTCAAGATCGGCGTCGAGTACGTTGAAAACCGCGCAGGCAAGCTGAAGATCGAAGACTTCGAACTACTTAAGGTGGTTGGCAAGGGCAGTTTCGGCAAAGTCATGCAAGTCCGCAAAAAGGACACCAGTCGAATCTATGCGCTCAAGACCATCCGCAAGGCACACATTATCTCGAGATCCGAGGTAGCCCACACGCTAGCTGAAAGGTCTGTGCTGGCACAGATTAATAACCCCTTCATCGTCCCTCTTAAATTTACGTTCCAGTCTCCAGAGAAGCTCTACTTCGTGCTAGCCTTTGTCAACGGCGGTGAGCTGTTCCACCATCTCCAAAAGGAACAGCGATTCGATGTCAACCGAGCGCGATTCTACACAGCTGAGCTCCTCTGTGCGTTGGAATGTTTGCACGGCTTTAATGTCATCTACCGAGATCTGAAGCCGGAGAACATTCTCCTCGATTACCAGGGCCATATCGCCCTTTGCGATTTTGGGCTCTGCAAGCTAGACATGAAGGATGAAGACCGAACAAACACGTTCTGCGGCACGCCCGAGTACCTGGCACCCGAGCTCCTCATGGGCAAGGGCTACAACAAAACTGTGGACTGGTGGACTCTGGGGGTTCTCCTCTACGAAATGCTCACGGGTCTTCCACCGTTCTACGACGAAAATACTAACGAGATGTATCGCAAGATCCTGTCGGAACCTCTCCATTTCCCTAGCGCCGACGTTGTCCCCCCCGCCGCCAAGGACCTCCTCTCCAAGCTGCTCAACCGCAATCCTGAGGAGCGACTGGGGGCCGGGGGCAGCGCCGAGATCAAGGCACACCCATTCTTTCACGCCATAGATTGGCGTAAGCTGTTACAGCGCAAGTACGAGCCTACGTTCAAGCCCAGTGTCGTAAGTGTCAGCATGGTGCCATACTCATTCAACTGATAAGTCTAACCATTTCTCTAGGCGGACGCACTAGACACAGCCAACTTCGACCCCGAATTTACGTCTGAAGCCCCGCAGGACTCGTTTGTTGAAGGACCAGTGTTGTCTGAGACGATGCAGAACCAATTCGCAGGGTTTAGTTACAACCGGCCCATCGCCGGACTGGGTGACGCAGGTGGCAGCGTAAAAGACCCTTCGTTCGTAGGCAGTATCCAGGACCGACGATAAGTCGTGCAAGGTCGGAAATCTGATGGGCGTGGCGTTAGAGCAGATGGATGCAGCACAAGCCCAACATCATAGCGGACGAGACATGCATATGGTAGTATCACAAGCAAGAAATTGAGATCGGATGGCGTGCCTGGGGCAGAGTTGCTGATAGCAGGACGATTCCACTGGGGACAATGTGGCCGGAGGGTCCTTACTCAACGAAAATACGAGTGTGGCGTCCTGTTTATTTACACTTGGGGTCGTGATGACCATTACGCGCGATATCAATGCCTCCCGAACCCCAAACCACGCCAGAAGCACTTTCACATGAAGTTTGGTATGGATTGTTGACGATGCCTCTGGGTTTGCACCCTTTGCTGGGGCCGACAAGGAGACATGGCTCTGTAGATAGAAGAGACTGAGGCCGAGACCAAGACCAAGACCAAAACCAAAACCAGGACCGATAGGACATGAAAAGATGCCCCTGCCAGAGTTTTGATTTTATTATTGTTTATTTTGTCTTCTGTGATTATGTCATTCGTGCTTATTGCTTACTAAGTACTAGGTATGTACCTCGTACTAGAAAGTACTATGTAGTTGTATCGTGAGGCAAGTTGGACATTTTAACAAGTACTCCGGATGGTTTCAGTCGGTCCGTTGATGAAGCACCTCGTATGCTCCGATGCTGCCGGAGACAAGATGGTATTAGATGACATCTTAGTAGTTAGGTACCCAGTATCACTGGGAACATACAAGGTACTATAGTAGTACAGACATGCTGAGACATCAATGATATAAGGTAAGCATCACGTCACTAGCGCGGGGTACATGTGCCTAGTACAGTCTACATGCACGTATCATAGTAAGGAACGAAGCCAGGTACCTACATAGTACCTAGAGTTACAAGCACTCATCCTCAGCAGCCAACCTGTTGGCGCCAATCCCCCCACCTTTCATCGAATGTTGATGAAGAATATTCTATTGCTATTTTTTCTTATTGCAAACAACATTAGAACCTTTAAACCTCGAATAACTTCTCGCTTGTTCTTCCTCCAGATATCTGGACAGGTACCTGCTCCTCATCTATAGGTTGCATAAGCACTCACCGGCTTCAAATACATAAGGTAAGAAGCAAATTGAAACACTGTTGTGACATATTCACATCCATGGATGGATCCCTTGTTGATGGATTGATCATTGATGCCCACGATGCCCCGCTACTCCCCGCTACTCCCCGCTACCTACTTTGTGTAGGTATTTACACTGCGACCCTGCGACCTTACGGCCTTGCTATGCGCTGATTCTGTTAATTTCCTTCGTTTCGATGTCACTCATCTGACGTTCCCTCGCAACCGTTGCAGCATCCCTCTCCCTAGCATTTGTTTCGCCAGTTTTCAGGTTCATAGCCCTCATCAAGTCTCGTTAACGTGCTGTGCACTTACCTCCAAAAATCTCAGAGCGTTGACCACAATTCTCGCTGCAGTATAAACCCGTCTTCTACATAACCAGCTACTTAAGCACCGGGCCATCTTCGAACGCAAGTAAAAATGCCTCAGGCAGTGTCTTTGCCCACTTGGGCCTCTCTAGAAGACCACTACAAGACCGTTGGTAAGACCTTCGTCCTGAAGGAAGCTTTCGCCTCCGACCCAGCCCGTTTCGATAAGTTCAGCAAGACCTTTCACAATGCCGCCTCCGACACCGATATCCTCTTCGACTTCAGCAAGAACCTCATTACCCAGGAGACGATTGACTTGTTGGTGAAGCTCGCAGAAGAGGCTGGTCTCGAGAAGAAGCGAGACGCCATGTTCGCCGGCGAGAAGATCAACTTTACCGAACAACGTGCCGTGTACCACACTGCCCTGCGCAATGTGGGTGGTTGGGAGATGAATGTAGATGGACAGGACGTGATGAATACTAAAGGTGGTGTCAACGACGTCCTACAGCACATGAAGGAGTTCTCCGAGCAAGTGAGGACTGGTGAGTGGAAGGGTTACACCGGAAAGAAGCTGACGACGATCATCAACATCGGCATCGGTGGTTCCGATCTGTAAGCAAACCCTTACCTCCATAGCTTGTCGTTTCCATTCACTCCTTATGACTTTAAGGACGGGTATCTAACATCGTATCAGGGGCCCCGTCATGGTGACTGAAGCTCTGAAGCATTATGGCGCCAAGGACATGACCCTTCACTTCGTCTCCAACATCGACGGCACCCACATGGCGGAAGCTCTGGCTAACTCCGACCCGGAGACGACGCTGTTCCTCGTCGCCTCCAAGACCTTTACCACCGCCGAGACTACCACGAACGCAAATACAGCGAAGTCGTGGTTCCTCGAGAAGACCGGCGGTAAAGGGGATATTGCCAAGCACTTCGTCGCCCTTTCCACCAACGAGTCAGAGGTGACTAAATTTGGTATCGACAGCAAGAACATGTTTGGCTTCGAAAGCTGGGTTGGTGGTCGCTACTCCGTATGGAGTGCCATCGGCCTCAGCGTCGCGCTGTACATCGGCTACGACAACTTCCACAAGTTTTTGGCTGGTGCTCATGCCATGGACAAGCACTTCCGCGAGACACCCCTGAAAGACAACATACCTGTCCTGGGTGGTCTTCTCAGTGTTTGGTACAGCGACTTCTTCGCCGCTCAGACGCACTTGGTGGCCCCGTAAGTGAACGAACCAGGAAGCATAGAGCACAAGAGCCTTCGGCTGACCGTCAAATAGCTTTGATCAGTACCTGCATCGCTTCCCCGCCTACCTACAACAACTGTCGATGGAGTCAAATGGCAAGACCATCACCTCCGATGGTACAGCCGCCAAATACACAACCGGGCCCATCCTCTTCGGCGAGCCCTGCACCAACGCCCAGCACTCGTTCTTCCAGCTCGTCCACCAAGGCACGAAGCTAATTCCTACGGATTTTATTCTCGCTGCCAAGTCTCACAACCCCATCTCCAACAACCTCCACCAGAAGATGCTGGCATCCAATTACTTCGCACAGGCAGAAGCACTCATGATCGGCAAGACACCCGACCAAGTTAAGAGCGAAGGTACACCCGACGAGCTGGTGCCCCACAAAGTCTTTTTAGGCAATCGACCAACCACCAACATCCTGGTTGGCGATGTGATTGGACCAGCTGAACTGGGTGCCTTAATCGTCTACTACGAGCACTTGACCTTTACGGAGGGAGCCATCTGGGACATCAACTCATTCGATCAATGGGGCGTCGAGCTAGGGAAAGTTCTTGCGAAGAAGATTCTCAAGGAACTGGATGAGCCAGGAAACGGCGAGGGTCATGATGCTAGCACAGGCAGCTTGATTGCTGCTTTCAAGAAGTTCGCTACCGCCTGAAGGTCTGAAGCGACTCAGAGCCCCACAAAAGATGCAAGGCTCTAAGTCGTTCACAGGATATTTGGAGATATTTGTTAATGCATAAATAGCCCAATACTCTTGGTGGTCCTACAGTCTGCAATGGATCAGTTCTAACATTGGCATTAGGAATAAGTGCAGAACTTTGCCGAAAACAAAAACAGCCTCCTCAACCTAGGTAGCAAGGGGACACCCAGAGTAGAACGATCCGATGTTACAACTATTGTTCCAGACAAACCCTCATCTACTCAACCAGTAGGCTAAGTATAATGTATTCGGTGTCATACATCAAAACCAACAGTGAGAGTTGATAATTTTTGGTTTGGAATTTTCGGTTTGGATACTCGCACATCGACTAGGTAGATGATATCAGAATAAGCGTCACACAACTGATTCCATCCGTTAACCACAAAATTTGGGATTCAAGGCACTATTCAGAAGCCATCACATGGGATATTCATCTATGGTAACCCGTCTTTCAGAGGCCCACCTCCACCTGCCAGCCTACCCGGGGCCGTGGATTGCCTCACCTTCTAGATGCGAGGATATGGAATAACAGCCAACCCGGAGTCAAGAGGAACGCTTTGCGCGACTAACCCGGGCCATGTTACCACTTAGACATGGATACTCGATCGACTTTTCATGACCAGGAACTCCGATTGTTGGAAGGATTCATCAAAGGGGGCCTTCGTGATGTCTTGAGGTCCGTAATTTAACTAGTACCTACTATGCCATTGCTTTGTACCTAACAATCGAGTCTACAGCATGACTGCCCCCAGTGTCTACCTATCGGAAACGTGCTCGATGGTGCTTATTTGACAACTATTGAGTACTAGGTAGGTATTAATAACTCAAATCACCCGGGTCAAGGCGTTCCTAGGTACTAGATACGCCTACACTCTTGTCGAACACAACAACTTCATTGTAGCCCGAGAGGACGCCGACCCTAAACCGTAACTATGGAAAGCTATCGACACAAAGGTCACTTGTTCGGGGAGTTTCGGTAAACCCTTGCGAGTCACCTCTAGTAAATCTTTCCATTCTTTGAGTTGACAATTTATCACCTAGAAGCTTACATGGCATAATATAGGACAGGTCGGCCTGACTAGGTACTTTGGCACGAAAACGAGGATGTCTCAAGTAGAAAACTAGGTACCTAACCTAGGTACCCAGGTAGTCACTATTACACTCATACCCTATAGATAAATGGACTCCTACACTTGTTCGAGTGGTTGTTGCATAGATTATACCAAGTTAGCATAGTAATGGCGCTATACTCACTTGAAAAGAGAAATAACTAACAGCGGTTTGTATTTCAGGAAAAGCGCCATGATTAAAGCATCCCCCCTCCCTTCTTCCGCTCCCATATCATGGAATATCCGCATCTGCTAAATAATGACAATTGGCTAGGTACTTTAACTACCTGCATCAGCAATGATAAAACTTTGCATGATGCGTTTCGTAGAAGCCGTCATTCAAAGAAGCCCATACCTAAAGCGTTCAGGCCGGATCTTAGGTCGAAAGCACAAACCTTCTGGCTTCATTTCTGAATGACCTTATATTCCCATATGACCCACGTATATAATGGCTCGCTACCTATCTATGTAATACTAGTCCAGTTGTTTACCGGGTACCCATCTCGTAGTTAACTACCTCCTAGGTATATTTAGAAAAATGCAGAAATCGGTTTCAAAGACTGTATATCTGCCTGTTTATCTGTCTGCCTAGTAGCCTTTCATTATGATTCAAGTAACCTTAGTAGGTATCAAGTACCAAGGTAACCAAAGCCAATGTAGATGTCCCCAAAATTAAGTGTTAAACGACCATATTTTCAAGTTAAAAAAACTTGACCCCTAAAGGCGCTGGCGACTTTCAATTCCGATTTTATAGCGATAACTGAATACAGCCAAGATCCTGTCGAGCTGCCCAAGTCGGCAAGGACCTCTTGGTAGTAAGCCCGTTGTAAGCCGACCCCGAAGCCGACCCCCCCCCCGGCATTCCGCTACCGGTCCTGGCCACTCGAATTCAATGGACATTGGAAAAAAAAAAAAAAACACAATTCCTTTTCGATTTACTCTGAAACTACCTGCCTACCTATATTTTCCCTTCTCTTCTAACTGTAATCTATGTTCAAACCGATTCCTACGTAGAGCTACTAACATGATAAACCCTTCCGGCCGACTGGATCTTTCTGCGGACGATCATATCGCCCCGTACCGCGGAAACTCGGCCGAGAAGAAGCAAGATGCTGTCACCGCTGATCTAGACGTTTTAGCTGAGGAGGTCGTGCCGGATGGGGGCTTAAGAGCGTGGCTTCAAGTTGTCGGGTGTTATTTTCTTTTCTTCAACCATTGGCAAGTATTTCTCTACGATTTTCGATCCACTATCACGTAGGAGCTAACCCAGTTAAGGGGCATGGTGAACACATTTGGAGTATTCCAGACGTACTACGAGAACGAGCTCCTCCGGCAAATGTCTCCATCAGCTATATCGTGGATTGGCTCCATCCAATCCTTCTTGCTTTTGGCAATAGGTGTTTTCAGCGGTCCACTGTACGACGCAGGTCATCTACGGCTTCTTCTGTGTTCTGGTTTGACGCTGATCACGTTTGGCATGATGATGACAAGCATATGCAAGGAATATTGGCAAGTCATGCTCGCGCAGGCATTGTGCGTCGGCGTCGGCACGGGGTGCCTCTACATTCCATCGGTAGCCATCATACCGCAGTACTTCTCTCGCCGCAAGGCTCTGGCTATGGGTATTGTCACATCCGGTAGCAGCTTCGGCGGCGTCATTTACCCTCTCATGTTTCAGGGTTTGCTGGTCCGGGTCGGCTTCGGATGGGCAGCTCGCATCATGGGGTTTACTTCCCTCGCCACAATATCGATACCCCTTCTGGTGCTACGTAGACGTACCACTCCCGTCGAAATCCGATCCCTGCTTGACCTGCAGGCGTTTCGGGAGCGCCCGTACGTAGTGTATTGCTCCGGTATCTGCTTGAGCTATATAGGCTTCTTTGCTCCGATCTTCTATCTTCAGAGCTATGCTCTTTCGCACGGTTTGAGCGGACAGGCCGTTGCCTTATACTTGGTTGCGATGCTCAATGCCGCGTCAGTCGTAGGCAGGTTAACGCCGTCACTCATAGCAAACCAGATCGGCGCCGTCCATACGCTGTTTCTCAGTGTGATCCTAGCCGGCATCACTACATTCTGTTGGATCGGCACTAATTCAGGCGCTGGCAATATTGCATTCGCTATTTTCTTCGGTTTCTTCACTGGCGGTGTTGTAGCTCTGCCAGCTGTAGTACTTACATCTTTCACTCATGATCTCGCCCGTTTGGGAACACGGCTTGGGATGTCATCGATGCTCAATGGTATAGCATCTCTGATCGGAACCCCCATTGCTGGTGCCATCCTACGTTCTACCGGGGATTACCTTGGGGTTCAGCTATTCTCTGGGTTCTCTTTTACGGCTACGGCTGCGCTTATTCTAGCATTACGCTTCGTACTCACGGGAAAGAAATTGGTGGCGATTGCGTAAGTTCAACTAAATCGTGATGGTCTGGATATTGGGTACATGGCAGTCGCTGGCTCTGTTTCGGCATTAAAGATTTAGGTATTTGGAACCGCCTATTTAAGGTCGATTCATTCTTGTAGTCCAAGTCTAGCCCTACAGTGAATTCTCTAAGAAGGATTCGTCCGATCATCGGTGAACCTGTTGTCCTTCGTATTGTTTGATCCACAGACGCCATCGTCTCAAGAATGGATTGAACCGGAAGACCAAGGCTTAAATCAATGATGGAACATGGGAGGAAGGGAGGAAACAATACGATAGACAAGGTGATAAAGAGAGATGTTGCCCAGAAATACTATTAAGTGAAATTATGGAGTCGTTAAGAACGCTATACCCTAATCACGCTCATCGGATTGTAGATGACGATGGACTATAGGGAGCCGTATGTAATCCACACAAACGGAGAATACCTAGGTGATTAAGCCCTTGCTTACCTAGGTACCTAGGTATATAGGCTCATTCTATCTATGAGATCTCTTATAATCCCACGTCGTTAGATTATAGGATGGTGTGGGATAGCATAAGTTGCCATTGAGTATGGCATGATGGTGCCCTTCTCTTTTTAATGTCACGAGGCAGACCTAGAAGACGCGGAAACAACATCGTTGTTGCGCGAGGAAACCTAAGAGTACCTACCTAGGTATGCTAGGGCTATGGGAGGCTACATAGGTATACATGTAGCCGTCTTTGTCTAGCCGGCCCTAGCCCTGACATCTAATAGGTGCACGAGGGAGTTCGAGTAATCATAGTTTCTTTAGTTGTCACTGATGGTTTGGGAATTGAGAAGGGAAAGTCTTCGACCGCCTTGAGCAATTTCTATAATTAGCTCAGTGGTTTTTTGAGAAATCCATAACGGCTTCTTGTCTCAATCATGTCGGTTATCGTGAGGTGCCGGGGCCTGCTACCCCAGGAGATGGAGACGGCACATTCAAACCAGTTTAAAGGGTCAAATGTATCGGGATAAACCGGCCCCACAGTGGGTTGGCGAGTCGGAACCTTAAGATGGTACCGCCGACGATTCGCATACCTGGAAGGATTACAGAGTGCATTGCTGCAACATCAAGTTCAACTGCATTCTACTATTTAAATATGACTGTGGCGTTTCCCCCGAAATAAATATTATCCATCGGTCCTTTTTCGCAAACATGCAAGGAAAAGAGTTACTGCTTACCCGGTTTGGTCGGGGGGTGATGTAGCGAGATGGCATTAGATAGGTAGGTACCTGTGCGGTAGGTTGCACCTCGAGGACCAATCTCTCTCGCTATATAATCGGCCCGTGGGCGCCGGTACGAGTGGAGGAGGCTATTCACCAATAGAATGGGGAAGGTCACGATCCGGATTAGGCGTAGTTAAGGAGACCTCGAAACTCCGTCGTGGAAGAAACTCGTTGACTGTTCTCCCGACAGCTGTATATCATCTCACATCCGACTATTCACAACGGCGAAACTACTGGCTTGGAAATGTTGTGTATGGATACCAGGTAGGTAGGTAATCGGCGTGCACTCCGACCTATCCAGCACAGCTATTACCCAAGCTAGTAGATGGACCTAGAATGGATCAATGTTACATAGGTACCTATACGTAGTCGGGTATGTTTAAAACCATAAACAGCCCTAACGGATCTAATCCCGAGGCTGGGACTTAACCCATGCGCCGTCGACTGAACCACGACTCGAAACGCCGACGAGAAACTCTATACACGGCAGTGCGTTGCGTTGCTTTGCGTTGTGTGAGATCGACGTGTTGAGTTGGATAGAATATCGGCATCGAAGGGGGGAAAAACCAGCGTAATAAGCAAGTGGTTAGGGAATCACTCTCACTACCAGGTAGTTCTCGTGACAAGGCTGACAGTATCATTGATATCAACTTGATTTTAGGAGGTTTGCATAGGTACATTTCACTGGTCGTAGGTGGGTGAACTGAACGGGCATACCGATTTAACACGTAGTGTATCAAACCGGCATAAGACGGCAGGAGGAGCGAGGACAAATATCCACTTCCCTTGCAGGTGGATTGAAGAAGAAAGAAAAGGGAAAAGGAAAAGATAATCGTCAGGGTACGTAATCATAAGACGAAATGACCCAAGAGCTAAGACCCAAGGCCAAAGATCGATCGAATGTAACCTTGGGATCGTGGAAATGTTCACGATGATATTTTGGAGCAGCGCAGAGTCCAAGCATTCGTAAACGTTCATAGCGTTCGTGGCCCTCGCGGGGGGACGGGGAAAGGGGACGAGGGGGACGAGGGAACAGGGGAACAGGGGTATTTAGCGTGACTCCTATTTGCTGCTAACTGTGCAGCTGCTGTTGTGCTACTGCGTAGTAGCAGACCTCCAGTGCCTCCAGTGCTGGCAGCAGAACTGTCTAGGCCTCAAGAATGAGTGACTGAGTAATGTCTGATGATGTCACAGCCAGGATTAGGAGGGGCTTGGATTACCAAGTTGGACGAGAGGGGCACGTTTGGTTGGTCAGTTACTCTTCCGGTTAAAAACTTGATGTACTACGTACCTATTAGGTACCTAGTACTAGGTAAGTTCTAGGGTATCGTAACAAACGGTCCCAGGTACCCAGCCAGAGTTAACTTTTATAGAATAGGTACCTAGTACCTACCTACCTACCTAGTATGTAGATATTGGCATATCGTTGGCATTTTCTTGATG
The DNA here is from genome assembly GCA_902806535.1 of Hypoxylon rickii. NCBI lineage: Eukaryota > Fungi > Ascomycota > Sordariomycetes > Xylariales > Hypoxylaceae > Hypoxylon > Hypoxylon rickii. The sequence goes on along the minus strand of CADCWY010000070.1, from coordinate 332,016 downwards.
GGCCTTCATATCTTTTGGTATCATTATATATTGGTGCATCTCAATAGGCATCATGCTGTGGTGATCATTATTGAGGTGGCAACTGACCTTTCGAGGGACTCCTCCTATTTCTATGTATTTTATTTCGCTCACGAGGCCACAGTTTCATTCAACCTTTCCCTGTGGTCTTACGCTGTTAGTTAGGTGCATAAAGCAAAGGTAACGATTACTAGGAGCGTATATTCAATGTGTGTGGGTCATGGGTTGGGTCGGGTGCGAGCCAAGGCATCACGATAATTTAATGAGTTGGCCGAGGGCCACACAACCTCGCAGCCGGCTATGCTACCTGGTTTGGTACCATACATAGGTGACTCCTGACTCTTCCGCCTACCAAAGGTACACTCACCAGTCGCCCGTCGGTGCCAAAATCTCTCTAATTGGCGGGGGGGAGGGGGGCGAACCGTGATAAAAGCTGCAGGAACTAGGTGGTTTACATACCACAAGCCATACGCATTGTCGCTTCGGCGTCTGTGGGTGGCGTGCCAAGAGCTCAACAGATATCCATCAGATCTAAGCCCGTAAGCCCGTCAGGCGGGGAAGTGCTAGAAGATAATGGGCAAAGCGACGACTTCCCCAGACTTCGGATCATGACATGTGCTTTCTTGTAACCTTAGTAGGTACCTGGCAGGTGCAGTTGGGGATTTCCCGATTCTACGTGTTCGTCCGCCTCGACGTCGCGGGCGAAGATGATCGACCGCCAAGTTGAAGCGCTTGAGATGGCTGCGAGCATATTCTGTGGGTTCTCTCGATGCCCCGGCCCCGGCTCCGGCCCCAGCGCCCCAGCTTCCGACTCACGGCCTCCTTTCCTAACAACTCCAAAGTTTTGAGGCGCTTGATAGTCAAAACAAAAAGTAGAGGGTCTAGTGAAGCCAAGGTCTATTCCGGACGACGCCAGTGACGATACTGAAATGGTCTAGCATGAGCTGCGTGATAATAACAAGGGACTATTCGGAATCTACTAAGACGGTAGTATCCATTCCGGGCACGGTGTGCATACGCCTGTGCGTGTGAGTGGATTATGGTTTCGAGCTATTAATAAGCCGTTAGAAAACGGCGAAAGCCAATAGCAAAAAGAGACGACTTTCAACGGCAGTCAGATTGATCATACGATATGCGGAGACTGAGGAAGGCTGAAGTTTCTCAACATGGCATTGCGACAAATACATGCTTTCCAGGAAGACACGCAACCATATCAAACTACCTACCTGCTATGTAGGTATTTTGCAGGATGACGGCTCGGACTGGTAGAATAATCGCTCGTTCTTGATGAACCTCACCTCTGAGGATGGGTGCATGGGTAGGGCAACCATTTCGGGAGTAAATACTTATTATGTTCACAAGCACTAGCTATCTACCAATGACTAGTTGGCTGGTAGGAATTCCCAGGCCATGGAGCAATATGTCACTCCATTAAGGGGGCAGTGAGGCCTTTTTCTCTAATATCAGGTACGGATCAATTGATCGTAATAGAATATGAATCTTTCTATGATGACACTTGACGAATAAGAACATCTGAGACACCTATTCTACCCAGACAGGAACCACAAATAGAGGACGCAATATGTTGGTTCTTGAGCAGAGCCAGTTATATAAGTTGATGATACAACGTGTCAGTCAATTTAGCTACCACCTGCGCAGCTGCGGTACCGCGCTGCGCACCGTAGGGCCGATACGTAGAAGTGGGACGGCTCGGTACGCCATCGCAGGCATCGCCACCTCGTCTGCTCGTCTGCTCGTCTGCTCGTGCAAGCCTTTTGTTTAAAACGGTGGACCTTCTCTGCGCTCTGCGTGCTCCCTGCTACAGTAAAGAGCACTGTCATATTACTGTACGTGATGTGGTCTTCTCTTGGCAATCTGGACCCTGGAAAGCACCTAACCCAACCATCCCTTCGTGCTACGACAATGCCGATTCTTCACGCTACGCTACCCCCTCTGCCCCTCCACTCCCGGTCGAATTGTCGAATTGTCGAATTGCCCGGGACTTAGGGGTACTACTGTACCTAGTAGTTACCGTACCGTACCATACCGTACATAGTACCGTACATACTACATCTCCAGGCTCTCATCGATGTATCTATTGATGTACATATGTTTGTATGTAGGTAGGTACCTACGACCTAGTACTCTTCATCGTGATTGCCAACCTTCTGAGTAATACATAAGAACGTCAAGTTTCCCTTCGTTTCTTTTTTCTTTTTCTAATTCTTGTCTTACTTCTACATAATCCTCTTTCTACCTACAAATTATTTTCAACCCAATTCTAGTCTCGCGTTTCCAAACCCGTAAGCGACAAAAGGAAACAAGGAACTGGAGAAATTAAACGCCTATACCATACACCATACACATTCGTCATCCTATTCTTTGATACCAGATATTTGCTTTCGGTATCGTCACCATCCCATCGTATTCCACTGTTCCCACATTCGCTCTACCTGCTACTCTTCACAATGGGCAAGAAGGCAGTTCACTTCGGATCCGGCAACATTGGCCGAGGCTTCGTTGCCTGCTTTCTACACGAGTCGGGCTACGAGGTTATCTTCGCTGACGTCGTTGACAAGCTTGTGGACTCTCTAAATTCGACTCCCGCCTACCACGTCATCGAGCGCGGTGTCGAGGGCACAGTCACTAAGACGATCACCAACTATCGAGCCATCAACTCCAAGTACAACGAAGCTGAGCTGATTGACGAAATCGCAACTGCTGATGTTGTCACCTGTTCTGTTGGCCCTAACATTCTCAAGTTCATCGCCCCGGTCATCGCCAAGGGTATCGACCAGCGCTCGAACGACGATAAGCCTCTGGCCGTCATCGCCTGCGAGAACATGATCGGCGCCACGGATACCCTGGCCGGCCACATCAAAGACCCCAAGAACACCCCGGAGGATCGTCTCGAGGATCACCACGAGAGAGCCGCCTATGCCAACTCGGCCATCGACCGTATTGTCCCTGCACAAGATCCCAATGCGGGTCTCGACGTTACCCTGGAGAAATTCTACGAGTGGGTTGTGGAAGAAACGCCTTTCCGACCCGGCGAGAAGGCGGCGAGCAATGTCGAGAGACCATCGATCGACGGTATCAAGTGGGTAGATAACCTGCTTCCCTTCATCGAGCGCAAACTATTCACCGTCAACACGTCCCACGCCACCGCCGCATACTTCGGCTACAACAGGCAGAAGCAGACGGTGGACGATGCTATGCGAGACAAGGACATCAAGAGCCAAGTCTCGGCTGCTATCGGTGAGACGGCCAAACTCATCATCGACAAGCATGGAATCGCGCCCGAGGAGCAGGACGCATACAAGCAGAAGATCATTGACAGAATCAGCAACCCTCATCTCGCCGATGCCGTCGAGCGAGTTGGTCGCGCTCCTCTGAGGAAGCTTGGGCGCAAGGAGCGCTTCATCGGTCCTGCAGCGGAACTAGCCGAGCTTGGCCACGACACGCCAGCCCTCCTGGCTGCCACAGAGATGGCGTTCCGCTTCCAGAATGTAGAAGGTGACGACGAGAGCAGGGAGCTAGCCAAGATCATGGCAGAGAATGGTCCCGAGGACGTGGTGGCCAAGGTGTGCGGCCTACAGAAGACGGAGAAGCTTTACCCCAAGGTAGTCGAGATCGTTCAGAAGGTGCAAGCCGACAGTCAAGACTGAGCGGGTTTGGTCGTGTTCTATTACTACGTTGCGTCTGCTTTTACTTTACACCTGCATTTCATAAGAGTTCTACGGCATGGGAGCGACTGCTTGGCACGGGGAAATGGCAGGGGATCAAAGGCGTTCATGTGTGATACAGGAAAGAAACGAAGGCGAACGGGAACGTTTCACGATGGGCAAGCCAACTTGAGGTCAACATGGGCTTGAAACTACGTAATCCATCGTTCACATTGCGTTCTCGCCAGAGGTTATCTGCGCAGGTCAATCTTATCAGCTTAGATGACTTAGATGAAAATGAATGATTCCCAAAGAAAAAGAAAAAGAAGAGTTCGGGTAATTCGCGAGCATTCCACATCCATTGTCGTGACACGCACGCACTCCGAACATCTTAGCTACCTCCAGGCCACATGCAGATGCTTGCCTAGTATCCTCCTGGGCCACCTCCGACGTATTCGGTACCTACTATGTAGTACCTGGGTATTAGACATATCGATTGATCCAATTGTTTCCATAATACATGTGGAACGTAGGTAGTGATGCATTCATCGATGGGCACCGGGTAACTGAGTTAGGTTGCATACAGTGCTAAAATAAGCATGGACTGTATGGTACACACTGTTTATATATTTTTATGTGGCTGATGAAAACGAAAGTGGGAAAGTGAGTAAAAGCCACATATTGCATAAGCCAATTGAATACCAAATACAAGGTGCAAGGTACTACTAGGTACCTAGTAGGTACGCAATATTGATTGGCACAGAGAAGTGACCACCGTTGAAGTTGAAAAGGTGAAAATACCTGGTCGATAGGGTAAATTGTTTTGTACCTTACCTCTACTTTTAGTACTCTCCAGGGCTGTGGTTACCTTAGGTACCTAGTACGTACCTACAGTAGTACCTCTTTTGGGCCTATTTCCACTTCACCAACTTGGAAAACTGTTGCTTGTACATAACCTCACCAACCTACTAGGTACTTACCTACGCAGCATCACACAGGCGACAACAACATTCCCGTCCCAATTGATTCGAAGACCCTATCAAACGATACAACACCCAGCGTGTCAGAAGTCGCTTATCCGTCGCTCTTTTCCCATGTAATAATAGCCATCTGCTTGTGATCAACCCTCCTCTTCAATCCCCCCCCCCCCCCCTCGAACGAATCATCGTATTCCCCGACCCATTCAACCTGCAGTATTGGGACTTTCCGGCAAAATGAGGCTGGACGTGAAGGTGCGTGTGGTTTTTGTCTCCGTTACCTCCGATTCCCCTTTCGGATCAGTACCAAATCCAGATCGAGATCCAGATCCTGACCTTCGAGCCGGGCAATTCTGCTGAGACCTGGCCTTTCTTCAAGGCTTTCGTACCAGCATGGATAACAGCTCCATCTCCTTACCACCCCCAACCCTATTGTGTTATACCTATATGTCCTCAGGGCGGCTAAGCGACTGCTGGATATGCTGACATGGCTTTGGACGCACAGCGGCAGCTCTTTGCGCGCAGCGAGCGTGTTAAGGGCATCGACTGCCACCCCCAAGAACCTTGGATCTTAACCACACTATACAGCGGTGAGTTTCTTCATCTTTTACGCATAGCGCGCTCTTTTGGCTTTTGGCGACGCTAACATTGAGCTCTTTCAAGGCCATGTCTACATCTGGTCCTACGAAACCCAGCAGATCGTCAAGACCTTCGAACTTACCGATGTCCCCGTCCGAGCTGGACGATTTGTGGCAAGAAAGAACTGGATTGTCTGTGGTTCTGACGACTTCCAGCTTCGAGTATACAACTACAATACTTCAGAGAAGATTACATCTTTCGAGGCGCATCCCGACTACATTCGCGCCATCGCTGTTCACCCAACTCAGCCCTTCGTCCTAACCGCATCCGATGACATGACCATCAAGCTATGGGATTGGGAGAAAGGATGGAAGTGTGTTCAAGTCTTCGAAGGCCATAGCCACTACGTGATGGGGCTGGCCATCAACCCCAAGGATACGAACACCTTCGCCTCGGCGTGTCTAGATAGGACGGTCAAGATCTGGAGCCTAGGCTCGTCCACCGCTAACTTCACCTTGGAGGCCCACGAGACCAAGGGCGTCAACCACGTCGATTATTACCCCCATTCTGATAAGCCCTACCTTCTTACCACATCTGACGACAGAACAGTCAAGGTTTGGGATTACACGACCAAGAGTCTCATCGCGAGTCTTGAAGGCCACACGAACAACGTGTCTTTCGCCTGCTACCACCCCGAGCTACCAGTCATCATCTCGGGTTCCGAGGATGGTACCATCAGGATATGGCACGCGAACACCTACCGCTTCGAACAGTCCCTTAACTATGGTCTAGAGCGCGCGTGGTGTATAGCCTACCAACGTGGCAAGCAAGGTGTTGCGGTCGGGTTTGACGACGGCGCGGTGGTGGTGAAGCTAGGACGGGAAGAGCCCGCCGTGTCCATGGATAGTTCCGGCAAGCTGATCTGGGCCCGGCATAATGAAGTTGTCTCCTCCATCATCAAGGGAGGCGGTAGGTATCCCCTTTGTACTGTGGTTATCCTAGTTGCTAACTGGCAACGGCAGACGCTTCAATCAAGGACAACGAACCAATTACTTTGCCTACCAAGGAGCTCGGTACATGTGAAGTCTATCCCCAGACCCTCATTCATTCCCCCAATGGTCGTTTCGTCGCCGTCTGCGGTGATGGGGAGTATATTATCTACACGGCTCTGGCGTGGCGGAACAAAGCATTCGGCTCTGCGCTGGATTTCGTGTGGGCCGCCAAAGAGAACAGCAATGATTTTGCCATTCGCGAGTCGGCAACGAGCGTCAAAGTCTACAAGAATTTTGTCGAGAAGACAGGCGGTTTAGATATACCTTTCCAAGCCGATGGCTTGACAGGAGGTATCCTGCTCGGCGTAAAAGGCCAAGGCGGCGTGTCTTTCTACGACTGGGCCACCGGCGGCCTAGTGAGACGAATTGAAGTTGAGCCAAAACAAGTCTATTGGTCTGATAGCGGTGAACTTGTCACCCTGGCTTGTGAGGACACTTTCTACGTTCTAAGGTTTTCTCGTGAAAACTACATCGAAGCCGCTCAGTCTGGCGAAGTAGATGAGGATGGGGTCGAGGCCGCCTTTGAGGTTATTACGGATATTGCTGAAAGGTGAAAACGCCTACTCCTCCCCCCAAAAATTTCGTGCTCATCTGTTAACCTTTCTACAGCGTACGAACGGGCCAGTGGGTTGGTGATTGCTTCATCTACACCAACAGCACCAACCGACTCAATTATTTGGTCGGCGACCAGGTCTATACCATCTCGCATTTCGACCAGCCCATGTATGTGCTCGGCTACATCCAGAGAGATTCCAGGATATACCTAGCCGACAAGGACGTAAACATTACGAGCTTCGCTCTATCTCTCCCCGTCCTAGAGTACCAGACTTTGGTTCTTCGTGGCGACATGGAGACCGCTGCGGAGCTTCTCGCCAGTATTCCAACAGATCAACTCAACAAGATTGCCAGATTCCTTGAAGGGCAAGGTCATAAAGAATTGGCGCTTGAGGTGGCTACTGACCCAGAACACAAGTTCGACTTGTCGTTGTCATTAAACCAACTCGACATTGCTCTGGCGCTGGCCCGACAGGCCGACAACGACCACAAGTGGAAGACAGTGGGCGATGTGGCCCTCTCGGCGTGGGATGTCCCTCTGGCTACCGAATGCTTCACCCATGCGCGAGACTTGGGATCATTGCTTTTGATATACTCCAGCACGTCTGATAAGACGGGCCTGGAGGCGCTCTCAGCTCAAGCAGAAGAGTCTGGCGCCCACAATGTCGCATTCACGTGCAAGTGGCTGCTTGGGGACGCCGCAGGTTGCGTTGAAGTTCTCACCAAAACTAACAGATTAGCCGAGGCTGTCTTGTTCTCGCAGACGTATAAGCCCAGCTTAACGGTGGAGACGGTGAGGGGCTGGAAAGATAGCTTAGAGAAGAACAAGAAGGGCCGCGTGGCGAAGATGATCGGGGTCCCCACAGAAGACGACGAGTTATTTCCAGAGTGGGATGAGTGGCTGCGACTGGAAAGTGAGGGCGGTATTGCCAATGGGGACGTGAATGGCGAGGCCGAGGAGGCCGAGGAGGAGGAAGAGGAAGAGGAGGGAGGTGAGGAAGAGGAAGAAGAAGAGGACGATTCTGAGGCAGACAAATAGCGCCTGGCTTCCTACGCTATTATGAATTCACCTCGGTATGCGGGAGGAGAGGAAAGGGAGGAGAGGAAAGGGAGGAGGCGATGAGATGAAAGAGTTCTTCCTTTGCCTGCCTACCTACCTACCTAGTAGGTATCGAGTAAGACCCGTTACTGGAGTTAAGGGTCACAAATCACCAAAAGCTAATGAGCAACCGGCCATGTCTAGAGATGCTTCGCAGAAGTAAAGTTAGGTTTTGAAGAAATGCCCAAATAATGAAGATATGGTCAAAAAACACAGGCGCGCTAGTTTTCACTTACCATCAGAGCTATTACAGCCTTTGCGGATAGGACGATGGACTGGTTTGCATAGTGATGTTCGTCTCCGACCGTCCAAAGGTTCCGGTCAACAAATCAGAATATTGGCCTAATGGCTTCGTCCAAGCAGTTCGAAAATAGAAGGGATTAATCGGTATAAATCTACGAAGCCTTGAAGCCTTGTATCCATTCAGGCAGGCGCTCGAATTATAGCTAGGCACGAGTGGAAATTCCAAGGCTTTTCTGTACTATTTTGTTTTCCGAAAAGTACCTAATTAGTTGGAGTGTGCGACTCTAGGCTCTCGGCCGATTCTTATATTACACCGTAAAGCTCGAGCAAGGTAACCCTCCGCGGCGACGGCGGGGGAATCTCCTACGTTAGGATCACGTAGGTCCCCTTTTTTATTCTGCGTCCGCCCTCCCAAATACCGAAAGTAAAGCAAACCTGGTATCATATGCATGTCATTCGTAATCGTCGTAGCAAGATCAAGGTCGTTCCCCACCGTGCCTGCTCAAAATTCATCATAGAGATCCATCATGTCCACGGGAGGGATCGCGCCGGGGTGTTTCTCGCCACAGTTGTCGCAGACCGTTTCCTCGTCATCGTCTCCCATGAAGTCGAACATGGTTGCGTCGTCCTCGACATCTTCCCATGGCAGTCCGCTCATCCTGTCAAACAACTCCCACTTACGCTCATCGCTGCCGTCCAGCCTAAGCGGCACCTTCTTCCAAATCGTTCGACAGGACTGGTATGGCGAGTAAGGCGGTTCGCCCTCATCCTTGGGAGCGGGCGGGAACTCAAGCCCAAGGAAGCGAGCATGGATATCGTCGTGATTGTGGTGCTCCGACATGGTACGCATCGCTCGAACGACCTTGGCTGAGTAGTGGCACTCAAGCGCGTCACACTTGAGAGAGCGTACGCCGTTCTTCAAGGCCACCATAGTGGGTGCATGATCGATGAGGAGGCCCTCATCCTTCAATAAGCCGCCCAACTCACTACTGACTCGGAGACCAGTTTCGTCTCCGGGCAGGCCGGTTAGAATCACCTCGTTTAGGGTACAGCCAAGGTGGTGGGAAGCCAGCTCGTGTAGTTGTGGCGGTGGGTTGCTAAACATGTCATCGCCAAAGTTGACAAAGTCGATGCGAATCTTTTCGAGTGAAGGGAGCAGCTTTGGAGACGGGGTCGGACGGTAGGCAGCCGGTCCTTGAAGAACGCGAGAGGGATCAAAGGGCGGTAGTAAGGCACTCAAAAAGTCAATAAGCTGGTACCAACCGTAGGTTCGAAATCCGCGACGAGCTAGGGTGTTCTCCTTAGGACGTTTTGCAACCGCTAGAGTGACGGCCTTCTTCAGGTCGGGATGATAATGGCGACTAATCCGGTGGGTTCGGTCCTCCTCGTCGTAGAACTTGGCGATAACGCGAAAATTGACCTCTTTCATTTGTTGTCGATAGCCAACATCAACCTCGGCGAAATTCTTGAGCGCCTCGGGCGAGGTGAAAACAAACGAATTGTTAGTCCAGAGGAACTTGGTCCCCTCGGCGTGGTAAGCCTTACAGGTCGCCAGAAAGTGGATGGCAAGCTGGTTGGTTTTGGCCTTTTCTTGCACTGTCAGATGCTCCTGCTTCACCTTGCAAAGTGGGTCGACGATAGGTTGAGAACAAGTCAAGGCAAAGGACATGATTCGGAGTTGGACCTCCACGGGCATGTGAGGAAGGGGGTTGCCGCCAACCCTGCTAGAGGAACGAGTGACACGGGAGTTGAGAGCCTGAGGAGGTTTGAGACGGGTTTGCCACGGGATGCCATTCTCGCGCAGAATGCGCTTCAGTGCCATATTCTCATCTTCAAGACAACGAACCTTGGCGCGGAGGGGATGGTTGTAGTAGATCTCGGCCTGGTCGGCCTGATCACGACATTCCCAAGCGATGCTCTACGATAGTAATAGATGAGCAGGCAGTCATAAATGCAGGGGCGGTGCTCGGTGAGAACTCACCATGTCGAATGACACGGATGGATTGATCGCAAAGTGTCTTGGTAGTTTTGACCATAACCACAGTGTGCTATGACTAACCTATCTAGTAGGTATCACGATCCTGTGACTGTGTCCGAAAATTTCAAGCGCTCGAGGACCCAAAAGCCAAACTACAAACTTGGTCACAAGCGTAATCCGTAATCCGTAATCCGTAATCCGTAATCCGTAATCCGTGATCCGTACTCCGAATGGAGGGAAGGTATCAAGTACTAGGTAGGCAAGTATCATATGCCGTATCCGTCCTCATATAGGACCGGATGTCGTGGCGACGCTGAGTAACGAATGGAGGCGGGTTTGATGCACAGAGTAGGTGAGTGGGAAGGCAGAAAAGATGCCTTTAAGAGTGACTTGTTTTAGGAAAGTAAAGAAAGTCAAGGGCGTCTATGCCAGACAAAGAAATCAAGAAGTCAAACGAGATTTGAATTTGAATTCAAATTTTAGGGTCTGAGTTCTGAGTTCTGAGTCCTGAGTCTAATTCCTGATTGGCAAGAAAGGGTTCAGTTTTTGATTTTGATTTTGATGTTGGCAGGTTGGTGCTGCAGCAAGGCCGCGATACAGCGCAGGGAAAACAGACGCCAGACTCTACATATACTAGGTACCTACCTAGTAAGGACTTGTAGGTAGCAGAGACACCAGGTAGATACATCTATGATACATTGATCTATCGATACCTACTTATAGGTTAGGTAGGTAACCAGGAGGTAAGTACTCACATATGTAGGTACTGTACGTTCACTGGTACTTGTACCTAATAGTTCGTTAGGTACCTAGTACTATATAAGGTAGGTACTACTAGGTAGTTAGGTAGGTACATAAGGTAATACTATGTAGATAGAGGTAAGGTAAGCACATACTACCTAGCAGTGTTACTTACATGTACATGTATGTATGTACTGGATGTTTAGAAGCTCAAGCACCCTCTGGGTCACATACACATCAAACGCTACCAGGCACATGCTACTGGGTAGCAGGTGTTGAACGGGCATGTACTATGGTAAGATTCGTAGATCTATTGATAGACGTGATAGACGTATGGGGATGTGGACAGCCTACACAGTAGGCAGTTGGAGGTTAGGAGATCCGAGGAACCCTGAAGACAAGGAAGACGCGGACGACCAACCCGTGAGCTTCAAAGTTCAATAGCTTAAGGGTCTTTAGCTACTAGACTACTAGTAGGAATATTAGAAAATACCTATTGATAAATGTCGCGTAGTCAGGTGATGGAATGATAGGCGTTCTGCCTTGTAATTCATTGGACTCACGAAATCTTGAACTTGATAATAGAAAATGATGTGTACCTTTTTTTTTTCGTTGTGCAGAAATGCAGAAATCCGATCAAGAGGGGAGAGGGTCCAAGTTGCATGGTTCGTTCTCTGGCACTACGTACGAGGTGTAAGGCGTTGTCAGGTACCTACACTACATACATAACCACATAGTACATAATAGATACCTACCTACTAGGTATATATATGAAATCTATACATATACTATGTATGAATGATAGATACCTAGTACCTATATATATTGCGTCGTAGCAGGCCAAGGATTTTCAATTAATCATTGGGTGCCAAATAGGAATTCATATAAAATATAGACAAGTAACATACTAGGTAGTATGTACCGCATTTCCATGCCGCGCTAAACGCCACGGTATCCAATGATAGAAGTATAACTCCCAAGGGTCCAGAATGACGGCGCTATGCATGCATCCCTCGATCCTGCTGTATAAAATAGACACACTGATCCCCTGTCCCTTGCACCTGTCAACATTCTGTTACATCCATGGATACACGCATACATTGATACCCTGATACATACCTAGTAGGGACTACATATTACCTACTAGGTACCTAGTAGTATGTACATATGTAGTGCCTGTAATTGATTACCTTAGTAGCCTACATGTAGGTGTGGCTGGAGGTACATGTATCCATGGATGTCCTCTAAATCGGGGTTTTTTTTCATGCTTCAAGCACGGTTTGATTGATCAACATCAAAGTTACTATGATTTCTATTTATTCCACTTGTGCTATCCATACCTGTACCTGTACTGTTAAATCTCAATGGTATGTGCATAGTACGCTGGCTGTCTGGGTGCTGCTTACTACGTATATCGATATTCCAATCCTACGTCATTGGAAATGATGCCCTGACCCTGTCATGTTGCCCTATCTATCAGTCGAGATTTGATAGATATCACCATCTGGTTTGCCATCTGGTTTGCCATATAGCCCAGGAGCTCAGAAAGATTCGTCAAGAAGTGAGAAACTCGATGAAACTGTGGGATCAAGACAAAGGACAGCCACCAACTTCGTCTACCTACGTGGTACGCATCCAGTTGAATAGTGGCCCTGAGTCACTTGACGTCATGAGAATGTGCAACAGGGAATTCCTACACCGATAAACGCATCGATAATGTCTATGATGAAATTCGATGCGCCATGAACTGGTTGGATATTGACCGACATCGATCAACGGACTGGTGAAACCATCAAAGGTTCCTTTACACTTGCGCGAGGGATCATGACGTGGCTTTCTCAGCTTCGCAGTTCTTAACTACTAGGTATCTTCCCAACCTCTATTATTCCTTCAAATAGCAATCCAAGTTCACCTCAACTTATAATACTACTTTTAGCATCGCACCGCTTCTTTGACGGAATTATCGTGCGTAACACGTAACCACATACATCACGGGACAACATACCATACCAGAAGTCAACATGTCTACATTCTCAAACGCAGATACCGGTAACAAACCGGCCGATCCTTATAAGCTCGCCAACAAAGAGGATGATCTTCCAGTAGAAGAGAAGATTGGAGCGCTCGACAAGTTTGTTACATCATGCAAGTTCGGAATGATGACCACGCGGGACTCTAGCACCAGCAGGCTAGTATCTCGTTGTATGGCATTGGCTGCAAAGGTAGGCATACGATCGTAACCTTGCCACCCATTCTCTGGCACCGAATTGACGTCTCAGCAAGGAGACCGGGGGCACCGACCAGCTCTTCTTCACAAACACTGAATCAAAGAAGACCGATGAACTAGAAGGTGACCCTCACGTAAATGTCTCTTTTCTCGACAGCTCTGGCCAATGGGCTTCTATTTCGGGAACGGCCTCCATCGAAACAGATCGTAATCTTGTCAAAACGTACTACAAGCCGTCGTTGAAAGCATGGCTGGGCGACCTAGGCGATGGGGTACATGATGGATCGGAAAACGACCCTCGAATTGGAATAATTCGGGTTAAGATGGTGACAGCAAACTACTGCATCAGCGACAGAACATTCGTCGGCTTTGCGGCAGAGGTAGCCAAGGGGACAATAACCGGACAGCCGGCGAACATCAGCAAGCTTCGTGAGATCAGCGACGGCGAGGTCCGATCTTGGAGAGCGTCACATTAGGTGGTGAGGTGTGGTGTTTGGTCTTCCTCGTCGAATTGTCCAATATATACCGAGATACTCCAATAAGCTATCGAGGAGTCACCAAATTCCTTTCTTATTGTTTACCATAATCCCTATTCCAAATTGTGTCCCACGCGTCCTTGTTAACTGCAAATTCGCGTGCGAAATCCTTCTCCAGCTCGTGTGCTCTCTTGCCGAGCAGCACCAAGCTATGCAGTGGTGGTCCTAGAGCCTCGTCGGCATCACATAATTGTTCTAGAGTCCCAGCGACGAATTTTTCTGATTTTCCGCCGACTCTCGCCGCACCAATGGCAAGGCTTTCAGGTCCATAAACCCCTTCCTTTTTATCGTTCTCTATTTCGAGCATCTGCTGCGCGCATTGGCCGACCGTCATGTATCGCGGGGGTTCGTATACGTTCCTGCCTCGGGCCATGTTCTCCAAGCTTTGTTCCTTGACCTTGATATCCAACAACACGAGCGTATGAAGCCCAATCTGCCTATTCTCCCTGATACGATCATAAAAAGAAGCTGGGCGCCAGTTGTCCAGGAAGAACACCATGGAAACTGTTTGGCCGAAGTTGTATAGCTGAAGGCCTGTCGCGCCTATGGCAGACATGATAGACGCATTAGGAATCGTCCGGACAGGGATGGAAAGCTCGCGAGCGCGAAGAACGAGGTCGGTATGCGTAGTGGCACTAAATATGGGTATCAGTTGGGGTGCTTAGCCGCTAGTTATCACACCTTGCTCCCTACCCAAAAGGATCGCCCACGACCAGAAAGGCAACGTCGTCTGTTTGGGCGTCGCGAAGAATCTCGTCACTGTTGGACTCGACCATCTCGCGGTCGGCAACTACGATGGAGCGACCATAATAGCTTTCCTACTATTTTATTAGCGTTAGCTGTCTAAAATGGCAGTTCTATGTGATGTACCAGCATACCAATATTGATTGATCCACTAGCAGAATACTTGTATACGCCTCAAGGTACACGCGTGAAGCGTGTTTGACGACTTCGAGGCCTTTCACAGTGATGTCCGTCTCGTCTGAAAGGCCTAGGCCTACAAGGTATAGCATTGTGATATGGATGATGGCGTCCGGGCAAGTCGTAATAGCATCAGCTATATGCTCAATATGATAATAAGAAAGGTTTCCCAGAAGAATTCTGAAATTAGGCGGGGTAGCTCTCTTACTAGAACATCAACTTTTTGGGGGGGGGGGGGAATAAATGGCGGGGTTATCTTGATCTAGAGCATACATCCATGGATACATACATATCATTGATATAAACTACATGTACCTGATAGCAGGTAGACTTATGTACTACATACCTACTAGGTACCTAAGTATTGAGTACCGCAGGTGGAACCTGCTGCAGGCCCTCGTAAGTACCTAGTAGTAATATCAAATATCATCGACAAAAGCCGGCGTGAGGATTAATTTATCAACTAAACGTCTTATCATACATTCAATTCAGTTCCGAGGCTCTCCCTAAGCTATCTCTCGCTGAGCCACACATCGAGGTACGACATAACATCAGCTTCGCCTCTACCCTATTCCACGGACGCAACGATTCCATTGACCTCATACCCAACCACCTAATTAAATTCTCCTCATTCGGATACACTGCTCGACTGATTACGAAGATGGCCGACAAGAAGGGCTCGGCGTACGGTACGCCGGCGACGGACACATCCTTCCGACGAAGCTACGACCTAGATGAATATGCACAGAAGGCGAAAGAGCGAGAGGCTGCTGAGCGCGAAGAATCAAAGGCGCGGTACGAGGCCAAGCTAGCGGGTAAGAAGTACTACAAGCCCATGACGGGCGACGAGACGCACACGCGTGCCCGGCGCGACATTATCGACCTTGAGGCCAATGTTGGCAAGACGACTCTCGTGCCCGCAGGTGCTGGAGTGGGAAAGCGAGGTCGCGGCGCCGGGTTCTACTGCGGCGCTTGCGACCTCACGTTCAAAGACAATATGCAGTGGGTCGAGCACGTCAACAGCATGCAGCACCTGCGCAACATCGGCGAAACTGGCGAAGTTAAGAAGGCAACAGTCGAAGAAGTTCATGCACGGATCGTCGAGGTATGGGAGCGGTTGCAGGAGCAGAAGAAAGCGAGTGCCACGACACTGAAAGAGCGCCTGGAGATACGCGAAGAGGAGGCGGCCAAGGAGAGAGAAGCTAGGCGACAGAAGAGACAAGAGGAGTTGTCAAAGAAAAAGGCCGAGAAAGAAGCCGCCGAGAAGGTCAAGTTTGAGTACGGCGACGACCTACGAATAGAAGGGGAGCACGACGAAGATGACATGATGGCCGCGATGGGCATCACGGGATTTGGCACCTCAAAGAAGAAGTGACTAAAAGACATACCTACTATGCATGTACGTACTATACATACCCATATATGTATAGGTAGGCAGTACACACATGAACATTATGATTCAGGACATGGCGTTTGAGAGGAGCATGGGAATTGGTGTTTGGGTTATCACGGACTGACCTGGGCAACATCTTGATCTGAGGATCTGACCAAGGTCCTATCGGTGATACTTAATATGCTATACCGTAGAATATTGCTAAACACCCATTAGATAATATTGATATCTCAATATTCTTTGTGTAGAATACCTAAGAGCATACGTACCTAGGTAGGCTTTATGGCGTTGACATTGTTTGTGAGAAACAATAGCAATGTGTTTTCTAATACTCATACTGGGCCCATGAACCTGTAGTACATACCCAGTACCTAGTACCCAGTACCTAGTACCCAGTACCTACATGTCCCTAGTATATACATACATAGGTATCTATGTATGTACTACATAGTAGGTAGTGATGGGGGGATCCGTGCAGAAGGTCCCAGATTGCCGATGGCCTAGAGGAGGTAGGTACCTATACCTATACTTACACCAGTGACACCTATCGATTGCGACACTTCTGCGACAGATATTGATCACAAATCACATCAGCTAACCGCCAGCGCAAGGTCACTAAGTGCCTACCTACTAGGTAAGTACCTACACATAGGTTGGTAGGTACATGTAGGTATCAGTACCTAGCACATAGTATTATGTCGATATTTATTGATACCTACATGTAGACATAATAACCTCCAAACCTTGGAACTCCCCATATCCGTCTCACTCCAATCGCCATACATCATATCAAGATACGTTGAACCATACCCACACCAGAAACATCGGTACCATATAGTGAGAATCGCTGCTATTACGAGCTGGGTGCTGAGGATTGGGTATTAGACAGGTAAGTACCTAGCACCACGGTCCAGGAGGTATTCGCCGTCGTACAACCCGCTCTCAAGCTCTCAACCCTTTGCGACAATACTTGAAGCCTTCTAATGTTCCGATAACCCTTCCAATTGTCTAACCTTGGAACAGCAGACAGCAGACAGCTGACGAGACATACAACCAACATCTTTCGTTCCCGTCCGGCATCGTCAAGCATGTCTGCCACCACCAATCCTTCTTCCTCGGCGCAGACCAGCGGGGCCGCCCGACTCCTTCAGCGACAGCTCAAAGAGATGCACACCTCTCCCGATCTCTCGGGTATCTCTGTCGGCCTCGCCAACGAGAGCAACGTCTTTGAGTGGGAAGTCATTCTTATGATAAACGATGATTGCAAGTACTACGGTGGTATGTATTCTACTTGTCAATATGCGTGCCACCTCCCATGCCGTTGCCTGAGCCATGGCGCAGCGCCTTTCACATTTAGTAAACGCTTGATCCCTTACCGTATTATAGGTGCATACTTCCGCGCCATCATGACCTTCCCAGCCGAGTATCCCCACCTACCTCCCAAAATCGTCTTTCAGAACCCCGTTCCGTTCCACCCCAACGTCTACCCCAACGGTGAACTCTGCATCTCCATCCTCCACCCCCCAGAGGAGGACAAGTACGGTTACGAGAGTGCTGCCGAGCGATGGAGTCCCGTCCAGACCCCAGAGACCATACTCCTCAGCGTAATCAGCCTCTTCAATGAGCCTAACGACGAGAGCCCTGCCAACCTAGATGCCGCCAAGCTGTTACGTGCCGAGCGGGAGGGTGGACCTAAAGATTTTCGAAAGAGAGTGAGGCGATGTGTTCGAGAAAGCCTAGGGGAGGATTAGGTACGGGAAGTTAAGGGTTCCTGGGAACCTACTTCGTGAAAGAGGATCGGGAGGGGGGTTGGAGGTGAGCCCGTCTCCTGCTGCGCTCGCCTTGTCGGCACTCAAGCATATCAGAAGGCGTTATGGGACCCGGATTTCATGTTCATAGTTTCTGCCATTCGGGCTTTTTTCTGGCCGCACGGCCCTTGACCATCGTGTACCCTACCTAGTCGATGACGCCAAGTACACGTCCCAGAACACGATCCCATTCCTCGTCCCATCGCAAGTGGCTTTCTTTCTCGGCACCCTTACGCAAAGTCTGAAGTTCGTCCAACCCGTCTGCGCCGAGTAATCGTTTCAATATGGCGGCTAGTTCGTCCGCCGTCCGGAAGCCGCATCCGTTAACCCCCTCCTTGACCAACTCGCCGAAGCTTTCGTACCCCGAGTATGCCGCGACCGGCAGCCCAGATCCAAACATGTCCACAACCTTCATCGGCAGATCTACACCTGAACTGGACATGTGAAGACAAACCCCAAGGTCGGCGGAACTCAATAACTTGGCGTAGTCTTCTACCGTAAGCCATGCAGTTAGTATTCGGATATTGGGCAACCTTCCTGTTTTCTGTAGATCCTGAATTCTTTCTTGGTAAACAGCCTTCTGTGGCCCCTTCCCGGTGATAATCGCAACAATTGGGCGTGACGCTTTGTCGCTAGCATACGTGACGAGCGCCTCGAGCAAGATCGAGAAATCCTCGTCCGGCGTCCATGACGTACTGCTCACTATCAACTTCGTTTCCCCTGCCAGGATATTGGAGGCAACATCTCTGGTCTCCGGCAACTTCTCGAGGAAATCTCGGCGATCTGGTAGTGATTCCAGTGGTTGGAAAATGGCAGCCGGCCGATCGTGGAGAACCAGGATCGGGGCCGTGACATTGTAAGGAGGTTTCTCTAGCTGGCGCTTCATCGCGTGGGTAACCGTGATATTGGCGGTCGGCGCCGACTGGCCCAACGCGCACTCGTAAGCCTTTGATATTTCCACGAAGGGATGATTCCGCCCCTTGGTTCCGGCGAGGATGGACCAGCCATAGTTATGCCAGTCGATGATAAGATGGGTGTTTCGTAATATGGAAATGAGAAGAGCTATAGCTAGGGTGGGGATAGACGGGGGGTTCTGAACCAAAAGCCATCTTGCTGGCGGGGTCTGGTAACCCAGGGCCCAGATGAGGCTCCATATCTGCCATAAGACTTTCAGAGGCCCAGAAACGACGAAGGGGACGGACGTGGACCTCAGCACGCCTGGTGGGGGTGTCAACGGAAAGATCTTGATCCGGGGACTAATTAGAATATTTGGGTGAGGGGCGGATTCTGTATAAGGAGTTCAGCAAAGATAATTCTTTCTGAGAAAGGGAGTAGACAAAGGGTACCATAGTAGCCAACAAGATCAACTCTCCCACCATGTCTGGCAATACTTAAGGCGTGGTATTGCATACGTGGACTTCGTCCAATATCTCCAAGAACTAATACCTGAACTGAGACGGACTCCTTAGACGCGGGAGAATGCTTCACGTAGCGGGAAGGCAGCATTGTCAAGACTATAACAAGGCCGAGTAGTAATCCCGCAGTGGTGAAGTATAGGACCATGGCCAAGTAGGCCATTTTGGAGTAGTAAGACGGTAATACACCTTCGGGGCGGCAATAAAATCAAAATTCCATAGACATTCGGCTACGACCTCAGGAACTTCCTAGAGGAGCAAGTAGAGTCTATAATTAGGTACCTAGGCAGGAAACCGGTGCCAGGCGTGATGAAAACCCAAATGATAGGTAGAATGGGATTGTCTTTTGTCCCTCCTTTTCCATGCAGTCGTTTCTTAATATCGTGGCTTGGCATTGACGAAGGACAATATAAGTACGTTTACTATATACCTAGTACCTAGGTAGGTAGGCATATGTACGTTGGGTGGACGTGATATCGATCTTTTCGACAGATTTCAAAGTTTCCTGCCATCAACAATGTTGCAGTGTTGCAATGTTGCAATGTTGCAATGTTGGATAAGAGTGACCAGAGCCAGCCAATGAAGAACCTGTCCGCCGAAGGAGTTTACTACTATGTAGTACATACATTTGATACCTACTTGGTACATAGTAGCAAGTACCTTGATACAGAAGGATGGATAAAACCAAATCCCAGCCATTGATTAGCGTGTCCCGTTGAGCCTATCAACTTCAAAAGTTGGGAGATCAATGTCAAAGGCCCGCAGGCTCGAGCCTACTTGCCGACAAGTAGTAATCTTACTATGCATACACTACCCAGTACCTACTAGATACCCACTAGGTACATAGGTAGGTATTGATGTTCCAAGATTCAAATATTGTATCAATCAATTATTGATGCGCTATAATACATACTGACATGAATCATACGTAGTAGATCCATGGATGCCTTTGAAGACAACGGTATGTGACAATTGCGGAGCGTAGATAATAGTAAAAGAGATCCGCTGCAACCTGCATCATACCTACTACTAGGTACATATGTACCTATGTACGTAGTAGGTAGACTGGAGGGCTTGGACAAGATCGGAAAGAAACATTAAGGAAACCCGCATTCAGGGCCGACTCAACATCAAGTGCCTCCTTCGCCGCCGTTCCCTTTTTCTTTTTCTTTTTCTTTTTCTTTTTCTTTTTTCCTTTTATTTGACTACTTATGTCCATGGATCTCTCGAGAACCACCTTATTCCTACTGCTTGCCCACATACCTACATGTAATACCTACTACATATGTACTACATAGTAGGTAGCAGTATATGTAGGTACCTACCGGACCTAGTGCCTATACGTACTAGGTATATATAAGGTATCTAGTACCTCCCTATTCACATATTATGTAGGTAGTATTTACCTGTTCAACACGTAAAAAGATGCTATGATTCTCCATCACAATTGGATTGCTTTTCACTCTTTTGTCTCGACATTGTCTGTTGCTGTCCTTGTTGTCAAACAGCCCTTTCAAACTCACCTTGTACCTCAGAAGGGTCAATCATACTAAGTATCTGGGCAAAGCACCCATAACGCGCAAGAAGACGATCTGCCTACCCAGCATCTATCCTTTTCCCCCAGTTCAACCCGGGCCAGCAACCGCATATCGCTCCAGCATCACCGATCTACAAACAACAACATAATTTAGCCGGTAGACGCTCCGCCACTTGCCAATTGGCAATACCAATCCCATCTACCTGTGTAATTTGATCCTCATGCGACAATAGAAACGTTAGGAACAGAGTGTCGGGGGCTCGAAATACCATCACAACCTAGCTGGAATAGTCTCCTAAGCGACGTTGCGACATCATGACGTCTTCCTACGCGCTGCCGCAGCCACCGTTACCTCATAGTCACGGCCACTCCCACTCCCATTCTCATTCTCATTCTCATTCTCATTCTCACTCACATTCGCGTTCGCATTCGCATTCGCCCCCACCCTTCAATCATTCTAGATCGACACGTTCTCTCCAAGCCTATCCACTTGGCCAGAGACAAAGCTTTGACCACGACCACGATCATGATCATGACCACGGCCATGACCACGACCGCGACCGCGACCGTATCGACCAAAACACCCATCTACATGCTCGACAAAACCTCTCACAATACCGGGCGAATTCCTTTATACCTCTCCAAAGACGAGAAAACCGGCCATCGCCCCTAAGGAAGAATACTGAAGAATTGCCTAGTCCACAGAAAGACGACGTTCCAGACGCGCCGAAGACACCTGCTTACGATGCCCCTGGTGTTGCCACATTGCACGAGCACCAACATCACCACGATGACCACCACCATGCGCACGGAGTGACTTATTCGAAATTTACGGCATTGGTACTCCCTTACACTTCGAGATGGCCGTTGATACATGCTATCATGACCGAAAAAGACTCGCGTCGCATTTTCTATTTCATGGGGTGCGTTTGAATCGTGTTCCCGGTGCTTGTGGGCTTGTCACTAACACCGGTCTTGTCAGGGTCAATTTTTCATTCATGGCCGTTCAAGCTGTATACGGATATCTCACCGACTCTCTCGGACTTCTTAGCGATAGCATACACATGTTCTTCGACTGCGTGGCTCTAGCGGTGGGTCTGTTTGCGTCAGTCATGGGCAAATGGCCGCCTAGTGAGAGATTCCCTTATGGCTTTGGGAAGATCGAGACCCTAAGTGGATTCGCAAATGGTGTTTTCTTAATGTGAGTTTTCATTCACCACTAGGAAAATGATTCACCTGTCGACATAGATAACTAACAACATCTGTAGACTTATCAGCCTTGAAATCATGTTTGAGGGGTTTGAAAGACTCTTGGAGGGCCGAGAAACCAAGAGACTTCGAGAACTCTTCATCGTCAGTACTTTGGGATTAATAGTTAATCTGCTAGGCATCTTTGCTTTTGGCTCCCACGGTCACCACGGCCATGATCATTCGCATGGCCATGACCATGGTCATTCCCACGGCCACGATCATAGCCACAGTCATAGTCATTCGCATGAGAAAGCCCACGATCACGAGGACTGCCCTTCCCACCACGGGCATATTCATCACAGCCATGGCAACGAAAACATGCACGGAATCTACCTGCATATTCTTGCAGATACCCTCGGAAGTGCCTCGGTGATCGTGTCCACGATTTTGACTTACCTTATTCCTTGGACTGGTTGGGACCCGCTAGCATCCTTCTTGATCGCCTACTTAATTCTCATCACCGCGATACCCTTGGTCAAGTCTTCGGCTCATCGCCTACTCTTAACGGTTCCAGAAGACACAGAATATAATCTTCGCAGCACATTGTCCGAGATCACAAACCAGCGTGGCGTGGCCGCTTACTCAGTCCCGAAATTCTGGCTTGACGATGGTGCTGGCAGCGAATCCGGTAGCAGGCTCCTAGGTGTGATACACATAGCGGCGATTCGGGGCGCCGATTTGGAGGAGGTTCGAGATAGGGTCCAGAACTACCTAGCCAAACACGGCATTTACCTTACAATACAGACGGAGAGAGAGGGCGACACAACATGCTGGTGCGGGATGGGTCGTCTTGGCGCCATGGGGCCCAAGGGTTCGAACGTATACTAAACCGTCGGGAGTTTGTCGGGACATGGGAGCGATACGGAGCGAGGATGCGCCTCGAGCTACCGAATCGCATCTGTTGAAAGCGCTATATACGAGTATAGCCTTAACCCTGAGAATATTCAGCTTTGCGTCGTGCAGCGATGGGCTGGGTTTGAATTGGATGTGCGAGGGAGAGAGACTAGAGGGGTATCTATCTATCTACCTATCTAGGTACCTACCTACCTCGTAGGCTAGATGAATGTGGTGCCGGGGACGAAGGTGCGAGGCATAAAGCGGGATAGGGGGGAGGATGAGGGATGACTATACCCAAAGATATGCTTATCTTATGTTTTGTATATACAAGTACTCTCCAGGTAGAAAACATATACGAATATTGGAGCCAACAACAAACTAGAAATGATTTTACTTTTACGACAACGGTGCTCCGTATATTCCCTTACCTACTAGGTAGTACTAGGTAGACATCGAATACATTAAGCATTAAGGATACTACCAGTAGTAGGTGGTAGGTACAAAATCAATTGATCAATAGATGTCTCTCCGTGATAACACCAAAGAAAGCCAATTGATGTGTGAATGTTTGGCATATGATTATGACGTATTACCTAGTAGTCTTGACAAGGTACTGTACTAGGTACATACATGCAGAGCCAGAGGTGCAGAGGGGCGCAGAGGGGTGCGGAGAGGTGCACGGTGTCGGGACAGGTACGACGGCTTGTGCCGACGTCTGGCTGAACGGGTCAAGCTTTGTGCTACAAAGTACGTAGGTACCTAGTACCTTTACACTAATATGACGATGCTAGGTATCTGAGCTATATGTACTAGGTATGGATTAGGTAGGCATATCAGACACCTGATGATATTCTCAGCTTATTATTATTCCGTACACGTCGACGAGTAATGTCCAATGACATGGCACCTATGACTACTATGCAGTGCATGCTACATGTAGGTCGTTACCAGGTACCTAGTAGGTACTAGGTACTGGGTCAATTGGTCATCTTCCCTTAAACCGACTTGGCCGAGGCACAATTATGATTGTGCCCGGCACGTACATGTATCTATATACTGCAAAAATCGCTCATGTGAGAGCAAGATGTTGCTACTAGGTACTAGGTACTAGGTAAATATTAAGTATATATAAAGTAGGTAAATAGGTAATTACAAAGAATTATAGAGAATGCTAGATGTCTATGTATATACTGGGTAAGTAGCTATATGCTATATACATATATTTATATATACTAAGTATAGGTATACACATGCAAGCAGTCTATGCAGGTACCCAGTTGGTTCATCAAGCAAGTCACGCCGCGGGGTCCTGATGTACCACTAGGTACCTAGGTACCTACCTGCCGAGGTCCAAATTGTGTTATTGATGTAACTACTACTACGCAGTAGGTACGCTCCTGACATTCCTCATGGCTATTGCCGAATCGGCCTCAACCTAAGGTACTAGGTACCTTTACTGACGCCGCTATCGTTATTCCTAAAGGTAAAGACTTCCAAGGTTGATCTCTTGATTCTTTTCTTTTTCTTTTTACATCCAAGATAGCACCCAGCAGTCCATTCGCCGTCCCAGGCCCGTGGATTTCGCCTTCTGCATAAACTGGCAAACTGGCAAACTGGCAAACTGGCGCAAGGGACCCAATCCGCCCACCACCAAATACATACCTAGTACCTACCTACCTACCAGGTACCTAGTAATAGGAAAATCAACTCAAACCTCGACCACAAACTCGGCAGACCGCAATCCCCTACCCCCGAGGTCGAGCCCTCTTGCTCTTGCACATCATTAACAAGGCAGCGATTGGTTTGCTCGGTGCTCTCCTTAAAACTACAGGCATAGGCATAAGAGACACTCTGGACAAGAGTTCAAGAATCGAATCGACGAATCAAGCCCAAAAGAGTCGCCAACATGTCATCTGACGAGCAACATACCGGCGTGAACGAGAAGCTACACTCGACGTTGCCATCCCCCGTCGCTAGTCACCTGCCGCATATCCCTGAGACCAAAGACGAGTTGAAAGCCGAGCTCAAGGCCGATGCTAAGGCCGCCGCCAGCAGTTTCTCCTCTCAGTTGCGGTCCTTCGCTGCTGGCGGTTTCGGTGGCGTCTGTGCGGTTGTCGTCGGACATCCCTTCGACCTTGTGAAGGTGCGCCTGCAGACTGCCGACAAGGGTGTCTACTCCTCTGCTATGGATGTCGTAAGGAAGAGCGTCGCAAGGGACGGGTTAAGAAGAGGTCTATACGCCGGCGTTAGCGCGCCATTGGTTGGGGTAACTCCCATGTGTACGTTTCGCTTCCTTTTTATTACCTGCGGTTGCGTGCCTGCTTCAAACCATGTGCTGACCGTTGCTACGCAGTCGCCGTATCCTTTTGGGGATATGATCTCGGAAAGCAATTAGTGACTACCGTATCTGACCCCTCTCCCACGGGCGCCTTGTCCATCAGCCAGATTACCGCCGCTGGTGCTTTCAGCGCCTTCCCCATGACCCTCGTGACCGCCCCCGTCGAGCGCATAAAGGTCATCCTGCAAGTCCAGAGCCAAAGGCTGAAGCCCGGCGAGGAGCCCAAGTACAAGGGTAGCTTCGATGTTGCGCGCCAGCTGATTCGCGAAGGGGGGGCCCGCTCCCTGTTCCGCGGCAGCGTCGCCACACTCGCTCGTGACGCCCCCGGCTCCGCTTTCTACTTCGCCACTTACGAGTACATCAAGCGAAAGTTGACGCCCCGCGACCCGACTACAGGCCAACCCAAGGGTGAGCTGAGCCTCCTGGCCGTGACGGCGGCTGGCGGCGCTGCAGGTGTGGCCATGTGGATCCCGGTGTTCCCCGTTGACACTGTCAAGAGCCGCCTGCAAACGGCCGAGACCAAGGTGAGCATCAGTGGTACGATTCGCGAGGTATACGGCAGAGGCGGTTTCAAAGCCTTCTTCCCTGGGTTCGGGCCGGCGCTTGCGAGAGCGGTGCCTGCTAATGCCGCGACGTTCCTGGGCGTCGAGCTCGCGCATCAGTTCATGAACAAGTTTCTTGGCTGAGTGTGGGAGAGGGGGTTTAAACTTCTACCTGTCGTATTCAGAGTGCAGTAGACTCTGAATTCCCTTGAATCTGGCCAAGATGAAGAGAGGATGCCTGTGGTTCCGGGTTCGTTTGGCACCGATCCAAGCATTCCCGCCGGGTGGAGCGGGAGTCGAGAAGGCGGCTGCATGGATGGTTCATCGTGGTGTTAAGGGGACTAGCAATTCCTCAACACATTCCCGGAGAGGCAATGGGCATAGGCACTACAGAAGCAAATGAAGGATCGAATATATATCCTAGAGATGTTGTGCGAGCACGGGCATTGGGGTTTGCATAGGTATCTAAGGCGTTCATGAGGGGGGGGGGTGACATATGCTGACATGAGACCGTCTGTGTTGGTAGTTTCGTCCATCGTCGCCAGGGGCTTTGGTCGCATTCACCATCTTTAGGGAATGTGGAATCGATTGCTAATTAATTGTTAAGTGTCCAGATACTTACTTAATCACAGAATACTGTCCCGGAACCATCACATTATATTTGAAGCTCGAATAATATAACATGCAACTTGATCGCTTGTTCTAATCTTCTAACCGGCTGGCCTTACATGGCACGAGAGGCTTAACCCCGCTTCTGTTTATGCTGTGGCGAGATGACGAGCGGTTACTTACATGCGCCATGCAGGTTAACCTAGGTACCTATGTATGTAGAGAAATGGAGCAAAATAGGCGACTAGGTAGGTACTCAGGTCGGCGTTATATGCCACATACTGCAGTCAAATCAAGGCACGTACCTATGCAAACCATGAAAATCAAGGTCCATATATGCATCTCGAAAACGACTCGGGTTTGTGGAAGGGTTATTTTGCTTATCGCCCGATAGCCCGCCTGTTCTCTTAGGTAGCTTTGGTTAGAAAATGACTCTTCGTAGATCGAAGCTCGAGGTGAATACTGCCGGGAATTCATCGCAAGGTTTGCAAAATCGATACTTGTGGGATGAACATTGATGGGATCCATCTTGATCCGTAAATTGATGGAGTGGTGCGTGGCCTCATGTCCGTCCCCCTTTGGACATTAACTGACCAAAAGGCACCAATGGTCTTTCCCAAGGAAAGCAGTCTAAGTCTATGAAGGAAAGGCGAGGCTAGCTCACCACTGCTGGGTATCTCTCCTGACCGGCAATGTTCATTCCTCGCTATGCCCCTCAGGAGTCCGACCGGACTCGAACTGATCATAAGAATCCTTGTTATGAGATATAACATATATAAAACACTAATCTCCTGACTCCTCGACATTTCCTTGGAGCCCTCTCGCTATCGATCGTGTCTGGGTGACGGATCCGTTGTGCTTCCCCTAGCGCCAAGTGTGGTATGAAATAGAAAAGCTACTATGGACTAGGGATCTTATTCTTTTGCCATGCTGATATCAGCGAAGCTTGGTTGAGATCGATGAGGGGAGGGAATGTTTTCATCGCTCGTTGACAGACCATCGTCGTTTCGTTGAACTGAAATCCCGGATCCTCTCCGCCTCTCCAGGGGGTCGTGGCGCACTCCAGAGCCCTCCAGTCCCCGTGCCCGCCCAGAGTTGCGGAATTGCATCTCCATCGAACTTATCGCGTTCTTCCCCTAGTGAAACCTGCGATCCCGAGTTCGATGTAGTCCTCTTCGGCGAGCCCTGGGGTATCATATTGTCGAACACGGGACCGTTTTCCTGCGCTTTCGACAAATCTTCACTCTTATTTCCATTTTCTTTCTCGTCGCCGTTATCTAATGGTGTTGGTGCTTCTGTATGCTTTTCTATAGGATTGTCTTCTTGATTTGGTGGCGTCCAGAGGCCACTTGAGCCTGAACGTTTTGGTCGAGTTGACGAGAGGTTATTGTTGGCAGGTAAGCCTCCGGACCCTGTACTGCTAGGTGGGGGCCACATGGATGACGCCAATACTGGTGACCCCCTTCGCATGCTCCCAAGTGAGGCATTTGCTGAGTTGCTGCGACTCCCAGGCGTCGACGCGCCGTACATCGAGGCGGCGAAGTTGATCTCCTTTAATGCAGAAGTAAACCCGTTGTTGTAGCGACTACGAGTGTTGCGGCCAGTAACAGAAGTCGAACGGCTAACCGCAGGCGGAGTGATGGCGGAGTGAAGGTGTTCTGTGCTAGCAAACAACTTCAGTTCAAACATTTCGGCCATCGAGGGTCGTTTGATGATTAGAGGTTCTTCGAGTGAAGGAGCCAGTTTCTTGTAGACACTGGCATCAAGGTCATGATCGAATTCTGGTTTACGTTGTGCCATTGTAATAGATGACATTCCAACGTCGATCAGAACTGGCTGTTGTGTGATGGCGCCGATGAGAGCATTACAACCTGCGCCATGTGAAACGAGAACGACCACATTTTCTACCTCATCTTCTTGGTCATAGCCAGCGACAGCTTTGTCATTGCCCACTACGGGAGACTCTCGGGCCCCGGGACTCGAAGCCAGTTTGGTCACCATCTCCCCAGGATGGTCTGTAGTGCTGTACCACTGAACTAATCGTTTCAGCCCTTTTCTGAACCTCTGATGCATCGCAGCCCACTCCTCGGGCAAAACACCGCCGTCTCCCCAGCCAAGGTCATCTCTACTAGAGTCCCACTGGTAATCGACGTCGACACAAGCGTCGCGAGCGTGCGCGACATAGCCTCTCGGTATAGGTTCCGAGGTAGACAGAGCATAGGCAGGGATTGGAGATACATATCCCGAGCTCCAAGTGGAATCTAGTGGATAAGAGAGTTTCTGCGCGGCCTTGGGATCCAGACTTCCAATCGACTCACCCCTCATTCTCGGCAGACCACCCTTTAGAGCGGAAAGACTATCGAGACTAGACGGACCGTCGGAATCGGGGGTCATGGACGAAGCCAGCGGGCTCCCCCGGTTGGGAGGAGCACTCCACAGCTGAGAAGCAGAATTTGGGGCATGCCGAGCATGAAAATGAGGGTAATCATTGTAGTTCTCTCGGCGCAGTAGTTCAGCTTTTGTGGTTGCGAGCATCAAGCTCGACCTAGGAGGCGGCGTGATGTGCTCGAAATAGTCGGGCGATAGCCATTCCCCGAGGAATGCATCCAACCGCAAAACTGACTTCTCGGTCACCTTCTGGCCCAACAGCTCTTGTGATGCGTCCGTACCCGTGTTGAGAGAGGAGCGAGGTCGTGAGTTTGGAGCCGAGCTGAGAGGGGACACCTGTGTACTCCGCGGGGAAGGAGACCTGTCCACAGTGGTGGGGGATGGTGGATTCGAAGCAAGACCCGCAGCTATAGCAACAGACGTCTGGACACATCGAAGGAAAGGGGAACTATGTATCACAATCTTATAACGACGCTTTTTTGGTCTGGCAGGGAAAGTCTCGGACGCTTGACGGTCGACGGCAGCCTCATCATCGCCTTCCCCTCCTTGTAAGATAGAGGCAATTCTTGCTCCGACGATCTTGGATTGGGTCCATCCGCCGTAGGTCAGGGGCGGGTCGTAAGGAGTGGGCGAAGAGAGATGCCACTGCTTATCTGCAGCGTCCAGTCGTTTCCCGTGCCTGGGTCAGGATAGGATTGGGTCAGTTCCTGAGGCCATGAATTCAAAAAGACGACATTTCGCTAGACAAACCTGACGATGAATATATAAGCTGGAGGACGCCCCATGGCGCGTATTTCGGTTAGGCTCGGTTGGGCTTGGCTCGGCTTCTTAGATCCAAGGAAAGTATTCACTTTCAATCGACGACTCTACGAAACGGGCAAGAAGCAAGGGGCTTGACTCTTTAAGATCAATGCGTCAAGGGATAAAGCGGTGCTTCTCAGTGCCCTGTTGTTAAGTCTGAGGCGAATGAATCAGATAGGCAGGACGGTAGGTAGGGTGGATATGTACTAGGTAGGTAGGTAGGTAGGTAGCCCTGGAGCTGGAGGTATTAATGATGTACTATGTAGGTAGGTATAGCACTAGAGATAATATGTAGTAGTAGAATCATTGATGCATGTGATTTGTCTTGGGTACTACCTACATGCAGTTGGGGTTGGATTAATATAGCCTGGAGATATTGTAGACACAATGATACCTAGTACATAGTACTACCTAGTAGGTACAGGTAGCCTTAGGAGAAGAAGAAAATTGTAGTTCTACTAGCAGCACCGAGGTATACACTACATAGCAGGTACCTTAGTAGGTAATCAACTACATGTAGGTTAGTAGCTACATAGGTAAGCTCTATTATGTATAGTATCAATGTGTGTAATTGTACGTACTTGGCAGTATCAATGATCAATGATCAATGATTAATATTAATCCATACCTCTATGTAGTACTTATGGATGCTATCTATACCCCAGCGTAACGCAACATTGGGACTATAATCACATACATGCATTATACATGCCGAAGTCTCGAGAGCTCTAGACTTGCTTGACCTGCGAGAAGGCCTCATAGGTGAATCGCCTGTTTCGCCATAAAACATTTTTGCCTGCCGTGCAACCCTCCACAGTTCAAGTTCAACAGCCTGCTGCTTACCTACCTAGTAGGCACCTTAGGCCCTCTAGGTACATACATAGTAGCAGATTATAAGTCTTTGTCAAGACCGAACTGGCTTACATGTGGCAGGGATGATGAGGGGTGGTGCACGAAGACTCTGGTAGCGCAGGAGCAACATCAATGGATAAACCCACCAAGGAAACCATGCTGAGACGTAAAGGTGTGATGGCCGGCCGAGATGTGGTTGCTGTGGTTGTGTGTAAATCGCGGAACCAGGAAAAGCAGATACTAAGTAGTACCTACTACTACACAGTAGTGCTCAACGATATTGATATTATTTCAAAGTTGCATGTCTGATCATGCATGTCTGGTATGTACCGAAGGAGTGGGAAGAGACGAAGAAACTAATAAAAGTTCAAAAGGGTTTGACTGTCGACCTACCTATTATTATCCATGCATGTGATACTAGGTATGTACATAATATTTCCATTGTTTGTTCCCGTTTCTCCAACGAAACTACTACTAGGTATATACTTAGTAGGCAGTACATATCCTACCTGGTACCTACTATGTAGTACCATGCTACCAACACTACTGCATCTCCAGGACTGCAAAGGCGGGTTATGGCGCACTGGACGGCGACCATGGCAGCGTGGATGACGATAAGGCGGGGCAAGACCCAACTAAGATGTGCAACAAGGGTCTTCTGACACCTTGGAGGTGGTGCCGAACCTCCAATCCGTCCCGTCCACAGGTGCATGTCAAGCCTGGTTGAGGGCTATTGGGTCGATTGATTATATGTACCGTCCAACGCGGGCCTACTAGGTACCCATCAGTTAGTGCTATATACACCTAGGATACCTACATATGTACCTACTAGGTAATTAATAAGTAGCCCTGTAGGTAGCAACGATTAATCATCCATGGATCTGTTGTGTACTTATTAGGTACATGTAAGTATGTAACTGTGTTCGCGACTTCTTGACAAATCAAGCCTCACTCCTATTAATTCATTTCATTTGATCCAGTCAACTATATGTAATCAATCATCTCTTCTCAGCCTTTGCAACATTGCCAATGTAGCGCGGCAGCAATTCTAGAGACCAACAAAATATTCGAAAATTCTAAACACTTTTTGTTAGGTTCACCAGGCCTTTGCCTAGGAGGCTTCCCATAGAAGAGAAGCCAACACACTGCCCACCATGAAGCTTTCTAATATCCTAAACCTCCCGGCGCTTTTATCCTCCGTCCTGCTGTCTCCTATGCAGCCTGTGGCAGCCGAGCATACCAGCAATTGGGCCGTCCTGGTGGGCACGTCCAGGTTTTGGTTCAACTACCGCCACCTCGCCAATGTCCTATCCATGTATCGAACCGTCAAGCGATTAGGCATACCCGACTCGCAGATCATCCTCATGCTCCCCGACGACATGGCTTGCAATCCCCGCAACGCTTTTCCCGGGACCGTGTATAGCAACGCAGACCGCGCGGTTGATCTGTACGGGGACAACATCGAAGTCGACTATCGAGGATACGAGGTGACCGTCGAGAACTTCATTCGGCTGCTGACCGACCGCGTTGGCGACGAAATGCCCAGGAGTAAGCGATTACTCACCGACGACCGAAGCAATATCTTCGTGTACATGACGGGACATGGAGGAAACGAGTTTTTGAAATTCCAGGACGCCGAAGAGATCGGCGCATTCGATTTGGCAGACGCGTTCGAACAGATGTGGGAGAAGAGAAGGCGAGGCAACCTGAACATCCCGCACGGCATCTTCCGTAGCATTCGTGGATCTGGACTAACAGCATGGGATGGGCAGGTACCACGAGATTCTGTTCATGATTGACACATGCCAAGCAAACACCATGTACAGCAAGCTCTATTCTCCCAACATCATCGCCACCGGATCTTCGGAGCTGGACCAGTCCTCGTATTCGCACCACGCCGATAACGACGTCGGGGTTGCCGTCATCGATCGATATACCTACTATAACCTCGAATTTCTAGAGTCCGAGGTCAAGGACTTGAGCAGCAAGAAAACCGTCGGCGACCTCTTCGACAGTTACAACTACGAGAAGATCCACTCCAACGCCGGTGTGCGATACGACCTTTTCCGAGGGGGCGCCGAGGCTGCGCGAAGTCGGCTGCTAACCGACTTCTTCGGGAACATTCAAAACGTCGAAGTGGACATCGCTAGAAACGCAACAGCCGACGAAGAAATGCTCTCTCTCAGCAAAACCATCGCTAAACTACGAAAATTGGCCGATCAAGAAGAAGAAACTGCTGCGGCAGCAACGGAAAGGAAAACGAGCAATGTTACCGAACCAGGTATGGTCCAGCCGAATCCATCAAAGAGGATTCAAATGGCAAAGCCATTGACAGAGGACAATTGGTATACGAAAAAGGTTGTGGGTGTCACGGCGTTAGCTAGCTGTGCGGCCTTATGGGTTCTCGGATCCTACTTGGAGTCGTCGTAGAGGCATTTGGGTCGAACGAAAAGTGTAGAAAATATCAAATACATCTATGATGTACATCATGATTACGGATCAATACCTACCCAGTACCTAGTAGCAAGTACGATGCCGGGTGAATGAAGGTGCAGTACGAGATTAGTATTTCAGACATGATTACACTGATTGATGTTATTTAAATCTTGGAAATATGAATATCAATAATGATCATTGAAATTCAAGAGACTACTAGGTAGGCTTAGGAGTTATAAGGTATGTACATATGTATGTATCATTAATTGATCTTGATGTATTCCCTACAGGGGACCCAAGGCTTAGAATAGGTACCCAGTATGTACCTAAGTACATACGTAGGTGCTACATGTAGGTACTATAGATCCATAGGGATCTGGTAGTGGCGCCTCAAAATTCCCATACCTGGGTACCAATTATCACCATCAACAATCCCTTCCAACCAGCTGTGAGAAATGAGCCATCAATTCAAGTTGTCTTCAACAAGCACACACACCACCTACCGATATAGCTTGCAATTACCTACTGGGTACCTACTTATACCTACCCAGTAGTACACATGAAGCACTCGCCTTATTTTCTTTCTTCGTCTTTATATTCACTACATCGTAGGTGCCTCCCATGTTCACCTCTCCCCACACGTTGTTCTTACATATGTACTATGATATTTATACGTACTCCCTTGCTATGCGCTTAGTCTTTAACCATATTACGATGGTATAAACCTCCAGACAAAAGCTCAGTCACTTCAAGATGGCTTCCGAGAACAGCAAGAATTTTCTGCCTCTGGAGTCGTTCAGCCTAACTGCGAATCCGGCAAGTACACACAATATCGTGTGGTCTCCCGACGCTGAGTTAGCTATTGGTTGCGACGATTGTGTATTTCTTTACATTCCCGAATTCTCCATTCCTAAGTCCGCAGATGGCCCAGGTATTGGAGTCGCTCGGCAGTATAACGAGGCTGCCCTCCGTTTCCCGAGTGTTGAGCACAGGGATCCAGAATTGAATCGACCCCTATTCGATCTTATGGAGCAGGACTTTCCGCGCTTCGGCTACGTCCCGGGGGGCGGAGGCTCTGGAACTGTCGCGAGCCAAGGGAGCTCTATGAATCACCTGGTAGCCTTGGAGTGGTCGCCTTGCGGCCTAAGTCGCATGAATCGATCTGTTCTAGCTATTCTTACTGGCTCTGGCGCCATCACCGTCTATTGCGAGGGCGCTTCCGACGGCATGAACCACTTCCACCACCGCGGTCGCAATGCCAGAACCTTGAGACCGTGGATGGCTGTCTGGGGTGTGGGCGCAGGATTACTGCTACCTATTGCCGGGGGACACCAAACCGAGTATACCAAAGAGTTTATCACTTCATTCGCATGGGCTAAAGATGCCGGCGGCCGCGGTGCGCTACTTGCTTACGCCAACGACGAAAATGAAATTGCCATAGTCTCAGTTCAATCCAACCACGACTCCAACGCGGCCACCGGTGACTGTGGCAAATGGAGAGTCGAAGAGGTCGCGAGGTTTGGAGCAGAAGGCCCTCACCCTAGAGCCAATGTACGTCCCATTACTATAGCGTCTCAAATTCTCGCCCTTTCTCCTGCTAATGTCCGCTCAAGCCAAATGACCCAGACGATTCTGTATATGGTTCGTCATTCTCGTTGAGCTGGAGCCCATGGCTAAAAAGGGGCGATTCAAAGACCAGTATGATCTCCTACGTAGCAAAGAACTATGTTGGGTTCAGGCAAGTATCGATTAGCTGGCCATGTGGGAACATGGCGACGCCAGAGGTGAAGGTCGAACGATCCGATGTCAATGGTGTCTGTGTCTTTCTGACTACAGATGCGTTTGTGGTATGGGAAGATTTGGTAGGTGCTCCACCACTACATAGGCCGTGAACCATCGCATTTCGCATTAACATGTTCCCAGATTTGGACAATCGGGGATTCCAAGGTATGTCGTGGGATTATCGCAACACCCGCTCGAGCGCAAGCTTTCCGAGTATCTTTCGACGAATCACAATCCAAAACAGCCTCACACGGTGTAGACGAATGTGGTACCATGTACCCGCCGCGAGGAAGCAGAAACCCAACGCAAAACCCCATAACAGGCAAGCGAAGGTCTCCTCTGCCTGCATCATGATCTAACTTGTGACGTATAGGGCTCGTTGTACACCCACCCTCGTTATCGCAAAATTCGCCTACACCCTCATATTCTCTCGTTCGATTCTCGGCAACTCATGGGAATGATGCCTGGTATCAAACAAACCTTCCCTTGCCCCCCAATCCTGAAGACGGAGTCCTGGGACCGCAGTGGGCCACCGAAATCAGCCAAATCGTGGAGCATCACCTTCCACGGGCATTGGCTTACCGACAGACCCTTGATGATGGCAGTATTGAGTCAGAAGACGAGTCGGAATTTGACGATGATATGGTCGACGAATTCATAGACGATCCCGAATACGACCTCGAGGGTGGCTTCGCCGGCATCGATACCGAGGACCAGCTCCATATCAACAGAATCCGTGTCTGGGGCATGACGGCCAGTCCGGGGGGTGGTGTTGTAGCTGTGTTTACTAGCCAGTGCAACACTGTCTGGTACGGTAGAGACACGTATGCGGGAGCGAAATGCCGAGTACTTTTTGGGAGGTATGGCAACGGTACGGACTGCAGCGAAGAAATCACCACGGCTTTAGCTATGAAAGAGCTTAGCACCGAAGCGAGGACGTGGGAATGGATGTATGGTGGAGGTCCCCAGGTGGCTGGAGTCAGCACCACGGATGAGCAGGGCAGTGAGAATCAGAACCTGCTAAAAGACCAATTTGCTCCAATTGGCCGCAAGCAGACGTGCCCCTTCTGTAGCATGCCCCTAGAATTCATAGGAAAGTCGTCACGGTGCACAAAGGGGCATCTTTTCGGTACGTGCTCTCATTCATCAACTTGTTCCACCACTTTCTATGGTGCTAACCTTCGATCAGCCACATGTGTTACCACAGGCCTCCCTATCTTAGCCCCAGGATTATCAAGAACTTGCAGTGTCTGCGGCTCTAAGTGCCTCAAGCGAGAAGACATCGTTGCCGTGGCTCCCGAGTTCGAGGATATTACCATGAGCGAAATTTCGGCCGAGCTTTGCGGAGGATGCGGCGGGAAATTTATCAACTGATAAATTGCCAAGTATCAATAGATGCTGCATTTCGTAATGCGAGCTGGTAACGGCGAGGTTTACCCTTTTACCATTCCGTCAATATATTCTCTGGTTCCTAAACTCACCCACAGATTACTTATTACCAAGTAGGTCCCTTAGGGGGAGAAGGCAAATGAACACTTCATGTTCTTCAGATGTGTTCACACAAGCATTATAATACTAATAGCTTGTTAGCAGATAAATGAGCCCTGGAGATATCCAAATTAGCCTTAACAACAATGACAGGGTACGCCAGCCACCAAAAGCGAGGTTCTGTTTACGACTTATCCCACCTTACCCCTCCCCATCCCCTCTAGCCGCCTACTTCGGTTTTCATATAATCTATCTTTGCCCACTGGGGCATTCCATTGTGCGGTGCTCAATGGTACTTAGGACGGAGGGACAGGGCAACGAGTACAAGACACGAGGCATCGTCGTGAATTCACAACGCCAAGTAGCTCGATAACAGCAAAACCTAAGCCCGATAAGACGAGGAAATTTCGATTGAAAGGATTCACCAGGCTCGCAACAAATTTGCCCCAAAGGCAGATAGGTACAATAGCGACATTCGCTTCAGAAGAGACCAAAAGGGCCTGGACGAATGTTGACGCGGAAACCCCTCTGCTCCCCTCTGCTTTGGACCATATCCCACTACTCTGTCAACGTCTAATTACTCCCTTGGCCGATGAAACCTGTATTAACTTCTAAGTAGTTAACAGACGCCATGGTAGTAAACTGATCGATTTCTGACGGCGCTCATAGCGCTTGCCTCTCCAGATCGTTGTCGGCTAGAGGCGTTACAATACCGTACGATCCCGTCCTCTCATTGGTTATGGAGAAGAGTGGCTCGCTGGATTCGTCATCATAGTCGTCGTCGTAGTAGTAGTGGCCGCCGTCCCAGTTCCCAACCATCTCGTACGTAGAGCTGTTTTCCGCCTGAGCTTCCAAGTCCTGGGGATGACGGTCAAAGGGTGGGCCATTGCCAGCATATTCGAGAAGACGTGCCACGGAGTAAATAACTGCTACCATGGGTCCTAATGACAAATGTAGGAAAAAGAGGTATATGTGTGCAATGGATTTGCTAGGGCCTTGCAGGCGTTCGTCCCCTACTAGAACCGCCCACGTTATAAACCCAAGGGTAACCCAAGCGACCCAAAACCAGCGTGGAACTGGTAGCTCGTCCATGTTTCGTTCGAATCTCATTGTGTTGGAGAGGGTGTTTTCGGAATGTTTTGATTGGTTTCGCGAATTGTCTTGCCAGCTAGGTATGTACCGTGCAGTCGACGAGGGGGGGGTTGATGTATGGGTGCGTGAAGGGAAGATAAATAGTAGCAGAAAAGACTCTTTGGTTTAACTACCTAGGCACCTAGACAAATATATCATTACCTACCTACTATATATACAGGTACACGATGATAAGGTTGCCAATGTGAGCTTGTGGTACCAGACTTAAAGATCATCTTAACAAGAGTTAGGAGCCAAAGGTTTCGTCCATTGGAAGCAGGGCAGAGTTAAGCTTAAAACTAGGTGCCTACCTAGGTAGTAGACAATTCTCAGATCGACTACAGAAACGTTATACTAGATGGTCTAAGTTTGTCCGAGAGTCCTTGCACTCGAACTCTAGTCGCGTTGCCTTCGCATGGTACATTCGAAACCACCTCGATCAATATCGTACCTACTATGTAGTACCTAGTAGTTTAGAGTAGATTATCCTTTTCCCGTGTGAATTATCCCCATGAACCTACATACCTACGTACCTAGTAGGTACTAGTTTTTCGGTTACTCGTTGATAAACTCGGCTTGGAGCTAAGAGGTCTGGTCGCTAGAAAATTCACCCCTTTACGATGCATCAATGATATCAAGGTCATAGAAGTCGAAGCATAGGTCAATCGCATTACCAAATTGCATCGGCAGGGGGGTTACTGACAAGAAAAAGCCAAATGGTCTTTCAAACATGAAGTAGATTTTCTATTTTCTATTTTCTATTGTCTTCAATAGCAAAAATGCAAAACGTTGATCGCCCATCTTCGTCTATGGAAATTTAAACTTCCCTTTCGGTAGGTACCTAGGTACATAAGTAGGTACCTACAATGTAGGTATGTAGTAGATAGAATGAGTTCACATCACCTCAATAATTGTAACCCTTTGTAGCCTTTTCCGATTTTCATCGACCCAGAACCCCTAAAGTCATCACGCGTCAAGTCGAGTTTGAGCCCTCTCCTCGCAGTCTCCTCTCCTCCTAGTTTACCAGTTCGACGTCTCATAATCTCTGGTCATGTCTTCGAAGAGGGGCTCCCATTCCGAGGGCAATTTGCCGTCGAATTCGCTGGTGTCCTTGTGCTGCGTGGATCGCACGAGCTTGTCTAAGAGGATGAAGAGGCCGGCGGTAGGTAGACAGGGGATGAATATAATGTACTTAACCGTCTTGCCGACGGCTCTGGCAATTCCTTTGCAAGTTCTTTTGAAGCTTCTAGTTCGGACGCGACATTCCTCGATAAGATAATCAAGCTCTATCTCCAATGTGCCGGCTCGGGTCAATGGTGGTAGTGTACTGATAGACACGCGACGGGGCCGGCATCTCTTATATTCGTCGGTGGGGTTGAACTCCATTGCGATGTGATCGAGAAGTATCCTAGTGTGATAATGTTAAGGCTTATGAGTGGACTGGATCACCACGGTAGGAATATGTTTGCGATGATTTGAGGCAACCTGGGTAGGTACCTATATATATATACCAGGTAGGTATATATATACGTAGGTATATATCATCATCATATGCGGATGGGAGAACAGGCAAGATGTATATAACCTCATACGCAATACCCCTTAACTACTTAGGTACCTTTTAGGGCGAACTATCATACACACTTTGCCCTTGTTCCATGGAGGCGGCTTCTTCCATGTCGGAGTTTCTATTCCTGGGCAGAATGAGGCTTACTGAGTATGTTCGAAAGTAAATGTAAATGTAGATAGGTACCCAACATTTAGAGAGTGCTGATAGGAGGTGAGACAGTCTTGATTCGGTCCACTGGATTCTAGAACGGTCCTCCATTCTGTTGACAGCAATGTGATTCATGTTTCGAAGCAAATTCGGCGACGAGGTCTTATGATTACGGTAGAAAAAATGTTAGATGTACATTCATCAGAGGCCTAGGTATTGGGATATCTAGGTAGGTACCTAGTAGGTAGGTAAAGCAAAGCCCCTATTACTTACGACTACTGGGTAACTGATGTTTCTTATAAATAAAAACCAGTATACGTAGGTAGGTATGTATTTACCAATAATAAGAGGTTCTCGTTGAAGCCCTATCACTTAGTAACTCGTTGGAGAAATGGTCTGCAAAGAGGTTTACCGAGCTTTTTAAGCTCACAAAAGCTTTGTTGTATACCTAGGTAGGTAGGGGAAAAAAAGCAAGGACTGATGTCCGAAATATCCATTGTTGCATCGGATTTGTTGGTAATGTGATGTTCAACGTAAGTTTTTCTTTAGAATTTGGATTGAGATGCCCAAAGTCTAAAATAACTCTAGCGGTCGAAGAACAGGGTTTTACTTAGAATCCGCCATAGGCTGAAGAGACAAAAATGAGGCACGTCGAACCGTTGGTCGGAAGGCTGAGACTGAGGCAGAGGAAAATGCTACCGGCCAAAACCTGATCATATGACCTGGGACGGTTCTGTTCGCTGTGGCGCGATACTCGACGACTTTCCTGCGTTGGTGAGTAAAAGGTTATGATAGGCTACGAGGTATACTTGCCATCATGTTTGTCAAACTCATGCCCCCCTTCCCCCCTTTTCCAGCACCCCTACCGTAGCCATTTCGTTTTCTTCGCCATATCTCCCATATCTCATCATACTCAATATCCTTCCTCCCACAGCTCCTTTCTGTAAGCCTCCGTCAATCGCTCGTCAGGACCATACACCTCCTGCCAGCCTACAAACCCCCTATCCAGCACGTAAACTTGCTGCTGCTTCTCTGCGTCGCCTTCTCGCCCATCCGCCGCCCTCTTCACAGTGGCGGCGGCAGCAGCGGCAGCAGCGGTGGAATTGGCCTCTTTCTCGCGGATGTACCTGATAGCAGCACTGGGGCCGCGTTGTTGGCTAAGAGCACAATGGAAGATGACGACATCTTTATCGGCGAGCTTGCGCAGCAGCGTAGGCATGGTGGCATCTAGGCTGCGGCTTGGGAAGTGCAAGGACGATCTGATGTGCCCGCCAATGTGGTCTACGCAGGGCGGTCAGAGAATACATTGTACGGAAGGTGGAGTATATGCCATAAAGGAAGTGATGCCAAGGATGAGTATTAGGTAGGGGAGGGCATCACGTACCGTCATCTCTTACGTCTACGATGGCTATCTTCGACGGGTCTGGAGACGGCGGACTGGTGCTGGCGAGCAGCATCTCGGCGAGTTTAGACGCCGTAATGCGTTGTAGACTCGATATCGTCACCAAGGACATATTGCGCCGAGAAGTAAAAAGGGCCTTAATAACTACGAGTAATTGAGTCCTTCAACATAACTTTCAGGTAGGTACTTATTAGGTACAGGTAGAGATTGGGTGGATCTAAATACCTACCTGGTATCTGATAAGCGGGTTGTGTGAGTCGAAGTTGGTTGATGATATCAAGAATTTGTATCATTCATCAGTTGAGTGAGTTTGCAGGGAGTTTGACGAGTCCGAATTAAGTGACCGGTTAGCATGATTAGATGCATAGTATTCTATACTGCATATTGTTATTACTTAATTGCATATCATATAATCCCTCCCTGATGAATGATGGTTTCGTTATATGCGTTTAACAAAAAGGCTCTCTGTTCTTTTGATCAGAGCTCTCCCCTATTCCCTATTCCCTATTCCCTATTCCCTATTTCCTATTCTACTAGGTATTCTAGGGACATAAAATCTACATACGCTAAGATCGAACGATCCTATTACGTATCATAGATTTATGTGCCTCGTAGTTGGCAGGAATTTACTACTAAGTAGGAAGTAGGTGCTACGTACCTAGATAGGTACTTGGTTAGATCTATACCTACATATCATAGATGTAGGTGCTGTTGAGTGGGTAAATGTTGGCTTTCGTTGGGGAAAGTAGAGAAGCTCAACCTTAGTAGTACAGCCAATTCGCTAGGGGATTGTTGTTACACCCAAGCACGTCTAGCAGCTATCATTGTTGTCTGGAGGTGCGTAATGCTTGCCTTGTTTTGCAAAGACCGCTCATGGCAAAAGACTCAAGGCCACATGCCATCCCAAATGAAGAGCCAGCCCTCCCAGTACTTCTCATAGTTGCCTACAAGATATGATAGCCCGTCTCCTTCTGATCCCACTTTGTACGGCCTCGAGTACAGACCCCCTGTCTTTAGGTGTCGTTTCATGGCCATGTAGATAGAGAAGCTGCTGGGCATCGTGCCGACAAAGTAGTCGCTCTCCAGTAGTACGATGAAATCCACCAGGCCCTGTTGGTCCCAGCTCAACGACTTTAATTCTTCCAAGTCCTCGCCCTCCAGCAAGTCCGTCTTGGTTACAACCCGCATCTGTGCCATTTCGATGGCTGCGGCAGCGAAGTTCTGCGCCTCGAGTGCGTCTCCTGTGGCAATGTATGCCGCCTCAAAGCCTCGCTTAGTGGCTTCCTTCAGGTATGCTTCGCTTTGAACGTTGTACGTCGGCCAGAAACCCAGCGCGTCGCTTTCGGTGCGGAGATGTATACCCAGGAACCTGCCGTCCCTTACCCCGTGAGAGCGCGCGTACGCATGCATTCTTTTTAGAGCCTTGTTCCCTAGTCGCAGCAGCTGATCGTTGAATTTGAGAATACTACCGAACGAGTTCACAAATTCGGGACCGTCGCGATAGGTCTGCCAGTCCCATAGGACACCCCAGTTAAAGCGTATCAGCCGGGGACGATCTGCTGACGGTGCGGGTTGGCCGTTCTTGGGGTCATGCAGCCATCGGCGAAACCTGTCTCCAAATCGATCTGTATGGCGATTCTGATCCCTCCAATCACAACCATCGCGATTTCCGAATTTCTTCGGGGTTATGTGCTCAATGTTTGGCTTAGGGCCCAGCCCGGGGATATCTTTGACATCGTCGTAGAGGGTAATCTGGGGACAATTTGCTGCAAAAGCATCCTTGAAGTGCTTCTCGTCGAACATGTAGCTGAACGGCAGGTAGTCGGTAAATAGGTCGGCAAGATCCGTCTCGTTGCGTTTCCGGATTTTGGGCATGACAAGTCCAGTGGCGCCAGCCTCTAAGCCATATCGAATACAGGTGTGAATGTAGTTTCTTATGTTGCCAATTCCTCCAGAGTTGTTGTCGCAGATGTAGACGAGGCCTGGAACCCATTTCGCTTCTTCGCATACTCTCTGCAACGGCCAGCCGACAAAGGGAGCGTCAGGTGTCGATAGGTCGACAT
Organism: Hypoxylon rickii; assembly: GCA_902806535.1. Classification (NCBI taxonomy): domain Eukaryota; kingdom Fungi; phylum Ascomycota; class Sordariomycetes; order Xylariales; family Hypoxylaceae; genus Hypoxylon; species Hypoxylon rickii. The sequence continues at coordinate 289,635 of CADCWY010000070.1, read as the reverse complement.
CGTTATGAATCTTGGATGGAGGACCTAAGGAAGAAGGCGGCGGTGGAGATGATGATGATGATGACGATACCAACAACGATGTGGTACTTCGGAGGGGGCTATGATCCAGCCAATGGTCGGGCGAGGCACGAAAAGTCCATACTGCGATGAGAAGGACGATGCAGAGGGTCGGGAAGAGAAAGTTTCGACGCGGCATGAAGCCTACTAGTGTTTGGTAGCCAATGGCCATCGTAAGAGGAAAAGGCTGCACTAGAATCTGGGGTGGATAGAAAGAAATAGTAGTGCACTGTAGGAATCGGTCTAGATGGTCTAGACGGTCTAGACGATTCTGACAGATTCAGATGGTCCAGACGCGGCCAAGCAGCCACCGGGGGTGCGATTTGTTGAAACCCGCTGGTCGCAGCGGTTTGTTCCGGTTATCCTTACCCCTGTTGAAAGGCATCAATAGTTTTGATATGAAGGTTATAAAGGTCAATCTCAATCTGGTGTATACATCAATAGATCTATGATATGTAGGTAGGTAGTACCTTGTAGGTAGTAGTGTGAATAGACGTAGATGGGCAGCAGTGAACAAACCATCCGTCTGTTTGTTTGTTTGTTTGTTCGTTCGTTCGTTGATGTAGCCTGAGGCATTAAGTGTAGGGATGAAAAGGAGCTGGAGGACTGGGGGATTTAATTAATGAGCTTAATTGTCCCAAAGTGCCGGATGCTGGAATGTGTTTTAAGTCTGTTGTTCTGTTATGTACTATGTACTGTTGTAGTGAATGTACGTAGTACCGACGTACATACGGATTTATGTACTGTGTAGACATTGGCATGTACATACATGCACGTAGTCGATCTCGGAACCCCAAAAATGAACCATCCACCAATAGTACCCAGCTCAGATCCATGGATGTTCTTGTACCACGAAAAGTATTTGCTCAAGAATATCAAAAATACTCAATCGCCTTGAGAAATGGTCGCACGACAAACGATAAAAAAAGAAGACAGGAACAAGAACGAAAATAGAAACAGGTCAAGGTGGGGGCAAAAGCTTGGCTCCAAACGTTGCATCAAGCCTACCAATCTTGCACACTCACATCACCGTCGCATTTTGTACGACTTCAACCGCGGTGCGACCACAACGACACACAGTAGCTCGCTTCATCTAAGACCTGGGCGCACATCCACCTCCTAACTTGCTGCAAGCCACTACTTAGTACGCACGCAGTGGCACATACTATCTGAACCCCGGCCGAGTACTCGCGGTATCGAGCAACCAGTTGGTCGCCAAGGACCTCGTCGCATAGTAAAGAAAGATCTTGAGCACACCTGGGCACTGTCCATAGGATACCGATAGATCGATCGATCTACTATATATACGCAGTACCAAGGACCTGCCTAGGCAATAGGTATTAGGTGGCGAGGATGGGGCGAGTGGCTACCTTGAACCTAGTAGCATTATTGGTCAATTATTTCTGGGTGTGAAGAAGGTCTAAGTGCTGTTTGCTATACTAACACTCCTAGGACCATGCTGGGCCTTGATACCATCAATCATGGCAATACAACGCATCCATTCGTAATCACACCTATTCCTTATTCCTCCCGGCCCTTTGGATACCCCGCCTGTCTCTACGATATGCCTCATGCTTGCATAGAAAGGAAGGACAATAGGAAGACCCACCACACATCTGTGTGGCATCAGAAGCCTTGTGGATCCAGCCAAACATCCTTCCAAACCAGTTATACCAGGTCGTTGACTGATATCTTCCTGGATCAGGTTGACCATGGACAAGTATCTTGAATTCACTTCCCGTGTCGGACCTAAGCCTTGGCTATCCAGCCGGAATTGATGAAGAAGTCGAATATCCTGCTTCCCTTTTGCGAGTCCAGCCGGGAAATCTCCTTCACTTGTTTTTTCTTGAGCGCTCCGTTTACCTTGAGAGCTTCCTTCAATATCTGTTCCTTGATCATCAAGAACGGCTTCGGCTGTAGTCGACACACCCTACATAGATCGGCTTCTTCAGGCGTGAGAAGATGTAGGTCTGGAGCATTATCTTGGGTGAGGGGGAGTGGCTGCACGCCCGAGATTGGCTGCGAGACAAACTTGGGTCTTCCCAAAGTCGACGCCCCATTGGTGGGAGCAGCACCATTGACTCCGTTCGCATGTCCGTTGACGGGTGGCTTGGACTCACCGTTTGCTGTGACGTCCGTACCATTCTGGGATGCTGCTCCATTGGTAGCTGGTCGGAATGGAAGCTCTGGCGCGACCAACAAGGCAGCACCGCTGGGAGGCTCTGGCTGGATGTTTTGCTTGGATCTCTGCGCCGAAGCAAGTCGTTCACGGTCCATCGAACCCATCGGAGTGGCCTTCTGGATGCGTTGGGCTTTCTCCTGCTCGTACTTTTCGCCACTACGCAGGTCGCCAATCTTCATCCTTCGCCACTCTTGCAGTTGGGTAATGGCTTGGCGTAAATTCAACTCGTCGACAAGGCCCTGGCAAAACGACTCGAAATCGTCGTGGTTCATCATGCGGGCGAAGGGCTTGGCTTTGTTCAGAAGGTCGCGCTCTTCTTTGGTTCTCTTCTTCTCTTGCTTGGTATTTTCTCGATACTCTAGCAGGTTGTGCTCGAAAATGACCTTCTTTCGCTCTACGCGCTGAGTGAGACGACAATTATAAATGTCCATGACCGTAAGCTTGAGCTCCATCTCCGGCTCGAGCTCGCCGGTGCGGGGATTGATGCCATCACCGGGGTCAAACTGCATAAGCTGAACCGCCTCCTCGGCTTCGTTGGCGTACTCGGTCTCGAACTCAAGTCTACCGGGCATATAACCTTGGATTTCATGACATGAAGGAACACTGGCAGTGGGCTTGGTCTTAGGGGGCATTGGGGGGGCATTCTTTTGCGCCTCGCGACGTTCCTCGATCCTTCGCTTCTTGCGGGCTTGGAAGTCCTCGCGAGTTATCTCTTGGGCTAGTTCCATGTCGGATGGCTTGCATCGTTCGGGAAGGGGGAAGCATGGCGAGTCCACGTAGACCTTGAGGTAGTGGTCTCTTACCTCATCCTTGTGACGATAACCACCAATGTGGTCTGCGATGTCAGCCCATGATCCGAGACCATAGATCTCGCAGCCCTCCAGCAAAAGAAGCTCCTCGTCTGCACCCCAGTCTCTGTCGAAAATAGGGAAGGAGTTCTGTTCGATGACCTTGTACGGATGGGTGGCGGGCTGGTGGGAGGCACTAGCGGCTCCGCTGGAAAAGCATTGAACGCAAAGGTCGTACTCGTTGCATGCGCTGTGAGCACATCGTATTCGCACCTAGGCCGGTACGCTTGCATTAGTAACAGCGCAAAGGTAAAGAAGAGGGGGGGTGGGGGACGGAAAGGATGGCGGCGACATGGGGCAAACGATGCACATACCGTAGAGGTGATATCCGCGGAACAGACGTCGCAGACGTATTTGACACCACCCTCTCCCGCCCTAGTGGCTGTCTTTTTACGAATAACACCCATATCTTCGTCCAGTGTGATGCTTCTGAACTACGAAGCCAACGAGGACTCCGCTACGTAGGGTACAAGAGGTGGGTAGGAAATACTAGGTAGGTTTGAGTTGGAAGAGGAATATGAACGGGGAGCTGGAACGGGAACTAGGCTACACGTCCAAATATGGAACGAAACGATAAAAAGGCACGAACGTAGCCTAGGGAGAGGTGTTCTCTGAATCGGAAAATTGGCGTTTTGCCCGAGAATGTTATTAAACCGAAGTGAATAAAGTACTGTTTTCTTCGAATGCGACAGACCTGAAGTTGAAGATTGAAGTTGGCGTAGTTACCGACGCCGTGTTGCGGAGTAGCACTATTCTAACTTTGTATTGCGGCGCGCATTAATGTTGAGATCCGCGGACGAAATGAGATTAGCAGGCTGCCTATTAGGTACCCACTCGGTACCTAGTACCTAGTACCTAGTAGTACACAGGTACAGGTGGATAGGTATGTACCCAGTACCTAGGAACCCAGTACAGTAAAGTCCCGAAACGCCGATACTCCACGATTTTGCAAAATCATATCACTATTATAAGAATATTGCTATTTCAAAAACATTTTATATGGTAAAGCCCCTGTTGCATTCACGCTGATAAGGGTTTAAAGTGGGTTTAGAATGGATAAAACTACCTAGTACCTAGTAGTTTGTTCGAGAATCGTCATACCCCGGCTTTACTGTGCCTACTAGGTAGTACTTATTAGGTACTTATAATGCTAGGTACTATACTTTAACATTAAGCCTTATAAGGTACTGTTAACATATTGATACATGCATGTAACCAATTGATTCCTAGGAATCTTATAATCACGTGATAAGCAGGTACATATAAGTACCTAGTAGCTACCTACATATGGATAGGTACCTAGTAGTACCTCTAGGCTATGTAGGTATTATCTACAATCTTGAGGTTGATTCTGTTTAACACCATCAACTACATCAATGCATTAATAATTGCCATGCATATGCATACCTACATACATAGTATATTTTACCAGGTACCTTACCGTCGTAATGGGGTTCGCAGTAACCGCATATATGTTGTATGAAATTATACCTGGTAGATTAGCCTCTCTATTTAAATAAGCGGCTCTGTTGTAGAGCGTGTATAATTTGACCAGTTCCTGGAAAGAACCTCATATATACCAGTCATATTTAGACTGTTTTAATTGATTAGAGCGGTTCCTCGTATGAGCTGTATATCTATAGTTTAAATACCGTGACTGGTGTATATGCGGTTCATAATCGTGGAGCTGTTCTTATAGAGAGCGATTGTGGATTTATACCTCCAAAGCTTCAGGTATACGCATTACGAACCTGGAGCCGTACGTATACCGCACCCATCTGGAGCGGTTAAAATTTGGAGCGGTTAAGCTGTATAAATACCCTTACTTGATTTGAGCCGTTTAATCTGTTCGTACAGTTCGTACGAGATGGTGGGTCCCCGGTCGTGGTTGCCGTGGTTGTGATGGCCTCATATACGTTATTAACCAACAACCACTGTATTAGATAGGTAAGTAGATAAGCCCACGTAGTATAGCGGTAAGTACGTCAGTAAATAAGTAAATAATTAAATCTAAAGGTCCGCGATTCGATCCAGGTAGAAGTAAAAATTAAATAAATTAATTGAATCAAATAAATCAAATAAATCAAATAAATCAAATAAATCAATCAAATACAGGTGCGACGATGAGATCAATTGATATATATAATATACGCATATATATAGGTAAATAAATATCTCTTTTTCAATTATTATTAAACCAGGATTAAACCGCATTTTTGCGGTTCGAACAGGGATTAGCCGCGCCAAATTTAAACCGCTCAAGTGGTTTGAGCGGTTCTTTATTCGACCGTTTTAATTGAATTGAGCCGCCTAAATAAATAAACGGCGCACCAGATTTTGCGGAATAAGAGAGGTAATTTTTTACATGCGTATTTATTTATATATGCGGTATAATTGCCGCATTTATACGGTTATTGAAACCCCCCTAAGCCAGGTAGGTATCTACCTACATGTAGTACTATATATACTACATATAGGTACGTTAGAAAGATCTGGTACTATAGGCATCAAGTTTCAGATCTACTCCGAAAATCAGGAACAAGTACAAAGTACCTATCCCTGAACGTTTTCGGCCCTTGGTGGAAGTTTCCTAGAATTCGGCCGACCGAACCACCGAGGTCTCTGGAAAAATCAAAATCACCCAATTGCATCATAATGCTCGGATATGCACGGTTAAAGCGGGGTTGCTATTGGCTTCGTTTTTGATTTTCGGTCTCAACCGAGCACCACATGATGAAAATTTTTAAGGTTGCGTGAAAACGAGCAATCAGACAGGCAGGTGTTCGCATAATCTGTACTAAGGGTATGTATAAATCGTAGGTGCTCGGCGTTATACGCACGATATCGAGTATAATACCTAGTACCTAGTACCTATATAGCAGTAGGTCCCTAAGGTAAGTAGGCTTGTACTACATGTAGGTATCAACCTGATCGTTTCTAATAGATCTCTACTAGTATAATGCTGTTTATATCGATACTAGATCTTAGGTGCCCGCAGGTGTGTGCTAGGTAGGTATGTATCTGGTAGTAGTTCCTGGAGCATGCATCAAACAAATCAGACGATGGATCAACCACTCACGTACGTTGCTGTGGCTCAGTCGTAGTACAACGATCATTGATGCATCAGATCCATCCCACCTGAACCCCGTGGTTCTAACCCCTCTATACAAGCTTGACGGGTATAGAGATTGGTCCATCAATTAATGATATCTACCTAGTACCTATCTACTAAGTACCTAGTATATGAGTTTTGAGGTATTGTTTGCTTCCCTGGAATGGTTCCATTGTTCTCTCTTCTTAAGCATTATTATCCTTCCAAGGTTATCTCAGCAACATTCCAAATCCAGCTTTCCCTATCTTACTCTTTACTCTCTAACCCCCTCCTTTCGTAATGCCGGACAAGATTCTTGACGACATCTCTCATAGACGTTATAACCCTCTGAGGGGATCATGGCTGCTGGTATCACCCCATCGAACGAAGAGACCTTGGCAGTAAGTTCCTTTCGCTAATACCTATTTACAACTATGAAAAACGTCACTTACCTCCTTCCAGGGGTCAGCAAGAAGCGCCTGGGGTCATCACCTTGCCCGAATATGATCCAAAGGTACGGGATACCCTATTCTCAAAGTTGGAATACCCTTCACTAATGGCGACAAGTGCTACCTATGTCCTAGAAACTCGCGCGCGCAGGGGGACGCAAACCCCGACTATGATCAAACATTCGTGTTCGTAAATGACTACAGCGCTGTGAAGGAGCAACAGCAGGATTATCAAGCAGGGCCCTCAAGTGACGGTAATGACCCAAATCCTATGTCTACGAACCTTGGTTCTACGCTTGGGTGCAACCAGCGACCTAAATGCTAATATAACTATGGCCATCAGACCTTTCCTCGCTGTTGCTTCGCGCTGAAGGTGTCAAGGGCAAATGCTTCGTCCTCACCTTCTCGCCAAAACACCACCTCACCCTCGCCGACATGCCCGCCGAGGAAATCGTGCCGATCGTTGAGACGTGGACTAGAATCTACGCCACCCACCTCGCACCCACCAGCCCACTTACCCAGGTCGCGGCCAAACTTGATCTCCTCAGTCGGAAAGCCCCACCTGAGTCGCTTGTGCCTCCGCCAACGCAGCAGTTGCGGTACATGCAAATATTCGAGAACAAGGGCGCCGCAATGGGATGCTCGAACCCCCATCCCCATTGTCAGATCTGGACAACCAGCACATTGCCAGAAGAGCCCGCCGCGGAGATCATCCAGCTGACCAATTACAGAAGCAAGAACGGAGGGCGACATCTACTCGGGGATTACGTCAAGTTGGAGATGGGGAAGCAGGAACGCATCGTGTACCAAAACGACTCATTTTTGGTAGTCTGCCCATGGTGGGCGGTCTGGCCTTTCGAGGTCATGATAATTGCCAAGAGACATGTGCGGGCATTGGTAGATTTGTCGGAGCAAGAACGATTCAATTTTTCTGATACGATCCAAGAGGTGACAAGAAGATACGACAACCTCTTCGAGACAAGCTTTCCCTACAGCTCCGGAATCCACCAAGCACCACTGGAGGGAACCGAGGAGGAAATTGAGAACAGTTGGTTCCATATGCATTTTTACCCACCCCTGCTTCGGTCAGCCACGGTACGCAAGTTCCTAGTCGGGTACGAATTGATGGCCGAACCCCAGCGAGATATTACCCCTGAGCAAGCTGCGGCGAGGCTAAGGGATTGCGCGAGTGAACTGTACCGCAAGAAACTCCAGTGATGAACCAGTGGTATCGACGATATGACCGACTGGGGAGATAGAAACGTAGGTGGACAATGAGTTGGATAGAAAGCTCCCAGCATAGGCATTGATATAGTAGAGCTTCGTGATATTAGCTTTTCAGCAGACCGCATCACCACACACCCCAGACCCTCGTTTCCTACGCAATATTAGGTAGCAATGTTGCTTCTCGTTAACCTAGGCTTCGACGTAGAAGCCGTACTGAGCCAACATCCACGTAATCCCGACGGTGGCGAATAAGAAGGGCAGGAATATAGGGAGCGCAGGAGGCGCGGTCTTGTAGACGAAAAATTCAGTGCCGTAATGGGCCAGCGCAACAACGTAAGTCCACACGGTCATCTGGTATACGGGGGCTACGTGCAGGTAGTAGCTTGCGTAGATACGCACGATGGCCGAGATAATAGTGTAAGTGCCAGAGAGCCTTGCGGCGAGAGGGGTGACTTGGTCCTGCGTGCGCGCTTCCTTGGTATTATTTGCGGCGGAGGCCGGGATGAGCTTATGTCTCGAGTCCTCCGGGTCGAAGGAGTTCGACTTGGGAGGCAAGAGGTGATTCGGGACGAACTGTCCGTTGTAAATGCGTCGGGTGTAGTGTAAGGTCGAATAATTCTGTATACAATTGCCAACGGCGAGGATGGAGGTCTACCATTATCATTTCGTTAGAAGAAAAAGGGAAAAGGGGGAGTTGGGCAAAGATGGAAGTGTTTTGGGGGGGAGGATGGAGACCACGTACCACCAACATGTAATATGGTAGGTAACCTTTGGCTTGTGGAAGGAAAGCTTTGAGAACATCCATGTTGACAATGAATCGTGTTTAGGTGGTCTTCTGGTTAGGGTTTATAGGAGTTATCGAGGAAACCAGATAGCTTAGGTAGCTTGGATCTTGTTGTTTTTTTCAGACATCAATGATGATGGTGTCGAGCCAACAAGGTAAAAGAAATAAAATAAAACAACCTTAAGTACTCCATACGTACTAGATACGGCCAAGACGGGCATAATGGTGGCTGGAGCTAGGTACTAGCTACATGGATGGGCACCCTAGGTACTATATACCGGATATTACTATGTACATAGTACCTAGTAGTATATAGTAGGTGTCTTGGTGCTCTAGACAGTCCCGAGGTTCAGAGCTTCCCACCGCCGAAAAGCTCAAGTTACCAATGACGAATCAGCTGAAGTTCAACGTTTTATTTACCTAGGTACACTAGTATTGCTGGAGGAGACCTACAATGGTGGCACGTAAAATGAGGAAAGCAAAAGAACATTGCATTGAAGTGATCGATGATGGCGATTAACTCGAAAAGGTAATGATGGACACACCAGCAAAATCTCAACAACGCAACGCAACGCAACGCAACGCAACGCAACACAACGCAACAGAACTAGCTACTTAGGTATGTACCTAGTAGCTACCCTGATCCAACCTGATCTAAAATCCCACCTATTTCTTCTCCCATTTCTCCTTGTCTACTACATATGTAGGTACCTACGTATGATACAACACAATTATTACCTACCTAGTAGTACACTTTGCCAGACAACCTATTGTGATCACGATGGAATCTGTAAAGGATTTTATCGCTTCTGTCCCACCATCTGTTCAATTGGCCTTCGCTGGCATCGGGGCTTTTTTCGTTGGCTTAAAGGTGTTGAACTGTCTCCGTCTGTTCTTGAGCGTATTCGTTCTCAGCGGCACAAATGTAAGTCTTTATCAAGCCATTCTCAAAGCTGAACCGTCCCAGGGGAAGTTGCTTTTGCATTCGGTCTAGCAAATACACTGACCCTCGTATAGCTCAAGAAATATGGCAAGAAGGGTACATGGGCTGTGGTCACCGGCGCATCTGATGGCCTAGGGAAGGAATTTGCTACTCAGCTCGCCGCCAAGGGTTTCAACCTCGTTCTGGTCTCTCGTACCCTGTCCAAGCTTGAGGCGCTCTCCCAGGAGCTAGAAAATAAGTTTGGCGGGTTGCAGACAAAGGTGCTTGACATGGACTTCTCGGCCGACGACGATGCAGACTACGCTCGGCTTTCCAAGTTGATTGCCGGCCTTGATATCGGCATCCTGATCAACAACGTCGGACAGAGCCATAGCATCCCCGTCCCCTTCGTCCTCACCGAACAAAAGGAGCTCCAAAATATCATCACCATCAATTGTCTCGGCACCCTGAAGGTTACGCAGCTTATTGCTCCGGGCATGCAGGCGCGCAAGCGTGGATTGATTCTTACCATGGGCAGCTTTGGCGGCCTGATCCCGTCGCCCCTTCTGGCAACATACTCTGGTAGCAAAGCTTTCCTGCAACACTGGTCGGCCGCTCTCGCCGCGGAGCTAAAGCCAAGCAACGTCGACGTCCAGCTTTGCCTCAGCTACCTAGTCACCACAGCCATGAGCAAGGTACGGCGATCGAGCCTACTGATTCCTAGCCCCAAACCTTTTGTGCGTGCGGCCCTAGGGAAGGTGGGCTCCGGGAGCTGGCACGGGACGGCTTACACCTACACGCCGTGGTGGAGTCACGCGTTGATGGCCTGGTTTGTTGAAACCACTGTCGGCATTGGCCACTGGCTCGCCATCGGCTTCATCCTGAAGATGCATGAGGATATCCGAAACCGCGCTCTGCGGAAGGCTGCGCGGGAAGCGAAGAAGCAATGAAGACCTGGGACGAGAGTGACTGGGGAATCGAAGATAGGGAAGGGACTGATATAACACATTCGAGTACATAAGAACGTCCATAGAAAGGTGTTGTGTCAGAGTTGAGATGAACTGAGGTGGGTGTAATATTTGGTACTATATATGTAGGTACCTACCTGCCTAACAGGTATCCAGTGCTTATATGTACCCGAGTGGGAAATCAGACATCATTGATACCATAGACCATGATGGTTTGTCCTAGCCTTTACCAGTTCTTATGACTGTGAATGCTACTACATAGTAGTGTCCAGGTGACATCAACCTTCTATCCATGGGCCATGATACGTTCCAAACCTCCCACTTGCCTATCCCCCGAACATTCCATGGGTGCTAAGGCGTTGAAAATGCTCAACTCTTTCAAGTTGTATTCAAGTCTATCTTAGCATCTCCTGACCTAGTATCAATCCCGCTTGATGTCAGAATAGGCACGATTGGATAAAATTACTTACGCAAGATGTATACCTAGGTACACATGTAGCAACCCAGTACGTTAATTTGTCAAATGTTTTTTGACATTGGCAGAGTTGCAGTGACTGGAGGATGAATAGGTGTCTGATAGATATATCATAGATGCGACCCGTACCTAGTAGATATGTACCTTTAGTACCTATGTATATAGATAGCATCAATAGATCATGATGTTATATCAATAGATCATTGATTTGATATGTGCGATTCACAAATGATATCAACAGCTTGTTTCCTACATAGTAGTTTTTTTTTTTTTTTTTGAGACTGATTGACCAATGACGTTGTTTATCTACACAGGTATGTACCTCATAGCAGCTGGAGGGATATTGAAAACATCAAGATCTGGATGTGATTGAAACTGGCAGCCAAAAACAACAACAACAACCTCCTCCTCTCCTTAGTCATCTCCAGCTGATATGACGAATCTACCTGAAGCAACTTTGAAGTTATTGAGGCTGTCAGGTCCTGCAGCAGCTCATCCAGTCACACAGATCCTGGTACGTACATTCAATGTTGGTACATATGTACACATGTACCTACGAGTAGATAAAATGTGAAATGTACTAGGTAGTGTATCTAGTACACAACGAAAAAGGCCTGATTCAGTTTAGCGTGTTTACGTCGCGAACAGTAAGAAGGAAAAAAAACTCGAAGCTTCAGACAATTGAAGCGCGTTGTCCAAGCTTCAGCTGCTTGCTGCTCGCTACCTACCGACCTACCGACCTACCAACCTACCGACCTATCGACCTACAGGGCTAACTTACACACCTATCACCGGCAACGAATCTCCAGTTCCACCATCCTCAACTTACCTACCAGTACCCTCCGAACTTGGACCTTTACCTTCAGTCCATTGCCATTGAAGCTTCTTGTCAGCTTTGCATTGTCTTCTAAGGGGAACGGCTGGGTACTACTACCTAGTACTTCTTTTCTTTTTATGATCATTTCACTACATTCGGAGCGAGATCATAACAGAAGGGACGAGCAGCTTTTCCTCGTCTATTTCTGCGCCTTGGTCTATCTTTCTTCGGCTACCAACTTCCAAGAAATTTCACCACAACACCGCCATTGATGAACCGGTAGCATCTTGGTGCCTTGCCCGCCTGTATTGGCCTTTCTCCCTTGCCTCCGTTGCCATATTTTCTGGCAGCTCCTTGTTGAATCAACCTACTCGCGCCCACCCGGTCTCCTTCACTGTGCCTGGTTGTGCATCCAGGCGCATACATCATGGCTTTCCCGAACACGCCATCTCATGCATTGCCGGGCGCTTTCCTGCATACTCCCGCCGTCGCATCACGCTTCAACGCCCAACAACAAGACCCTGTTCGCCGCCGTCTATTTCGAGAGAATCCGTCCTCTTCCGGCAGTGGCACGACTATAAGATTGTTCGGCCAAGATGCCTCCCTCGGACTCGATGCCGCCGTCCAGCCCGTTGAGGAACAGATCTTGCGTGGAGGCCTACCTAATCAAATATTACCTCCCCAGCCTCCACTGGCGAAGGCTGCTACCTACGTCAACAATGCCCTGACTCGGGACAGCGAATATCCCCAGCTGGATTCGTACTGTCGACGTGAGTTTTCTTCCCGGCTCAGAAAATCCCAGAGACTAACTACGCCAAATTAGAAATATCCTCCGACTACGAAGTAGCCACTGTCGACTCCGCCTGGGCTCCGTTCCAGAAGACGAACATGTACCCAATCCCCCAGAATGTGCTCGAGCAGTACAATCGAGCCGAAGTCTCTACTATGATGGGGTTGTTTGCCGAGTTAAACCATGCCTGGGTAACCATCGACAATTGTCTTTACCTCTGGGACTATACCCACCCAAATCCGGAGCTGATCGGCTATGAGGACAGCCAACACAGCATCACAGCTGTGAAACTTGTACCCCCTAAGCCAAACGTGTTCAACAAGGTCATTACGCACATCCTGGCGGTTGCCACCACCTCTGAGATGTTTCTCCTAGGAGTCGCCGCCAGGGACGCACCGAGCGGTGCCAAGACCATCGAGCTGTACGGTACGAAGATGTCTCTCGCGCTTAAAGGCGTTGAAACGCGCGTCATCGCTGGCTCGGCGGATGGACGTATATTCTTTTCTGGACACGTGGATGGCGATGTTTACGAGCTCAAGTACCAGCAGGAAGAGAGGTGGTTCTCGAATAGGACCGAGAAAATAAACCACACACATCGTTCCTGGACTGCTGCGGTCCCTAATCCGTCCCAGATCATCTGGGGTAGGACTACGAATGAGCATATCATAGACATCGTCGTGGATGATACTAGAAGTTTGCTCTATACCCTTTCAAGCAAGTCAACTGTACGCACCTACCACATGGAGCCCCCGAATAAGCTCACGGAAGTCATCGAGAAGACAAAGGACGACTTCTTACGTGATATTGCCCATGTGCTCAGTGTCGTGTCACCCCTGCTTAACGAGCGCATCAGCATCGTGTCCATCAGCCCTATCTCAGCCGACGAGGACTTCAAAGTCCACCTTATGGCATTGACGAACACGGGCTGTCGCCTTTTCATGAGCGCTACCAACGCCGCATCTTATATGCTCAACTCCTCAAGCAAGGCCCCCCAGAGCATGCAACTGCAATCCATCAAATTCCCTCCCTCTGAGAAACCAAGACAAAGAGTCAACCGATTCGGCGGCCCAGTCGAATATACTGAAGTTGAGTCTAGGACGTTGGAGACGAGTCGACGAGGAATCAGATTCGCTCCAGGCTATTTTCTAGACTTCGTTACCAAGACTGACCAGCCACATGGCGACCAACTATTTATGTCTGCCCCGGATAGCGGGCGAATCAATCACGGCCGCCAGATTCAAAACATGCGGTATTATGAACATGCTAACTGGATCGAAATCGGCAGTAGGGCTGAAGATATAGGTCTAGTCACTAAGCCATTCGCCGCGACGGGACAACCTCAAGGATTCGGGAACGAGCTAGCCGTCCAGTTCGACAATCCAAGTGGCAGCGAATTCGCCATCCTCACCAACACCGGGATACATGTGGTGCGGCGAAGGAGGCTTGTCGACATTTTCGCTTCGGCTATCCGTGCTGCCGCCGGAGAGGAAGGGGTAAAGGCCGAAGTGAGCAAGTTCCGGGGCGCCTATGGTCACGTCGAGACTATCACGGCTGCCCTTGCGGTTGCGTGTCGCCAGGGTGACAATAGCCGCCCTGGGATGGGCCGTGGCGCCGTTGATCAGGCCACGCAGGATCGTGCCAAGCAGGTCTACATCAACTTTGGTGGAAATCCTAGGTTACCCGAACAGGATGGACAGCCGGCTACCGTGGACATGGTGCAGCCTTCTACTCGACACTCTGCTCTGACACTATATCTTAGCCGCCTCGTTCGATCTCTCTGGAAGTCCAGAGTTATCAGCGTGGGTGCCGACGGCAGTGGCGCGTTGAACATCATCAGCGCAGTCGCGATCGAAAAGCTGAAGGAAGTGCAGGGAAGCGTGGAGAGTCTAAGAAGCTTCTTAGATACGAATCGGGCTTTTATCCAAGGCCTCTCAGGCCCGGCCGACTTGCGAAGAGCCGGAAGTAAACAGGAAGAATTAGGTTTCCAGGGTGAACACCAAGCTATGCGTGCTCTTGAAACCTTGATGGTGGGCATAACCGAAGGAATATCCTTCGTCACTACATTGTTTGAAGAGCGAGTTGCGGATATATTCACTCGTCTGGACGACATATCACGCCAGCAACTTCGTGAACTCACATACGAACAACTCTTCTCCCAAGACGACGGCAAAGAGCTCGCAAAGACACTAGTCAAGGCCATTGTCAATCGCAATATAGAAAACGGATCCAATGTCGAGACTGTGGCAGACGCGCTCCGGCGAAAATGTGGTAGTTTCTGCAGTCCCGACGACGTGGTCATTTTTAAGGCCCAAGAGCAGCTGAAAAGAGCATCAGAACCATCTTTGAATCCAAACACATCCCGCACGCTTCTACACGAGAGCTTGAGGCTCTTCCAGAAGGTCGCCAGGAGCCTCACACAGGCGAATCTCGAATCAGCTATCGAGCAGTACATAGGTGTGAGGTATTATGCCGGGGCCATCCAACTGTGCTTGGTGGTTGCCGGTGAAAGGGATCGGGGTAATTCGGCACTGTCCTGGGTCAACGACGGCAAGCCCGCGGGCGATCCGCGAGCCAAGTTCTTCGAAGACCGCAAGGTCATTTACTCACTCATTCACCATATTCTACAGGATCTGGATGCCGCTTCCAGCCGGGAGCCCGAAGTAGTGGATGGGAAGCCGACGCTTATCGCGACGAAGCGCGCCGAAGCTTACGACGTAGTCAGCAGCTCATCCGATGAGGTTTTCCATTTCGATTTATACGAGTGGTATATACAACAGGGGTGGACCGATCGTCTCCTTAGCATTGACTCACCGCATGTTGTTACTTTCCTCGAGCGCCTAGCCGATAACGACCTTCAGCACGCGGAACTCCTTTGTCGGTTCTACACCATGCGTCAAGACTATTTCAAGGCCGCGACAGCACAAACCCGCCTCGCGCAGTCCGACGCATTCAAGATCTCCATCAAAGACCGACTCACATTACTTAGTAAAGCAAAAACCAACGCCAGCGTCGTGACGCCTGGCATTAGTCGCCAGCAACAGCAACTTCTCAACCATAAGGTCACCGAACTACTAGAGGTTGCCCATATTCAGGATGACCTACTGGAGAGACTGAAAGCGGACAGTAGAATTCCCCCGGAGCGTCAACCCGAGATCGAGGAAGCCTTGAATGGCAACATTCAGCAATTATCCGGCGTAAGTGTTTTTATTCTAGCCTCCCGCCACTTTGAGCTTCATCATTCCCAAGACTAGGTATCTATACGACCGCTAACAATTCAATCAGCTTTTCAATGCTTACGCCGACCAGGCAGGCTACTATGACCTCTGTCTCATTATGTATCATGTCGCCGACTACCGTAATGCCAAAACAATTGCGCAGACCTGGAGTAATCTCATTCAGCAGACTCACGACGAGGTAGTAGAGCGATGGACAGCGTATAGCCGTAAACGTGGAGAGCATGCCGATGACCCCCCTCCACAACCATACGAGGTGTTGTCTGGTCAGGTACAAGACATATGTCACCGGTCTTCCAACGATTCCTTTATCTTCCCTGTGCCAACTCTCTTGCCAGAAATCTGCCGCTACGCCCTTGAGAACGCTCAAGACAATAGGGTTGCGGCCGACGTCAATTGGCCGGTGATTTTGTTCCTTAACTTGGGAGTGAGCTACGATCTCGTCGTCCGAGTCCTGGAACAGATGTTCGAGGCACAAGAGGTGCCATTTCGCGGGCCTGGTCGAGCCAGAGTCGTGGAGTGGATATCTTACGTCGTCAATCTCTGGGTCCGCGACCTAGGCAGGATCAGCCGCCCAGAAGCAAAATTAGACCCATGGGTTGGCGACCTGCTAGCGGCGTGTGACAGCTGGGCGTCTGACAACACCCGGACCGCCAACGAAGGTGGCGCTGGTGTTGGGGCCATAGCGCAGACTGTGAAAGAGGTTCGGCGGGCTGTCGAAATGTTTGTTGTGTCGCCGATGACCAACAGGAGTATGGGCTTTTACTGAGCATAGTGCATTCCGGCTTCGTTTCTGGAGATGCTTACCTCGATATAAGGGGGTGGGGCTTGGAATAGTAACATTCCGTCTAAGCCTGGAGGATTACCAGCCCAAACAAGCACCTAAATACCACTCTAGTATACCAATGAATAACATCAGATCATGCGCCGAAGGATTGGGAGTCTTTGATTTGGGAGAAACGAACGTCACCCGCAGATGGGTTAGAAAGACGTTACGAAATGAGGAAATTCAGGTGTTTTTTTTTTTTTTAATCATTCTCTTCAGCTCTGATGTCTGGCCATTGCGTCTATGTAGAGTAGTATACTGACTAAGGAGTTCATGCGGACACCTTTTGCCGTGTTAGCCAACCGGGCTCTATTAATCGCACTTCATAAGCCACTTGAAACCTAGAAGTTTTTTGCATGAACAAGCTCTGGGCCCATCTCGTCCCTCTCACCTAAGTCCCCGGTTGGCTATTTGCCTGGTGGTTCCGTTCCTTTCTTTACATTGATACCTAGCCTAGTACCTATGCACGTTGAGCATTCCCCTAGCTTGAGAAGTAGGTAGGGAGTAGGGAGTAGGGAGTGGCGAGCCTCATGACTTTGCATGGTTACATATCTCAAATTAATGATTATTTACACTTCGTGGCGTAAAGTAAGCTCTGTGATTTAGACCAAAACCACGAGACAACCTTGGAACATCACTTCTAGACCTAGAGAACTACCTACTAAGAACACAACTACGCAAGTATATCGATGGATTTATATCGATTTGAAAACTCCAACGCTATTTCGAGGCTTGGTTTAACTTCAAGTCTACACAAGCACCCAACCACTTTCATATGTAACTCTATAAATACCTACCTACCTACCTACCTACCAGGTACCCAAGGTATAAAAATTATCTACAGCTCTAATCTCATAACTCGGCCAAATGCTACCGCTCGACCACTTAGATACCTACCTACCTAGGTACCTATTCTCTCCAGAAAACTAACCAAACGCTCCAACGTCTTATATCCTGCCTCTTCAATACATCTGGCGCGGCTATACCGTCGAATTCTCGGATATCGGTGAACAGATATAATTACAGAAGGCCATTCTGAATAGGTACCTACCTAGGTAGGTAGACTTCATCCGCAATGGTGCCTTCCGGACTGGGTAGGTCCGAAATATGGCCCTCAGCGCTGCCCACATCACAGAGTAGTCGTCATGCGAACACGGAGCCTGTAACAAGTCACTCTTCCATGACAAACACAGCGGGAAGGGACCAAGAGTTTTTTTCTACGCCTAGGATGGGATGCACGGTACAAGGCACAATTATAACGAGGACTGGGCGACAAGAATTTCGACAAAGAACCAACGAAGCCGAGGTCGAACCATCCACGGAAGTGCAGTCCCAACAGTCCGTAGCCTTGGAGAGTGAGTCCAATACGAAGTATGACTCGACTCCCGAGGATGAGACCGGAAGAGCCCACGATATGTCACCTTCATCCTACTCCCATCTGTCTTATAGGTCGAGCTCCAACAGTCTCCCTACTACGTCACCAACGCGTGTGACGTTCGACCTACCTATCATGACAAATCGTAATAATGGCCGGCGCCGGCGCCGCCCGTCCCCCTACCCTTCACTACATTACGTGCCTAGGTCTAGCGACGTGTCGATCACAGAGTCCGACCAGACCGGCATGCATCCGCCCCCAGCGCCTGGTCCAATAAACATCATCACCGATGACGGCGGATTAGAGCGAATTGATGGAATAGACCTGAGCATACCGGATATACTCGCTAGCATAATTGACGCTAGAACGGCGTCAAACGTCTCTGATCTAATCCCGGGTGAAGACGCATACTATTCGTCATTCGACCTTGTGCGGTGGTTACGAACGGGTCGCCTGCATGACAACTCTCACCGCTCATCACGCCGAGGGGAGAGAATACCATAAAGTCGAGACTATTTCTATGTATGAGTTGAAGATTATTGGTTGTGAGAGCCGCCATGCGTATTTTTTTGCCTTTCCAGAATTGCCTGAAGATTCCTATCATGGGAAAAAGGATTGGGCGAATTATCGTAATCAGGTAGCCACCCAGTAGGAAGTCTACTTAATTCTGATTTATGCCTTGGCTATGAATATTCGCGTTTTTATACACGTATTTGTTTTAGGAACCTCCCTTGGCACGAGACAAAAATCTATCGCTGTTACCTATAGCGGTCACGTTAAGCCTCACAGGCTCTTATCAGTTTGCCCAAGTGCTGGGTGAGTATTACATTTCTATGATATTCATATGATAATGGGACAAATGTTATGCAAGCATCTAACTTGCAATATAACTCTTAATTCGATCATGTCCCTCAAGGTTCCCTCGTCTGCCTTCTGACCCGGAGACTTTCCGGTGACTTTGTCTGAGTGGGTGTGACCTTCGTAGTGTGACCCGACATCTATAAATACCAGTGACAGAAGACCACTGGGGGGGATATAACTAGGTAGACACAGCCGCATACGATTTCTCAAAAGCAAGTCGTCTCACGAATAGTGAAAATCTGCACACTTTTTCTCCCAGTCCACCCCGATTATCACACATCCAGGGACCATGGCTTCTACAGAGCAAAAGGAACTGCAGAAGCTCTACGGCAAATTCACCGACGGGTTCAATGACGATGAACTGGAGCAAGCTATTGCAGGCTCGGAGCGCATCATGGGAGGCCCGGCGGGGCTCCTACTTGCTCAGGTGGGACTCGACGAATCGACCAGTGAACCATTTTCACTACTGGATAATGCTTGCGGGACGGGCCCCGTCGTGGCGTTTCTGCAGAATCACATGAATAAAAAGTTGTTGTCGGAGAGCAGAGTAGTCTGTGCTGACTTCAACGGGAATCTTGTGGACATATTGAAGAAACGAGCGATGAAGTATGGCTGGGGGGATGTCGAGACGGCGGTAGTTGATGCTCAGGTTCGTGCGCAGGATCTGGGACCAGATGCATTCAACACACCTACCTGGGTACCTACCTAGGTAGCCCGTAATAGGTATCTAACACTCAACTGTAGGACTCGGGATTCCCGGACCAGTCCTTCTCGCATATAACTATGAACTTTGCCATGCAAGTCATCCCAAGCCCGGCGGCTGTGACGCGAGGTACGTATGAAGGATCAGACATCACACCTCAATGTCGGTGGATAAGTAGGCGCTGATGAAGACCCAGATACGATGAGAATTCTTAAGCCGGGTGGTGTGTTCGCTTTTACCGTCTGGCACAAGGACACAGAAGCGTGGGTTCCCGATCTGAGATCGTGTTTTGAGGCATTGCCGTTCGACGCGCCGCTGCCATCACCGGTACCAATGGCTCTCCACGGCCAACTCCAGTGGACCGACCCAGAGGGCATCGAGAAAGAGCTAAAGGCCCACGGCTTCGAAGATATTCGGGTCCAGACATTACCTCACGTCGTCCGGGTCCATAACGCCGAGGATTTCCTTAGGAGTTACAGGATGATGAAGGATTGGATGGTAAACACACACTGGAGTGACGAGAGCAAAGAGAAGGCGAAGGGGATGTTGGATGGACATATAGTAAAGCACCTGACAGAGAAATATAATGGGCAGGGATGGGATTTGCACTGGTCGATTATTATGGTTGCTTGCCGGAAGCCTTTTGAGTAGTGCTCATACATCTATTGATACCTACTATGTAGTACCTAGGTAGGTACCTAGGTACATAGATAGGTAGGTACATACCTAGTAGTATGTCAAGACCAACTCCTGCTCAATCAAAGAGGATTTGATGGATAGCTGAAGCTTTTGGTTCTACTGCGGTATATGTACGTGTGTGACTGGTAGGTAGTAGGTACCTAGTAGTTATGTAGTTGGGAAAAGGGGGCAAAGGTGCCAATGTTGAAGATGGATCAAGATAGATCAATAGATCAATAGATCAATCGATACCTCAAGCTCCAGGGCTCTTCACCGTGGACAATACATTAACCTAGTACCTATGTAGGTACCTAGGTAGTACTATGGGCACTAGGTATCTATGTAGTATAAGGTAGGTATATTAGGCACCTAGGTAGTATCGATAAGGCGATTTAAAAGACCTCTACAGGGCTGCAGTACCTATCTGGACATCCTGACCTGCAGTGTTGGAAGCAATTGATAGATTTATCCATTTCAATTTCCCTTTTTTTTTTTTCCTTTTCCGTTCCCAATTCCTCACCCTCCTCTCTCTATTTTCATCCCTACTACATACCTACCTACCTACTAGGTATCTATCTACCTGCCTATGTACCTACATGGATACTTTCATGTACTATTAAGCATGTAAAGCATGTAACAAGCCGATAACACCAGATCGTCGTCCAGTCCTTTGTCCCTCCTTTGATTTTTTTTTAAAGGAATGCTTGCCAGGTGTCGATTACGAAATACCTAAGTAGTGGGAAAAAAGAGACCCCCCCCCCCACCCCCCAAAAACCCCCTCAGTCGAACTACAGACACCCACCTCGACATGTCCGTGTCGCTGCCGTAATATCGAATTCCAGGTGATCGGATCTACCATGGCCCCAATTGCGCGCTTGACTTTGGGCGCACTGTCTCTTGTCGCTCTTGTCACTCCTGTCGCTGCTGCGAGCAGTAGCTTGCAAGAGGGTATCCTACCCTCCTACCACTATGGCGCACCCATCGCCGTGGAGTGCATGAATAGGAGCATGTAAGTTGTGCGCATACCATTCACCCTCCCTTCTACAGCTTATTAATCCTTATATTGTAGAGAAACGGGCGAACATATTCAAAATGCCAAGAACGAGATCCAATGGATCCCCTTTCCGGTGTGCAACGAGACCGGAAAACCTCTCGAGTTCCACTACGGCACCGAAGGCGAGATGAACTGCACCATACCTATGATAGACGATCCTTTCTTTCACCTACTCGAATTTTATATCCACAGCGACGCTCCTCTTGCTTGTCGTCTACCTGCCCGGCCGCCTGCACACGTCGAGATGGTTGGCGAGAAGCCCTATGAGCAGGAATACATCCCTCTAGTCTTCGCCCTGGCTGGCACCTTGCAACTAAGCCATCTGCATATCAGCACTCACCTGAACATTCTTCTCCACAGCACACCGAAACACCACATCCACCCCCACGATAGCGGTGTCCTCGACAGTGGTGCCGCGTACAGCACGAGTCCGCTTAGCCATATGGACGGTAGTTACACCAAGAGATTGGTGATTGGTGATCCTCTGCCCTTGAGCTTTAGCGTCAGGTGGTTTCCGACCCCGGCCTTACCTAAGACCGAGGGCAAGGTTGAGTGGCAGGGAATGGGTGGCCACATATACGCCAGCACCGTGTTCTATTCACTCGTATCCTTCATTGCTGGCGTCCTTGTCTCGGGTGTTTACTTCTTTGGGATTATTCTGCCTAAAAGACTGAAGGGCCGTGGTCTTGGGGGTGCTACGCCACTAGGGTATGGTTTAAACGGTGTTGGCAACGGGTGGGGTTATTCCAAGAGAGTGGATTGAGGATCTGGGACACTACCACTCTGGGTGGCGACCTAGGTGTAGCCTTGTAAATATTATGAAAAAGATGAGAAAGCAGGTGTTACCGCTACGACACCAGCATCATAAGATGTACCAACAACAAAAGGCTATGGCAACGATACCCGTTGAGTATGAAGGATGGTAGCTACTATATTTAATGACGCAACATCACGATCCATTGACCCCAGCCGGAGCCACGGCGACGACTTGCAAATTAAATACTGGTCTGGTCTGGTCTGGTCTGGTCTTGTAAGCCATCTACTGTGTCTTCTTCCGAGCCTCCAGGCCACCGAGACGCTTAACTAGCCGTGAATACATATCAGCAGTTAAGAGAACAGCTAGTTCATGATTAGTGCCACTATTCGCTTTTGGGTGATGCGCGCTATCCATCGTCTTAACATTGTACTTACCAACAGCAAGATACCCTCCGTATAGACCACCCAGTAGTACCATCTTCTGTTCTGCAGTCACCACCACCGAGTCCCAGAGATAGGCTTCGTACATGCAGGTTGCGGTGGTCAAAGCAGTCTCGACGCCATATACGAGGAGCAGGAGCTCGGCATTGCCAGTCAGCCCATCGCGGAGAAGAGCGCGGACTGCCCACAAAGACACGGGCAGGTGGAAGACAAGCTCCAAGAACGCGAACAGCGGAAAGAAGCTGGGGATTGGCGCAGGTGGCGGGGCGAAGAACTGATCATTATAAGTTGCGAGATAGTACGCGCGCAAGTCATGGAGGAAATGCAGCGGTGATGTGGAGGGAACCCAGAGAGAAGCTGGGTATAGCGGTACAAGGTCTACGCCTGCAGTAAGTGTTAGATGTGAATATCTATGGCTCACGGTACGGTATTTAAGTTGAATTAGAGGGAAACAGAGTGGGACTTGAACTGCAACGTGCCATCATGATGTAGTGAACTGGAAGCTGTGCGATGAGACACTTACAGAAAAGAATGGGGATATGGATGAGAAAGTATGTGAGGTATAGTTTATCCAGCAAATAGCGCATTGAGGAAGACATGATGAAGGTCTTGAGGGTATCGTGCGTACTTAGGTAGGTACACATATATAGGTACTAGGTATATATATCAAGGTCTTCCGGTACACACGGTGGTTGAGGTCGAGATCAATAGATCATGATGCAACGGTGTGGTAATTTATCATGTTACGGTGGAATGAGAAAACACCTTTGAATTGATCCATCGATCTATCCATGGATGCAATGTGCGTCGTAAGCTTGCGCACTGTGAATCTACACTATGCCACCCCCTATTTCCTTGGTATTACCTACATTGATACGACCTATCCATACATCCATGGATATCATTGATGCATCTCAATGAACTTAACCAGCCCAGGATGGCCTAAATGGCCAATATCGACATTGACACCCAAAATGCACTTTGGCTTTACGCACCTAGAAGATTGTTTACCTATATTTACTTGCTAAATTCGGTGGCTTATAAGGATTGATCGGTACAAGGCGAATGTAAATAGAACCAAAAAATATTCTCAGACAAGACAGAATGCAACAAACAGAAACTCTACCAAACAAACCCAGCATGAATGAGCACCTCCGACCTCTTGCCACGTTCGTACCACCACCTCTCTTCCTTTGGGGCTAACTCGCGATTAGACGGAAGCCTACATAGGTACCTAGGTAAGTACCTAGTAGGTGGATGGCATTCTAGCAAGTGAAACCGCAGTCCATATCCCGATTGCCACCGCTGTACTTGCCCGTTCTGCATCCTGAGCTTGAAGACCAAGTGCGGCCTGCGTAGGCGAAATTGACGGGATCGTTGTCGACGGCGCCGGCCGTGAGGACGATGACGTAGGGCATCTCTCCTGTAACGTTGATGCTGGAGAGGTCGGCGACAGGGGTTTTAGGGATGCCACCAATGGTAGCGCCGACGGCATCCTTAACCTGAACCTCGAACTCGTACTGGCCGCCGACACCGCGTTCATTCTTCTGATATTGGGTTACGTGAATGCCGCAGGCGCCCTTGATGTAGCGCTCTTCGACGGCAGCAGGGGCTGCCAGGGAAATGCTGGCGAGGGCGGCAATGATGAAGGAAGTAGTGAACTGCATTTTGCCGGGTTTTATGTAAGGAGGTGATGCTAAGTAGTAGGCAGGTACCTACCTAGAGGTAAGTAGGTAGGTAGTCGTGGGAATGCTGATGTCAAGAGGGCGTTGAGATTTGGTTCGTGTTGTTGGCTGCGGAAATCAAACTCAAAGACGAAGACGAAGCAGCTTTTATATTCTGATGTCGACGGGTTTTCAGCCCGATAATCTTCACACAATCGCTAAATTTAGATGAGGAAGAAACCTCTTTATGCAACCAAGGATGGCCTTCACAGCTTGGTCTTGCCAACTTCCTATGAAAAACCCAACGAGGTGCCTGGTTCGATGAAGGCGCCTTGTCTTTCGTTGCTACTATACTGAATAATGAAACAAATCAAGGTCAGCTAGCGATTGAAATAGATTGGGATGGATTGGAAAATAGATGAAATTTGTTGCATCCGGACCGCGAGGTGAGGGTGTTGGGGAAATGAGGTTGTAGTGAGTTCAGGGGCTACACTCCGGATGGCTTTCGGGCCAAGACGGGCCATGGATTCTGCCACTCGCATTCTCATCACGGCATGGATCCGGCGCGGAATATTGCTGGTGCTGATGTCACGGGTCTCTGCCGATTGCTCGGCAAATTACCCCGGAATCGGAAATCCAATGCGAGATACAGTAATCCGAGCCAATATCCTATTAATGGATGGATTGTCTCGATATATCGGCATTTGGCTTTACTTACATGTGGTCGAAATTACATTGACCGAAATCTATCTAGACTTTGTAGATTATATCATAACTTGGGATCGTGGATTTGTTACCTACTAGGTACCTACTGGTGGGTATCTATGGTTACTACTAGGTAGGTAACAATACTCAAGACACCAGGAGGGGGCGCAGGCACTGACACAAGGGGTTGATGCCTAGTAGTATTGGTGTTGCTAAAATCGGAGGAATGATGGCTACCTACTATGTACTATGGAACTGGTACTGGGCTGTAATGGAATTGGGGTTAAAAGGGGACCAGAGCACGAACGTATGCCTCATCATAATGCATCAACTATAGTGGATTCGCATCTCGTAGCGATGCTATGGCCCTCAGGGGCCTCTCTTAATGAGGAGCATGTCGACTTGGCCATGAAATGAGCTGATTATACAGTGATCTGGATTCTCCTGGGAGGTCCTTATCCATCTGCGTGCCATCTTGTGAAATCTGCTACCCAAAGACACCCACATAGGACTGGGATCAACGCCATTAGAAGCCACCATAACTCGATAGTGAGACGAGAACGAAGCCACTGCTTCACGCGCATGCTCAACTTTCGTCGATGAGCACATTTTCTTGTTCCGTACACAAGACAGCCTAAGCCAGGACGCGACTCGCACTCGATATGTTCGCGGCGGCGTTGCATGAGCAATCTAAGGAGGAAGGAATTAGTTTTGACAAGATAAATGGTGCTGGTGCCCACTAGACGAGCCGCATGATCCTTACCTGACGCTCCCCCTACAGAACTTTAGATCGCTTCCTAAGTCACAGCGACTGTCGTTGGGACATTCCAGGTGCAAGCTTCGACGCTCGATCAACCAGTCTACCTTAAGCTCAAGACCAGTGTTGACGAGATAGTAGAAGTATCTACTGGTATGTTTGAGAGACAGTGCGTCGGGGTATGTCAGCTGCTCACTGATGAGCAGATGTATCTCGGGCGGCAGGCCTTCTAAACCGACGGCCCGTTTGGGCGACTGGGAAACGGCCCTTTCCCCAGGGCTGATGGAGGTCGTTTTAGACCCTCGAACATAGCGAAATATATTCATAATCTGGACGGATGGCGAAGCTTCCACCTCAAGCTATCTTTACAGATTGCGATGTTGATATATATCATATGGCATTGGTCGTAAAACGATAGGCATGCGAAATATATATATGTATATAGGACGAAACTCCAATTGCTTTGTATCCTTTTGTTGTCTACCTATATGGACAGATGTGCTCTCCTAAGCCATGAATTAGGAATTAGCTGGCTGGTGACGTAGGCATCGCGCTGTGAGGGTCGGCTGATTCTGGCCACCTGGTGATTCCGACAATTCAGGCTCGCGAGGTCCTCGACGGAAAAAGGGAACTAAGGTCTACTTCGAATTCTTTTGATGTAGGAGCATTGGCAAATTGCCACGTAGTAGAGGACCGATAGTGAGGTAAAGATACGGCTATTAGGCAGCCATATACTGCATAGTAGGGTCAGATAAATCTAAGCTTCGATGCCATTTGATGGTTATTGAATACCTACTAGGTTAGGCACTAGGTATGTACTAGGTATTTGATGCAATGTTTTTACCACCTCTGGCTAGGGATAGATACGATACCTAGGTATCCATAGATGTAGATTTTGTGACACATTCATCAACTGGTATCATGGATGTAGGTACGTTAAGTTGAATTGAGTTGAGTTGTGTTATGATATGCGATGCTGTGTGAGACCTATCAATGTACAATATCAGGATCAATCTAGATACAATATCAGGATACAATAGCCAGTGGTCTAGGGGGCTTCTAGGTAGGACTTCTAGGCTCCAGCGCTTCAGGGCTGTGCTCCATGGGCGAGATTTAGGGGCTGTGCCACATCCCTGGACCCTGGAGGCCCTGTCGGAATAGGCAGCTGGTCAGATGAATAGGCGGGCACCTGGGCATGTGATAGCGCGATGAACTACATCAATAGATGTGTAGGGAGCGTTCAGGGCGTTTCGGCGCGTTGAACATTGACATAGGCTGCCGGGGTTCTCCCGCTCTCTTTCACTTCAAGTTTTCAGCTTTCTTTCCCCTCGCCCGCCCAATATCGTACAGATTAATCCGTATACGAACAACATCAGATCCTTCATCAATGGAGTAATCGTCAGTCATCGATAGATAGTACTAGGTATGGCTTTGGCCCTACTAGCTACTAACGAATTACAACCCAGTACCTAGTACCTAGTACCTAGTACCTAGGTGCTTTCCATAGTACTAATCCATCATGACTCAGTCTATGATCTTTCTATCCTACTAGGTACTAGGTACTTTGCTCATTGATCAAGATCTGTAGGCTTCGTCGCGTCTCTACTATTACACCAATCGCTAGTTCTACATACTCTATATCGCTCTACCTACAAGGATATTCAGACTTTCCAACATTCAAATGCCATAACACTCTGACACTAACGCTTGGGCATAACGTAATGATCTTCTGCTGGCTGCGCTGGCCGACTAAATACAAATGGACTCCTCTGCTCTTCCCGTGCTAGACGGCGGTGGCTCTGATAAAAGTGACTATGGATCTGACTTTTCCGTAGGAGAGGAGGACATTGTGCACCAGCTACTCGACAATCTTGGGAATACAAACACACAACCCATTAGGCCCACGAGCATTGCTTCGAGCCTTGCCCCGTTCACCTCTTCTGGTAAACGGGACATCAAGGTTGCTAGCAAGCTTCCCATTTCGGCGCAGACCTCCAAGTCGAAACAGAAAGACCCACCCAGTGTGCCGGAGTTACGCGTCTCTGCTGGTGGACGCTTACGTGACAGTATCTATGGAAGTACGGTTGATTCTAGGCACCACGGCAGCAGCTCAACCGCTCATCCGACCGTCCAAGTTGCACCATCTGCGTCATCGGGCCACGTCCAGTACCCGGATCGTGAGTTGACTGGAAACAACTGATGTGCATGCACTACGAGACGCGTCTAACTAACTGACAGCCTTTAGTTAGCGACGTTCCGTCTGATACGAAATCTCGTGCAATTCCTCAACCGAGCCTTCCAAAGACGTCCGCCGATTCACGGTCCCCTCTACAGCGCTTTCGCTCTTTTCCGAAGAAGCCCCTCACCGTCTCGGACTTGGCTTCTGGCGCTTGGTGCGAGCTGCAATATTGGTATACACTTACCTTGCTGCCCGGGGGGAGAAAAACGAGAACGACAGCGATGCGAGGTGGAAGCCGTGTCCACCAGACTTTGGAAGACCAGGTGCATACCACGGTGCAGGTAAATATAAGCCGTAAGGAAGAGGCCTTCGCGCTACGTCTATGGAATGTTATACAGGGGCTTCGCACTCTCCGTGACACTGGCATGACTAGAGAGCTCGAGGTATGGGGAATTGTCGAGGGCGAGGTGGTCAATGGCATCATTGATGAGCTGAGCCATGAATGCCCAAACGCAGCTTTTGAACAAGAGCTTAGCTTATCACAACCCCAATCAGAGCACCACTCCACGGGTCAACCAGAACGGCAAACATCAATAACAGACTTTCTACATCCACATCGTAATCGGGTGTATCTGACCGACGTTAAGACTCGGGGGTCGGACAGGCTGCCCACCGGCGCCGCGCTCAGGCCCGCCAGGGTTCAGTTGTTCTTGTATCATCGACTTCTCGGTGAGATGGCTTCCGGCGCCGTGGACTTCGGTGTTATATTGGATCGTTACGGCCTTGGGTCTGATGTCTTGTTCTCTGACGCCTTCATGGCGCAGGTGGGTGATCTTCACGACGAAATATTCTACGATGCGGACTCGGAAGTCAGATCACCTTCAAGTCCTCGGTCTTATGTTAGCGAGCGGTCCGGTGGGTCTCGGTTATCCGAGGCGACGCCGCCCCCGGATTTAATGAGGTATCGATCCATCGCGCAGATCCTTACATTGCTGAAGTCCGAACTCCGCGTTACGTTCCCGCAAGGTGCTGCTACGCTCGGTGACCTCCTTGCTGTTCTCTATCGTCATAGAGATGACGGCCGCATACTGGGAAATAATTCGTTCCCAAACGACCCCGAAGCGCTGGACGGGTATATCAGACAGTATCTAAAATGGTGGCGTGGGGAACGGGATGCCAATGGTGTTGCCATCGAAGAAGCATATAAGTGTCGGTCATGCGAATTTGCGGAGAGTTGCCAGTGGCGCAAAGACAAAGAAATGGAGTTGCTACAGAAAAAACGAAGCGCTCCACGCGTTGACGGGTGAATACAGAAGTATTTCCAAGGGGCTGCTGATTTTGTTCAAACTCCAGGAAGTTGGTCATTCAACGCAGATAGCCACCTCCCGCGAGGCAGCACATGTGCTGGACAGTGTCTCCGCTTCCTCCACGCCCAATCATGCCAACGAAAATCCCCTTCCCGCAACCTTCATTGGTACTGGCTTTCCTGGACTCATTCTCGATCCGACCCTTTGGGTTCTGCTTCTTACATCGAAGAGGCCCACTGCGTTTCGACGAAGCAACTTACCGGGATTCCCTAGTATGTGAGCTTCGCGGCTTAAGCGTGGGTCGTGGCGACAGCCTAAGTGGAGTGCATTATTAGATCTTCTGCATAGTACAGTGTCAGTGGTTAATCTGCTTGCCCCTGCTGACTATGTGGTAGGGGTCTGACGGCGTTGTGTACACTTTCACCAAGCTCTCACTTGCTGGGTAGGCGGTCTTCGGGTTCGTTTATCGAACACGACAGCACGATTAGCTTTGTGGAGTTAATACCGCCTTATAAAGCCATGTTTTTATGTAAATCCATTGATGCCACCTGCTAGTGCGCAGGGTTGATTTCGTTGCTAGTATCTCGGTCAGTCATTATACATAGAATAAGATCGATACCTCTTATTTCCAAGCGTCCTGAGAAGTTAGTCGCTTATGCCTTGCCTGCTTGCTTACTACCTACCTAGGTACCTATATGGCGTGGGTGCAGATTAGCCATCTTTCTCCTTGCCACTGCGTATATCAACCTCCCCGAGAATATACCTTACAAGGATCCCTAGAGTTGTCACAACCACGATCTTACTGACTAGACATGGTGGCCGTGGCCTTTGTTACGATTTGGGGCCTATTGCGCACTTGATTGCTAGGGCTTCCTTGTGCCCGGGTCCGTGTTGCAAAGCCGACGGGTAGGACATGGTTGGTAATGACCATTGTACTCGCAATTTCATCTACTGTGTGCAATAGTCGTTTTGTTAGCGTTAGAACCGCTTGACGGACGGGCACTAACAAGATGCTTTAACTTAGCCAATTCCCAAGGCCATGGCTTCAATTCCGCACCCGTTGTTGAGCCATTGGGATAGGGGCAATGGCGTACTCATGCCCATGCCAGTGAAGAGTCTCGGTTTATCATGGCGTTTCTTTGCTTGTCCACTTTCTCTTCCTACCCAGGGGCTGCCCGTGCGTTCACGATGGCGAGGTCTCGAAGCGATAGTTCCCAATGCCTCTTTTCGTCTGATTTTCTCTTTTGCTCCACCGCCAAACTTTTGATGTAAACGAAGCTCTGTGTTTTTAATCCCGGCAGATGTCTTCCAACGAAGTGCCATTAGTCCAATTGTGCGAATCTGCTGATTTGCAGGGACAAACGTACCTGTCTGGTCGTCGTGGGCAAAAGGTGGCGCCGGTTCCAACGAGCATTGGCCTCGTTGATTATACTTCGCCAGTTCCGCGTGTAACCTCTCCTCTCCCAACATGTCGAAGCCCACCTCCTCGAGCGGATAGGCTGTCGCTACGTCTGAGGAGCAACTCTGGTCTTGCGCTGCACACCAACGATGCTGCTCTTAGTCAATACATAGACTATAAACACGATCGCTTCGCTCGCCCTTGCTCGTTCAACTCGTCTCTAAACGATCCACCTCCAGACGATGAGCTTAGTTCCTCTTTCTGCCGGAGAATGCCGTGGATGACAGGAGATGTCTCTTGTCAGGGCTTTCCGCAGTCCTTGGGTAGCGACGTATTCCGAATCGGATTGAATCATCCCGTTATTGCGCAAAAGTTCAGAAGATATTGTAAAAATCAAGGTTGCGAGAACCATCTTGAATTCCTCATGAAGGTAAAGATCATCGTCACTCTCGCACAAAATATCGAAGATGCATTGTTCTGACTGACAACCTCTAATTGCATATTAGGTTCGAGAATATACCGAATCCACAAATGAAATGGCCTCAGTATTAACTGCGATATCATCTTCATTCATTACCTCGGGAGCCATTCACTCATTAAACTTGCCTACTATGACATCTCGGACGTTACACGCTGATGTCAAACATATCGCACACTCTGTGTTACCCGGTTTAGAAGCTGTTTTCCTGGAGTCTAAATCCCACGTTGAACGCCACGTTGCAACAACTATATTCCCCGGTTTCGTCAAGAACCAATTAATTGAATGCACCACTGCCGCTCTCTCAACCCTTCACTATATTCCATCGTCTAGGTGGGAGTTTCCTGGCCTCGGGGAGGGTTTTTGTATCATTGAAGCTTCAGGCTCCTTTGTCACTGCTGCCACAGAGTCTTTCCTGAAGATTACCGGTTATCCGTTGGAAGAACTTGTTCGGAACCGCAACTTCTCGCAAGAGTCGGTTGCGAGTGGAAGTTTAAGCGATAGAAGGCAGGTTACCGAGCTGTTATTAACTTTGCGTAAGGATGGTAAGCCATCTTGGAACCTTTGCTTCTTATATCCCCTCAGGAGTCAACAGGGCCAGATCCAGTCCTGGCTCGGCGGTCAAATCGACGTATCCGGTTCCGTCAAGAGCCGGGAAGACTTACTACATACCTTAGGATTTTTAAACGACTCCGACCTAGGATATGATGAGGGATCCTATGGCCCATCGTTGGGAAACGGCTTCCCAGCGGGTACGAGGGTTGATAGGGACCTTGGCGTCCATAGCAGGGACAGTTCGCGAAGCTCAACCTCTCGCAATCGCTTCCTACATCAGTTTCGAAGGCCATTGCGTGCCCCTAATTTACCTCTGGTCTCTGGATCGCCTGAATACGTGTTAAGCACATCGGACCATCAATCAACACGGAACACTCTCCTCGAAGCGCAGAGGTTTCAGCCTCGAACGCAGCATATCCCCACCGCGCCGACAACTTATTCTTCTCATATCATACTCAGATGCGACTCGTCGTATAAGCCGGCCAGCCAACAGAGATTACCCACACCCCCGGGGAAACGGAAGAAGCATGGCTTGAAGCTCCATGTTGTATTTTACTCGGATGAGGCAGCCGATCTACTATGCATCCGCAGCGACATTACGCAGATGGAGATATTCCGTGTCCTTGCCTCCAAGGCACGTTCGCCGTCTATAACGAAAACCTTCAAATCGACGATTCGAGAGAGAATTGAAAGCGGACAATCTACTAGTGCTGAAATCATAATGGACAGCAATATACTAGGCATCAGACCAAGAACCCCTATCGGCGTGAGGAGGCCGAGCACGGCTGGTAAGAGTGGTCCTACGAGCGAGACTAGTTCCAAGTACGAGAAGAAACTTGCGAAGATTTCTAAGCAGGAAAGGTTAATCACCCATTGGGCTCCGATGAGGAATGCCAGTGGGGATATCGACATGGCCGTGCTGGTATTGACACCATGTCCTTGAGTGTTTGCGATATTGATATCGGTCGCTCTGCAGCTTGCTCTGGAGAAGAATGGCGCTCTACAAGGCTGCACGGCTCAGTTGTGATGCTTGCATGGCTTCCTGTGGCGATGTGCTATTTGTTTTGTCTGTGCAAGTGGATACAGCCTATCCGCATGTCGAAAGATACTTATCCAATTTGTTCTCATGGATACGCTATTACCTACATGGGATCGGCTATATGACAATGGTAGCCTACTGGATACCTAGGTACCTAATTTTGGGTACTTCAAACCAAGTCGCCTGGGACGGTTTGGTAAACCTTACCGTCTCTTTTTCTATAACCGACGCTGCTAAGCTTATAATGGAGACAGGACAGATAGGCTTCTTCAAAGGCGCCAAGCTGTTTGGACGAGGCGACATCCCTGGATTTTAGCCGGTCCCTGTCTCTGCTGCGACTTTGAAATCGTGGGGAATCCCTGCAAACCTCGTCGTGTCTGGAGCTCTCAAATTGTATTTACTTCTGCCTCGATCGGCAAAAGGAAGTCTGGAAACGTTCTGGGTCCTGGGCAATATGAGGCCCGAGGTGGTGAAGACCCGGGGAGTACGGATAAATTTCGCTAGCTCGGCGTGCCGTACTAGAAGAGCCTGAGGCGATATATATATATATATCTAGATGGTGTTTCTGATCATGGAAATTCCTAGTGTGGCAAGCCGTGCCTACGAAACTGTTCATTGCTCTATACGATGTCGTTCTCGCTCGTCCTTACAGGGGCAGTCTTTCTGCCCCTGGTTGCGCTGGTAGAAGCCGTGAACCTGGAACCCCGGCAGGCAGGTAGCTCTGTTACTGTGAATCTCGACCAAAGGTATCAAACTATCGATGGATTCGGATGCTCCGAAGCATTTCAGCGGGCGGTGCAGATGTCTAAGTTGACTGAGGAACAGCAGCAGTATACTCTTGACCTCCTTTTTAGTAGGGAGAAGGGGGCCGGCCTGTCCATTCTTCGCAATGGTATCGGTTCCTCGCCCGATATGAGCTCTGACCATATGGTGTCGATTCAACCGAAGAGCCCAGGGGGCCCGACAAGTCCTCCCAATTACGTATGGGACGGCTCGGACAACAAGCAACTGTGGGTTTCTCAGGAGGCCGTCAAGCGTGGGGTCAAGACAATCTATGCCAATGCCTGGAGCGCACCAGGTTACATGAAGACGAATGGCAACGACGCAAACGGCGGTACTTTGTGTGGAGTCGGCGGTGCCACTTGCTCCAGCGGCGATTGGCGGCAGGCTTACGCCGATTATCTCGTCCGGTACATTAGATTTTACCAAGAGGCTAACGTCACCATCACGCACCTGGGGTTCGTTAACGAGCCTGATCTCACGTCAGTGCCCTCATTTTACGCATGCATGCCTTGCATGTCTGTCTGATTGTAAGCTGAAACGAACTACCTGCTCAGGACGAGTTACGCCTCGATGCGCATGTCAGGTTCGCAAGCGGCAGACTTCATCAAAGTGCTCGGCCCTACTCTGGAGAAGGAGAACTTGACATCCGTTGGCATAAATTGCTGCGACCCCGAGGGATGGAGCACGCAGGCGGGTATGCTGGGCCAGCTTGGGTCGGTGGATAGCTACATCTCGACCGTGACCGCACATTCTTACACATCCTCTCCTGGCTCGCCGATGAACACGCGCCACCGCGTTTGGCAGACCGAAGCAGCAGACCTGAACGGCGCGTGGCAAGGCGCGTGGTATAGCTACGGCGGGGCTGGGGACGGGCAGACCTGGGCGAATAATATCTACACGGCGCTTGTCAACGCGAACGCGTCCGGCTATCTTTACTGGATCGGGGCTCAAACCGGGTCGACAAACTCGAAGCTTGTTCGAATCGACGGCAACAACGTTACGCCTTCGAAGCGTTTATGGGCCTTCGGGCAATGGAGCCGATTTGTGCGACCTGGAGCCGTTCGTGTGGGCGTCCAAGGTGCGCCATCGGGAGTGCGCACATCGGCGTTCCAGAACGTCGATGGCTCAGTCGCGGTCCAATTTATCAACAGCGGGGGATCGGCGGCCAGCGTTCAGGTCAAAGTAAGCGGAGGAGAAGACTTCGCCTCGAGTGTTGCGACGGCCTACGTGACTGACAACAGTCACGACTTGGATGATCTAGCCGTGTCGTTGGAAGGAGGAACAGCCGCAGCAAGTGTCCCTGCAAGGTCTATGGTTACGGTGCTGTTGAATCAGGAGCCGGTGCCAGCATAGTGAGCTGCTGAACTGAACGGATACCTGCATACCTGGGTGGGTTACTTAGGTACCCATAGTACCTATGTAGTAGTAGCTGAACCCTCGTTGTCGTACATACCTACTAGGTACCTAGTAGGTAACCTTGGAAGCTGGAGGTGATTCGGTTTAGAAGAGTCATGATGCTATCAATAGATCTCATGCTATATTGAGGGAGCATCTAGCGAAACCATTACCATTCAAATTGCGCGAATTCCTTTTCAGGCCCATGGTGATTGCGCAAAATCTTGGTATTTCCATTTTGATTTAATTTCGTTCTTGTCGCCGGCATGATGTGAACAAATGGAGAGCAATTAGTACCGTATCGTGGACGGAAAATATGAAGCCAAGTAGCTGTTTATCATAGGTACTACCTATAGGTACATAGTAGTATCTGGATGATAAATTGGCGATCTCCAGCCGAGGAGCCTTCGCGATGCCAACCCCTGTCCTACTACGTTACTACGCTACGCTACTATGTACGTACTACTCTGGGTTCCCTGGAACCCTGGAACCTTCGAGCACCTGAGCACTCGAGCCCTGAAGGGTGGGGAGCAAAGTGGCCCTGAAGAACGCAACTGGCTCTGCGGCCCTGCCTTGCAGGGCTGTGGGTTACTGTAGCAGTTGTAAATTAGCACCTACCAGGTACATATGTACATACATAGGTAGTAACTAGTACCAACCAACCTTACATAGCAGAAGCCAACCACAAATAACCTGGAAAGCAGGGTAGGCCATGCGGAGATGGACCATCCTACCAGAGTCCACTTCTACACCAGAAAATGGCTAGGAAAAATCACTTGGCTACCATCCTTTCTCCTCGCTAATTCTATCACCATGTACTTACTAGGTATGCTAGTAGGTATCTACCCTACCTAGTAGGTACCTACTACTAGGTAGGTAGTAGGTATGGATATGATGTTATCCTATCCACGGATGTATCGAGTACTTCATCCGTTCTCAGTCATGAGGTAAATCATCTGCAATCTAATACTAGAATACTAGGTACAATCTTGGGAGACTCCCCTGGTATCTGGTACAATTACAATTTGGGTCGTTCTCGCGCTTTGCGGCAAAGGAATCAAGCCAAGACGATATCGCCTCGCTCCATTGGTGCCGCCGAAATCTTGTCTAGACCGAATTAGCATCGTTGCAGTAGGTAGACGGGAGGGAGTGTGACAGCGTAATAGACCTGGTTAGACGTATTTTAATAATGTAGCAGCAAGGGGCGACCTCGTGGTTTGCGTTAACGTGAAGCTCTCCATCCACTACCTTTGGATTTCCTTCCTATTCACACTTGGCTCTTGAACGGCTTGTCGTCCTTTGGCTTTTGCTTTTGCTTTCTTTCGCTGCTGCTGCTGCTGCTGCTGCTGCTGTCGCTGCTCTGTTCGCGCTATAGTCACCCCATCATGAGGTGTTCCCAATCGACTAGGTATTAGGTATCAGGTATCTTTGGAACGAACAGTTGCGAAGCACCTCACTAGACGGTATATTTCATGGGTAACGATCTGACGGCACTGGACTCTCGTGGTCCTCGCGAATGGCTAGCTGGCCTTCCAGACAGTCGCATCTGTTCCTTGAGATGGCAGTCTATACTTCGCTACGCCGCGATCGCCTTCATCACGTCCGTGACCCTGTCCGGCGTCTTCCTATTTCGTCGCTCAGAGGGGTTTCTTCGTGACACTGGCTCCCATTATTTCAGCTATTTTTGGAACCAAACCGCAGACCACCCCATCGATAGATTGATTAGCGATGCGCACACCTTCCACGACAACCTATTAAAGCAGCGAAGCCTCGATCTCCCGACCGCCGCCGCTAGGTATCGTGAGCGACGAGGGCGACATCCACCCCCCGGTTTCGATGCCTGGTTTATGTACGCGAAGGAACACAAGGCAATTGTTGTTGAATCCTTCTTCGATCGAATATACGCCGATATTACGCCGTTCTGGGGCCTTGATCCTCAAACGACCGCCGAGAGAGCCTCGTCGTGGTCATATGTGGTGCGTGTGCGCAACGGCGTTGCCAACGGCACGGGAAATACGGAGAACAAGGTACCTTGGCTCCAACTTTGGACGAACTTGGTCGCCGAGGCCGCGCCACACCTACCCGATGTCGATATGCCCATCAACTACATGGACGAGTCTCGGCTTATCGTGCCGTGGGAGGATGTGACAAGACTTGTAGAGAAAGAACAAGCAAACCGTTCGATTAGGCCGGTAGAGGAGGTGGTGACGGAATACAGCGGTCTTGCCAAGGTTGACGCCGCGGGCGACAAAGTCGAACCTTATAATCCGCAGTGGCATGGTGGGAATTATTGGGATCTTACGCGGGTCGCCTGCGCTCCCGAGACACCATCCCGCAATGTCACACCGATAGAAAACACCGAGGAATTGCCCGTGTTTCCGAAAGAATGGGACCCGGAGTATTCGTATAAGGGTTACGTTCGTAACTTTACCGCTGCTACGGATCCTTGCGTCCAGCCCCACATCCGCGGAATGCATGGCACATTTGTCGAACCGCTGACATTATCGACGAGCAAGGAGCTTATCCCTTTGTTTGGCGGGTGTAAGCTGCCCGTGAATAACGAGATCCTCATTCCTGGGGCCATGTACTTGACGGCCGATCCCTTCTACTCTGGCGGAGACACTCACGGTCCGCCTTGGACCCAGAAGACAGACGGTATCATCTGGCGTGGTGTCGCCTCCGGGGGACGTAACAAAAAGGAAAACTGGTCACATTTCCAACGTCACCGCCTCATTGAAATGCTGAACGGGACGACCGTTTCCGAGATGGAGAAGAATAATTCGCGCGCCACGACCTTTGAGATGCCACCTCTCGAGAGGTATGATTTCCCGCGGAGGCGTGAGGGGACCGTTGGTAAATGGCTAAAGAAGCATGCGGACGCTGGTTTTGTCAATCTCTTATGCTTTCCGGGCGACTCCGATTGTGCTTACGTTAGGCCCTACTTGTCTGAAGTGGAGAGCATCCCCATGAAGGATCAGTACAAGTACAAGTTCATGCCTGACGTTGACGGCAATAGTTTCAGCGCCAGGTTTCGAGGTTTCCTCTTGTCCACGTCGCTACCGATCAAAGCCACAGTCTACTCAGAATGGCACGACGATCGCCTTGTTCCTTGGTTGCATTTTGCCCCTATGGACAACACCTTCCAGGACTTACATGCCATTCTCGATTATTTCACCAGAGATAGGAAAGGCGACAGAGCTGCGCGATTCATTGCTGAGGAAGGCAGATCATGGGGCTCTCAGGTCCTGAGGAGAGAGGACATGCTACTGTACGTTTGGAGACTTCTCCTAGAATTTGCACGCGTATGTGACGAGAAACGGGATATGCTTGGATATATAGATGATTTGAAAAGGGGGTAACTGACGTGTATATGTATGAGTATTCCCCGTTTATATTTAATTACTTCTCAATGTTCTATACGATTAGTATACCCAATACAAACAATATTTGAAAAGACCTTGGCTCACGAGGTTGGTAACTGATTTGCCTCAAAACTTGCTGAATCTTGGCTCATCTCGCCCACATTATGGATACTAGGGAGGTGTGTATACATACTAGGTACCTATACAGAATAAGTGCTAGTCTATCATTATTGTTTCCTTTGCTTTCGGGGGGATTTGTCATGTTACTGCCTACCTAGTAGGTATATATACCTAGGTACCTAGTAGGTCCCTCCAGCTGCTCAGTCTAGTCGTACATGTAGGTAGTTGAGCAGCATCTCGGGGAGATAGATAGACCACCTGGAATTGTGGCCATTGTAAACCCGCTGGCGCTATGCCCGCCTACCTACATAGTATGTAGGTACCTAGTAGCCAACCCCACCATACACCATTTCTCCCCGAGGCTACACCAAGTATGCACCTAGGTACCTACCTAGGTACGTAACATTAGATCTATACCTCCAGTAGTCCTAGGCCCAGCATCTACCTATACCTACTACCTGCAAGTAAGAAGATCGTGCGCATTGTGTGCGTGTGTGCAATAAATCACGCCACATACTTCTCATCGGCTTGCCAAGGACATTTAGAAAGTGACGCATAGGATTGGCTGTCTTGTTCTTCCGCCTCCGCGCTCTGTCTTAGAAAGCAGAGACAGGATTAGAGCCTGCCTTGATGGTAGTGTGCGATGATACTAACCGGTTCTATTCTTTCTATATTCTTTCTGGGATGCCGTCCTTACAAAGATGTCTCTGTTCTTCTAAGTTCTAACCTTGGATTGTTGGATTGTGGGTCAATCGTGAAGGTAGAAGCCGGACACTTAAACAATGTAGGTAGGTATACTGTTAATAAGCCTGTGGATAAGCCTGTGGATATGATATCTTACCAAGCGGTTTCGATCCTGGATAGATTAGTGATAGAGATCTCCTTCCCGAGATGCATTGCTAATCTATGAGACATCAACTTTCATGTTGCTGACCAACGACGTAGCACGGCATGTGTGGTGTGATGCGTAAAGCAGAATTACCTAAATACTTTGGTCTAGTAGATACCAGGTAGATTAAAGGAAGTGGGCTCCCCAATTCTGCTTTTGAAAAACGCCCCCCGAAATATACAACAATCTCCCCTCACTTACTCTTATCTCTGTGCTTTTCATTATATACCTACCTAGGTACCTACTAGGTAGTTACTATGTCGACGAAAATCAATGTTGCTGTCGTTGGCGCCACCGGTCGGACTGGTCAGTCGATTGTGGGTGGACTTTTGGCATCCGAAACGGCTTTTGTAAGAAGCCCTTTTTCCCCTTTTCTACTTTTTTCTTCCGCTAGCTAACTACCAATACCCCTTAGGACGTCACCGTTCTTACGCGTCCATCTTCCATCGACAGCCCGGTTAATAATGTGTTCAAAAGTCGTGGAGTCCGCGTTGTACCAGTTGACCTAACGGGCCCAAAAGACGACCTCGTGAAGCTACTGACGGGTGTCGATGTGCTCATCTCGTCCATAATATTTACTCATCTAAACGACCAAGTGCCTCTGGCAGAAGCAGCAAAAGAGGCTGGCGTGAAGAGATTTGTTCCCAGTGAATTCGGCACACCAGCGCCGCGAGGCGTAATGAATTTGCATGACGAGGTTCGTATACATAGAATTCGACATCGTTTCAGCATATCTAACTAATTATTTCATAGAAGGAGGACGTTCTTGCGGCCATCCAACGCTTATATTTGCCGTATACGATAATAGATGTTGGTTGGTGGTCTGAACATTCAGCGCCGGCCATACCATCGGGTCGAACAGACAGGGCATTGAACCCGTATTTCAACGTAATCGTTGGCGACGGCACGACCCCGAACGCCTATACAAGTGTATCTGATATCGGCAAATTTGTTGCGAAGGTCATCACGGATCCACGAACTCTCAATAAGAAGGTCTTCGTTTACACTGAGGTGCTTACTGCGAATCAAATCACTGAGCTGATGGAGGAACTGAGCGGGGAAAAGCCGGTCAGAAACCACGTAAGCCGTCTAACCCATGCGATCTGCATACGTACCTGGTAGAGAAAGAGGCTTTTGACAGGATACGAACTTAACGCAATGGCTGTTATAGGTTACTGTAGACCAGAATCGCAAGGCGCTTGAATCAGCACGACCTGCGTTCAAAGCTAACCCTACAGATTTCTCCACCAGGCTGACTTTGGTGTTGCACGAGTACATGCTTTCATGGGGCATCCGTGGCGATAACACACCAGATTCTGCTGCATATCTAGGCTATCTGGATGGGAAAGAGTTGTACCCTGAGATGACGGGAAAGACTGTACGAACATTCTTTCAGGAAATTCTAGAGGGAAAGTAGATCGAACATGCGGCACAAAACGGGCAGCTTTACTCATTGTGGTAGTGGAGGCCAAGATAATCCTCGGCTGACCCTGAATCTAAAACTTCTATAGTACAACAATCTGACCTCCCTACTCCGTCCGCCCACGAACCCAAGATGGACTTGTTCTCTCGGCGTACTACTCACAGTGCGGTGATTTTACTGCTCTGCTAAATGAGCCAGCGAATACAATCCTCTCATCTAGATATCCGCGTTTATTGTCTAATATATCGATATCGAAACTAATTATATATAATACATGGCTTGATGACGAAAACGATAATGGCAACGAGCTGGGGGAACTACAGATACTCTTTTTGGATATTCGGTACTACTGGGTACTTGGGCACGGCTGCGAAGGCTTTTAGGCCGTCATCCCACGAAAAGTGCAAGCTGGAGATATATAAAAGAGGGGGCTGTATTTCCCATAAGTGGCGGTTCTTGTCTCATCATTATGGCATGTCCGGCTATCCCCCTTTTCTACCTTGCTTAGCTGCGTAATACCGAGTATCTATCTTGCTGCCGACCCCTGGAGCTCGACGGCGTCGATAATGTAGTTTGCACTTAGGTACTCGTTATCACCGCTGCCGTATACCCCAAGCGTCAAGGTGTTCTGGCCACTCTTCAGTGCATTCGCTGGAACGGTCCATGAATACACGTTGCCGTATCCGCGGTAGGCGCCTCGGGTCACGCCGCGAGAGTCGATGAGCTTCTAAATAGAGGGTTAGTTTTATGACGAAGAGTCGTTTTTGCCTACGCCGACCTAACTCACCGGAGCGCCTGGATCATTCCCCTTCCAATTACCAATTGTCACTGATGGACGTCCCCCTTTGAATGAGAGTGTTGTTCCCACTCGCAGCGTAAGATCCCTAACTTGACCTGATTCAAGGTTGAAATTCACCTTTGCAGTACCACCAACCTTGGCGAAAAGGGCCATGGGGAAATCTCGTGCTGATGAATCTCCCACTGTAAATGTACCTCCCCAAGAATCCATACGACGATCACTAGGATGCATGCGTTCGATCTTGTCTCCATTTTTCAACTCCATAGGCCGTCCATCAAATTCACCAATCCTCCAAATCACCGAGGGACTTGGCTCCTTGGAAGCTATGTCTTTGGCTGCGTCACTCCCAGCCTTTATGTCGACTGTCTCACTCGCTACTTCATACTCCCCTTTATAGAGTTTCATTGTGTATGTCCCAGGTTTCATGAGAGGTGACTCAAAGGCGCCACTGCTGGCTTTGGACCAGTATTGCGCTTTGTCATTATACCAATGAACGACTGCCTCAAAATCGCCTGGGATACCAGAGACAGTGCCAGAAACCGTGCCACGTCCGCCTGAAGAGACGTATCCTTGGATATCCAGACCATCGAAGAAAGAAGTGTCCAAGTCTGCCGAAGGTATATCCCCTTTCCTGTTGGTGTCGTGGTGAGTAAGAAGCCCATATTAATAACTACTGGGTACCTGGGTACCTGGTACTTGGTAGAGGGAAAAGCTTCGGGGCTTACGTGAATTTCATTGCATATGGCCCCATCAGTCCCAATCTCCACGGCTCGGTTCGAACATGACCACTATTCATGTACCAATATAGTTCCTGGTCATCACCAGTCTGACTATTGATATCGCGCATGAAGGGCCCGCCAGCCGACGTCTCGTACGCGGTGCCAGGCATGATCATCCATATACCAACGTTCTGGGGGGAAAGGTTAGCCCACGCACCCATGATATTCCTCGTTCGTTAACTCACAGATCCTGTGACGCCGTGGACTTGGTCCTCGATGAAGCGATCGGATGTGTACATCTTGCATCGAGTCTCTCCGTTGGAACATCTGAATGTGTCCTTGCCCTCGAATGCTGTACAGCCGATTGTGTTGCCCACATCCCCATGGACTCCTGTGGGCACATCTTTCTGGCGCAATCGTGCAAGCCACCGAAGCTCACCGGGATCAACTTCACCGGTAATATAGGTAGCCATGTAAATAGTAGGATCATCTGGCTTCGCAACATAGTAATGCGTCACTGGCAGTGAATTAGCCTTCGCCGTGATCTTTATATATTTATCGCCAATAGTCTCCGCGGAGACTTGTGACGTCCCAAGTCCCGAGTTGATGCCGGACGCGTGGCGGGTTCCTTGGTATTCGACACCATCATACAACAAACTGGTGATATCGCCATTGGCCCTGTTGCAAGTCAACTTGGTAATATATAAACCCCACGGAAATGGTCAAGACCTGTTGACTTCAAATACCAGACCTCCATTTGTGTCAACCTGCGGCAGTTGTGGCTGGTCAGCTAGTTCCTGCACTCATGTAGGGGATGGTGCTTATAATTGAATTGAATCGGACCTTGTATCTATTGCTTGTGGTTGTAAGACTGAAAGCAGCAAGAGCACCGTTGCTCAAGAAGCCAAGCACAAGGAGAGCGGATGCCGCCAACATCGTACGAGCCGTGCTGGGCGGAATGAGTGAGCACCTCAAAAACAATTCCGACAAGTAACGAACAAATAGAATGCCCTACAAGGCTAATTTGCTTGAATGCCTGCCTATTTATATTCAAAAATTTATATGCTGAGGGGCCTACTAGATATACCTGTTATACCTACACTAAGGAGAAGTCTAGACCAGCCATGGTGAGCATTACCATTAATAACAATGTTTTCCGAGACGGCTTAAACATCAGCTGTAAAGTATAATGTTGCAATATCTGGGGATGTGACTAGAGAAGCAATATCTAACCATCCAATGGTGATATTAGCCTTGCGGAGCGGAACCGCTCCATGGCCCGTCGTGGAAAGCGGCAACTCGGAAGAATACCAGGATCCTGGCGGCAGAACGACCACACTTGATTTCCACCGGATACGTTTTTTCTTCGGGTTATAAGAGACCGAGCCTAGCAAGAATGGTACTGAATCAATCGACGATTTCAGGCCACAGCCGAAAAAGGCAGTGAATTGTTCTAATACTTACAGAATTCCAACGTTGTGACCTCGGTTCCTAATATCCCATAACCTTATCCAAGATCGTCCGGTTAACAATACGAAAGGCTTTGGACCAATAATGCTACTGATTATATGTCTACATTAACTTGATTTCACGCTAAATCGCTTCACCGTTGTGACGTCGCATAACTCACGACTCAGGCTTGTGGTATTCTGACCCATGTGATTAGTCTTGCGAACTTTAGTCTAAGGCCCGGTCTTTTCAGGACTTCGCGAGACGGTTTAGTTGGCAGGCAACTTCTCACCTCTATCGTGGTATGGCTAATAGCTAGGTACCTACCTATACAAGCCTCGCAACTTGGGGTTCATTGGAAGTCTTCGTAGGAGTACCTAGACGGGATGTGTCATAGAGTCGGTGCAGTTGATCAAAATCGAGAGGGTTAATTACCTCTTTCTGATGGTTGCATTGTAGCTTGAGATCCCGGCCAGAATTTCGCAATCGAACCCGTCTTGCGGCTCTGGCTATCCCAAAGAACCTAATCCTGGATGAGCATAGTATCGAGGCGCCGCATTTCGTACCCGTTCGCTATCAGGTCGAGGTCAACTGCAGG
Organism: Hypoxylon rickii; assembly: GCA_902806535.1. Taxonomy (NCBI): domain Eukaryota; kingdom Fungi; phylum Ascomycota; class Sordariomycetes; order Xylariales; family Hypoxylaceae; genus Hypoxylon; species Hypoxylon rickii. The sequence continues at coordinate 245,478 of CADCWY010000070.1, read as the reverse complement.
CACAACGGAATCGGAAGGGAACGTAGGCTATAAGTGATACTTAGGTACCTAGGTACCTGTTAACATGGTGTTAGGCACGTAGGTATCAGCGGGTTACTGCCGGAGAGGACTTGGAAACAAATAAAAAGGTCTGGTCTCTCAACGGAACCTTCGCATATCTTCCCACTGTGTGTCCTGCGAGACCTCGAAAGTTTGAAAAAGGGGCACAAGTACCTGGGTAGTTATAGGCCTTAGAAGGACCGTGTTATCACTGATTCAAAGCAGCTGGAGATATCTGGTCTCTTAACCTCCTCGCCACATATGTAAGTGCTTAAGGCTTTGGACGATGTGATGTGACGAACCCTCCTGCGAATAGGTGTGCGATTCAGGGAATTTCTCATGGAATCAATCTTGCCATGGGCTCTACCATCTTTCCTGAATTGAACCCCTTCATAACGCACAGAACCCCATTGCATGGTTTGAAATCCATAAGTCTCTGGCTAGGTATATTATGGATTGTATCGCAGGCTGACGCGTACACCTCCTGGGCAATCTCGAACGAAACAAACCCTGTAGCTAGGTACCTATGGACTCCTCCAAGTTTCTTTCGCCAACCTATTCGTCACTCGGTTTTTGATTTCCAAATATAAATAACGCTACTGGTTGTATATCGCGAGACTTACTTCCAGTCCCAATTCATTTTCAGCTTAAGTATTAGTAACTTGTTCTGAGATGTATTCTACGTACGTACGTGCGTACGTACCTAGCTACCTAGGTAGGTATTTGGTAGGCTAGGTAGTACCTAGTAGATATCCTATATGAATGCGCGCCAGATTTCTATCTTCAGAATCTAACATTATAGATTATTACCAGGACCTTATTCCATCATAAGCTTCCGACAACCACCTACGTCTGTTTCGTTCTCATCGCGTGTTCGTAGTGTGGCCAAGTGGGTTTCGATGAGCACCTGGGCACACAATGGGGGTTAGCTGACGCATGCTTCTAAATATACTAATCTTGCTTTCAATTGGAACCGTAGCCGTCTTCCTCTAATTAGTTATATGGAATCTGCGATTCGTGGAAGGTCGGCGGCATTTGTTTCGCTATGACGGGCTCCCCTTAGTTCTCGCATTAGCTCCGGGGTTGTAGAACTACGCACGCGGCTCCATCGCGGACAACACCCCTTTTTAGGAACAGCGCAAGCCTCCCGTGGAATCGCAATCAACACACTACCTACATACTACATAGTAGAGCGATCGAGTTCATGCAGATATTAGCCCTGCGTTAGAGGAACTGCCGGAGCAAGGCGGCCAGTTATGTTAAACCTATTGCACACGTAATCCTCCGTTGCCAAGATCTCACGATGATGAATCGCGACCCACATGTTGTTGAAGATGTCAAAATTATCCTTCATAGATGGATTATGGAAGTAGGTAAGTGTGGTGCATGGCGAAACTTTTGAGATGAACGACAATGGTATAAGTTGAGGAGGTCGCCCGGTGTTTTTCGTTCATTCCCTTGGATTCGGAACAGCACCAGCACTGCGACTTTCCATTCTTTCGTTTTGAGAAAACTTATTTCACTTTTACTTCCCTCGTTATACGACACATATTTCATTTTTTATATATCGATTCGCAAAGATGAGATTCGTTAACTCCGCCGTCTTAGGTCTGGCTTTATTGGCCGGTTCAGCAGTCTCCCACCCTGGCCACGATGTCTCCCAGGAGATCAAGGAACGCCGCGACTTCCTCAGTTCTGTTAAGCGCACCAATCTCGACCACTGCGCAGAAAAATTGAAAGCCAGAGGTGTCCATGCGCGCAACGCTCAGCGTCGGGCTGTCTTGCTTGAAAAGGCACGAACTAAGCGTATGTAACAAGGATCGCCTCTCAACTTGAACGGCGAGATGTGCAGATGCTAAAAGGAGGTTTAGGAGGGCTTAACAAGAAGCGCGATCTTGATTCCGTTTTGGCTACGAACCACAATGCTACAGATCTCGGATACACCCCAAGCACTGATGCCTCTACTCTCTTCGCCGGCTACAATTCTTGTCTTCTAACCCCTGAGGTCACTCAAGGCCCTTACTGTGAGCAGACACATAGACCGGAAACAAACTAGAGTTGTAATTAACAATGAAAATCTAGATGTTGGAGGCGAGTATGTCCGAGAAAACATCATAGAGGACCAGGCCGGTGTCGACACCATCCTTGACTATCAGGTTATCGATATCAACACTTGTGAACCGGTTTCTGACGTCTACCTTGAGATGTGGCACTGCAACGCGACTGGTGTTTATGGCGGTATCGTCGCGAGTGGTAACGGCGACTCCTCGGACGAGACGAACATCAACAACACATGGCTTCGCGGTATCCAGAAGACCGACTCGGATGGTGTTGCTCAATTTGAGTCCATCTTCCCCGGCCACTACACCGGCCGGGCCACTCACATCCACATCATGATTCACCAGGGCGCCACTCTCTTGGCCAACTCGACTCTTGGCAACAACGTCAGTGCCAGCCACGTCGGCCAGACCTTCTTCGACCAGGATCTCATCACCGCCGTCGAGCTAACCGAACCTTACAACACCAACACCCAAGAGCTTACCGTGAACGCCGATGACAGCATATTGGCCGAGGAGACGGCTACCGAAGGCGTTGACCCTTTCTTCGAGTATACGCTGCTCGGTGACGACGTCACCGATGGTCTTTTCGCCTGGGTTGCTTTCGGCATCAACGCCACTCAGTCCCAGTCTATTACCCCTGCCGCCTTTTACTACAAGGAGGGCGGTGTCGCCAACCCTGACTCCGGCTCCGGCGGTCCTGGCGGTGCTCCTCCTAGCGGAAGCGGTATTCCTAGTGACTTCCTCAGCGCCACCTCGAGCGTGGATGTCACATCCACCTCGACCGCTGTGCCTTCTATCGCAGCTTGCGTATAGAGGGTTTTTAGAGGTTAGAAGGCTCTGTAGATACCTAGCTACGTATGCAGGTAAATGAAGGGGCTTCGTTGACCCTTGATGGAATGATAAAGGGGGTGGGTGATTGAAGCAGGCGTGTTGTACGAGCATCTTTGCGTTTCATGATCGTTAGTTTTTTCCATTATTCTTTTTTGGATAGAATATACGTACTGGGTACCTATACACTGGTCCTATGATACAGATTCCCATTCCTTACCCGTTATGACGAACTTTTCCTATCACTAGCTGGCGAACGTTTACCCATAGATATCAGATTGTACACACTACCTACCCAGTACATCCCTTTATAAGCTACCAAGTACCAGACGAGAAATTAGTATAAACATCATAGATACTTCCAGTAATTAACCAGAAGGGTCTTTTATTTAAGATATAAACGTGGATTGGATCGTTTCAAGGTCAGTTTCGGTAACGATCCTTGTAGATGAAGTTCGTGGAACGCTAACATCGAATGATTTTTATATTGTCACAACGTATAAATACGGTGTGGGGATGTGGATGAATAGTAATAAATACTTGGGATCTTCACATCTTTTGATGCGACATATCGATGAACCTATCAATGGATATTGACTGAATTTACAGGGCTCGCCCCTCATCCTCATCACCTAAACCCCGCCATCACATTCAATTTGAAGTTAATAAGGAGGCGAGGCGCACACCGAACAACTTCGGATTCTGAAGTTTGTTAAACACCTGGCACACATGGTTTGTTCCATGTTAATTATTAGTAGATACCAGGTACCTCCTACCTACTAGGTAAGTACCTGTTTACAATGAGCACCCTTGGACAGATTCAGCGGATAAAGCGCAGTGAAGGTATAGAGAAGTTCATCGAAACGTTGGAACAGGATGGCGGGGTTTTAATAGAGGATTCCGATTCCTCTGAAAACATTTACTCACGTCATATGGAAGCAGCCTGATTTCAGTTCGATCATGGATAGACATCCAGAACAACGCTGCTACCTTTCTTCCCCGGCAATCTCTAGAACCTTTTGTGATTCTTCATTGTAAGGGCAAGCCCCTTGGTGTGAGGGTCCTTTGCATGTCGTGCACGCAAAGAGCTCGAGCCATCTTGGGCGATACCCGAGTTTAGGGGCTTTAATAGTACCCTGGGAGATCGAAGAGGGAAGTTGGCGGTCGTGTTGCGCCATCCGCTCCTTACGGTCAGATTGGACGAGAAGATCGGAATCGGTTCGAACTGCGTCCTGGATACTTCTGCTCATCCGGCGATCCGAAGTAAAGAGCATAACGTTGTTCAATTCTTTGGCGTAGAGCTCGAAAGCTAGCTCTGTATCTGGGACAACGCCCTCTGCCTGCTTTCCCTTGGTAGACAATGTGGCCTGCTCCACGTTGTTCAAAAGAAGACTCGCCATGTGTGCTAGGCTGTCATCGTCAGCGGAATACCAGGTAGGTGGGAGGATATTGGCCGTGTCCATTTTGGGGGGATTCTTCTCTGTGCTTTTCATGGACGTTTAACATGGGCGTTTGCAGAAGATGTAGAAGAGGGAGGTTGCCTGCTCTTGGCTATTGGGGAGAGTCCCGTGTTATATCCAGTGCACTCTTCCCCCGTTCTCGACTTTGTCATTAGGCCCATGGTGAGAGCTCAACGATCGGCTTCCCTGCTTAGGTAAACATTCGAAGGCTAACTCTAACTTCAATAACTCACGAACCAACACTATCTAAATCTAGGGAGGCTTTGATAATTAGGTAGGTCTGTATTGGCATATGTAGCTGTCATCAATCCACTGGTTACCAAGTAGGGTAAACAAAACTTTTTTTCTAAATACCAAGGAGCCTTCAGTCACACCCGAATCCCATCCGTCTAACGTATCAGACATGCTAAACCTTCCGAGACGCCTCATTACCCTCCAATGACTTAGATTACTTCCTAGCGAAGCAGCACATAATACTCGTCTTGCCCAGAAACCAGAGGAACCCAATGAACCGAATAATAGAGAGGACGGCCGTTGCGTATAAAAGAAATCGGAAATATCCAGGAGTTCGGGTGTCGGATGCTTTCTGTAGTAAAGATGTCAGCCAACATGGCTCTCGGTTTCATAAGGTATCAGTTCAGTGGGTTCTTACCGCCACGCCTACTTCTTCAAAGTCGTCACTCGTGACGAAAACGATCAATAGCAAATTTGACAATATCCACGATATAACCAAGCCAGTTCTGAAGGACTTGTACGAATCCTCCGTATCCTTTATTTCGACAACTTCCTCTTCCTCGACAGGGGCAAGGGCTCGGTACACCGTCTTAGCGAACTGACTGTCGATATCGTTCTGTTCTCTCTCCACTTCTTCGATCACCGGAGCATTGGTTTTCTCATCCTTGATGACGTGTCCGGACGGTAGAGCTGAAGTCTGGTCGGAACCCTTGGTACCCCACGAAACATCATGCCAGTTGTTGAATGCATATACCATGACAATGTTGATGTAGGTGGATGCCAAGATTAGATATTGAGGAAACGAGTGGAACATATGCCATGGATCAAGGTAGAGGAATGAGGCCACGTAGTTCAACCCATAAATGGTGATAATAGCGAGTAGGATCACGCCGGCCACACTACCACCACCAAACATGCTCGAGAAGAACGCCCCCGCGCTGGAGGTGTCTATCTGGTCGCCGATGGGCGTTTGCAGAGCACGGTAAACCAAATAAAAGGAGAGGACGATAATGTAAGCCTGCACCACACCAAAGACCACGTATGAAGCGATGTACGAGTGTCTTGACCCCTTGGGGCGATTGCCGAGAGCAAGGATAAACTGGATGAGGAGGAAGACCAAGTAGCAGTAACGGATCAGCGTGTTTACAATCGGTGTCGCGATATCGCCAAAAGGCCAGCCGTGATAATCGGACAGGGGTTCGGGGGTGCCAACGAGATCCATGATGACCACAGTAGTGAGCCAATAAGATGCAAGAGAAAACCAACTGAACAGGATCTGGGCGAGGTTGTACAGGAACTGAATATGCAGGAAAAACATCCGGAGAATGTTATGTCCAGACCTATAAAGCCGATTAAAGTGCATCAAGGAATACAACGAAGCTGCGAAAGAACCATTCAGCCAACGACGTCGCTGACTTAGAAATTCAGCCGGTCCTATTCCAAGTTTGAACGTTAGTCTCCGTAAGTCTCGCGCTTCCAGCTATCCGTGATCATAGATAGGGAGATAAAATCCGCATAGATCTCCAGAGTTAGGCCTCAGGGGTAAACTTGCCGAGGAAAATAGTAACGAGAAAAAAAAAAAAAAAAAGGGAGGGGGGGTAACTAACCTTCGGGTACATCAGTCTCTCCTTTAGCTGCTTTAATGTAGCTCAAGTGCCACTTCTGACCAGCCTTAGCGACTAGTTCAAAGCAGAGAATTCGGTCTTCGGCAAGGAACATGTTCTTCTTGAAGATATTCATGTTATCAATGCCCTTTTTGCCCAAGATCTTGGACAACGTATGGTCACCGTGGAAATACTGCTCCAGGGGCCGGCCCATGATAGCCCGGAACCGATATGCTGAAAAGGCGCCTGGTAAGACGGTGACATAGCCAAAGGCGCTTTCCAGAGGTTTATCCAAGACGTTCGAGATTTTGTACTCAAAATTTTGAATTGCCACTATTGGGTTGAGCAGTTTCTTGCCTCGTTTCCCCAGCATGGCGTGAATCTCGCCACAGGCGCCGCCAAGGTCTTTATCGTTGTAGAAGCCCTCCCATAGAGCGAGTAGAGACTTGGGACTAGGCTTAGTTCCGGCATCGATGAGGATCACAACCTCGGGATTCAGAATACGACCAAAAGCATTGAATAGCCAACGGTGCGAGTTGATCTTCTTACTGTTTTTTTGCTTAAGACAGAATAGGAGTTGGACAGGGGGTAGGTTAGTGGGGTCGTCGGGTTTCGGTAGAATTAGCTGCTGGTCGGGAGTGATGGATATTTGACTCGTAAACTCGAAAATGTGAGAAACGGTTTCCTTCCCGTCGATATCCTTCTTGATCACGCCATCTTGATAAACCCCAATCGTTCCAAGAACATCCAGGACACTCTTGTCTGCCTTCTCAATACCGTCGAAAATCAAACAAACTACTATCTTTTGCCAGGCCGGGCCGCTCTTCGTCCAGAAAGTCGTCTTTTTGAGTCTCACGATGTCGCGGACATTCTGCATCACGCCGTGCATCGTTCTTGCGAAAAGGATTTTGTCCTCGTTGTAATAGGTAATAGCTATTACAAGCTCGGTATGCCGGTTATACATACGCGGACGAAGGTCATACCCGTTCATGAGGGTAAAATCATTTGGATCACAGGTGGCGGCGGTATATCGCATCGTCCTAAACTCTTCCATTTCTCGGTACTGGGGTTCGGTGGCATTCCGAATGGGAGTTGGGACGGGATATTCGGTGCTCAGGACAGATCCTTGGAGACCCTGGGCCAGTTTGATCTTTCGGGTGTTACGACGTCGAATACCCCCTCCACTCAAGCTTTCGATGGGGGCTTGCTGTCGTTCCGCCCAAGTTTCAAGTTCATTGTAGGTTGATGGGGGCCTACCGTAGCCGAAGCCGTTTCCAAAGTCGTTCCGCTCCAAGTCATTGTCGCCGTGGGTCACAGTTCCGGCAGGAGGTAGATGATAAACCCCTTGGGCGGCAGTATCGCCGCTATACTCGGATGTGGGGGAGAGGGGGCGATCGAGTCTCTCGGGGTCGTAGCCATGACTTTGTGGGTCCCGCAACGAGTAGGTCGAGTAAGGTCGATCGTTGAATGGTTCATGATCGGGGTAGTTGAGGCGGTCCTTTGCAGTCGAGTTTAGAAAGGTTCACGGTTATTACAAGTTATGGGGTTACAAGTTCGACATACAGTTGACTCTGCCGGGATATCCCGCAGCTCGTACCCTCTGGAATAGGGTTGGTTATTTCCTGGATCCATCTTGTGTTCTCATTCCAGTAGCTCGTCAAATCATCCAACACAGATACAAGTGCAGTGGGCCTGTCAAGCTAAAAAAGAGGGATAGGCAGGACGAAGCTACGAATCGAGGGAGAGGCGCACACCTTGCTCTTGGTTCCCAGTCGTAAAACCTAGGTTAGCAAGAGCAGAATGAGAGAAGCTAGAATTCCATCAACATTTGGAAGCAAACGAGAACTAACAAAAGACAAAGAAAGCAGAGAAGGAAAAGAGCTGAGTAATACGAGAACCGGGCGTGAAAGACGAATGGAAACCGAACAAATGGCACCACAGTCAGTATAGCTAAATAAAGAAATTTGGGTCTTTGTATATATAAGCCAATCACGAATTTTCATTGTGAAGATGGTTGACTGCTCTGCCTCCCTTACATACATCCTCTACTACGCAGTACATGTGATGTACGTATATGGTGGCTTGGTAAAGAATCCAAGACATATTGAGAATAACGTCATCTGCGTGTACCCACACCCGCACGGGCTAAGAGCCGTTCACTCTTTTCTTCTTTTTTTTTTTTTTTTCTCTTCTCCCGCGTCGGATCTGATAAATACCACCACAATACCTACCTAGGTAGGTATCCATATACGTGCAAGAGAGGCTGAGTGCCGGGTTATGAATTCTTGGCGGTTGACCCGGTTGGTCTGAGCCCTCTAAGCCATGTTAGCATAAGCCTATACGAGAATCGTAAAGTGGAGATCTTAATGCGACCAACCGTTCTCCTCCCCGAGGATCCCGGCTCTGGTTCTGCCATTTTGTGCCATTGGTTATCCAACCTTGTCCTCCCCATGCCATGCCATATACCTATAGCCCTAGGTGCGTATGTATACCTACCATAGCGGGAAAACCGGTTTCGTTGGAACGTTACGAAAATTGGCACGATTACCTCTATTGGAACGTTTCCAGGTTTTACGCCTTCTTATTGGCTGAAAAGTAATATAAGTGGGTTTATGGTCGTTACTAACCATGCTGTTGCTTTAACGTAGCATCAGCTGTTTTAAAATATTGGAATTATACTAAAAATTAACACGTTTATTAATATAATGGTCGATATTTAATTATAAGGCTTAATATTACGCAGGTTTATTTATTAATTAATTATTTTTTCTAAGTAAAATTTTTACACTTTTATATATATATATTTTCCATATATATATTTTTATATATAATATTATATATAAATATTATCATTTATTTCTTTTTTTTTATCGCGTAACGTTTATTAATTTATTAATTTATTAATTTATTAATTTATTAATTTATTAATTTATTAATTTATTAACTTATTAATTTATTAATTTATTAATTTATTAATTTATTAATTATTTATTTAATTTATTAATTTATTATTAATATATCGATAAAAACGTATATTTAAATTATTAAATTACCTTAAATTACTTAAATTACCTTAAATTACTTAAATTATTTAAACTTAAACTTAAACTTAAATTTAAACTTAAATTTAAATTATTAAACTTAAACTAATTATTTAATATATATTTACTTTATATATAATTTTAATAAATAAATAAATAAATAAATAAATAAATAAAAATAAATAAGTAATATTAAAACTTTTTAAAAATTAAAACGAAACGCGTATATTAGTACGGAACGTATATTAGTATAGTTCTAATATTAGAATTGTATATACTTATTTAAATCGGTATTATATACGTTATAGTTTAAGGCCTTTTGGAACTGTTCCAACGGCCCTTAGGACCACTGCTAGGTAGTAAGGTACTACTATGTAGTATGTAGGTATGTAGAGCTGAAAATCTCTCACTCATTCGCACATTCAGCTCTACTCTTACCCTATCTAGTAGTATTTAGTGGTATCCAGCAGTCAGTCAGCAGTACCTTCAGCTAGTAGTACTATGTAGTACCTGACAGTGCCAGTAGAGCCGTTTGGACCGCCACCCAGCAGCCAACGAAGCTACTGAGTACTAGGTACTGAGTAAGCTAGAGGCAAAACAAGACTACCTATTCACAAAACTTCTAGCAATAAAATTCAGGGGAAAAAAATGACTAAATCAATCCGATGCTGTCACTTAATCGAAACTAATCGTTAGTTGGCCATGTACCACGTAGTAGTATGGATCCGTACACTTGGTAGTGCATCTTCGTTCGTCTACCTACTACATAGTACGTATGTTTGAGGCCAAGATCGTCAGGTCAAGGGTTCGCTTGGTTTTGAGACCTACACTAGAAATTTCAACACGACATGAAAATGGCATGCCTAAAACTAGCTACCTATACATAACCTACCTAGTACCTTACTACGTAGTAGGTATTTACCAACCCGAGCCACTAAGCTGCTGGACATTCACTAGGGTAGGTAAACATACTACGGCTCAGTTGTGTATGAACGAGTTGTAAAGCAACGATGCATCCCCCCTGAATACCTACCTACCTAGGTAGGTATACATAATCTACCTCGGTAGATAAAGTTAAATACACGGCGTTATCGCTTCTTAACCAGTTCGAATCGCCAACCTTCGCAGAGACTCTGTTCCGTCTATCCTTCGACTAAACCAAAACCCAGCACCATTTCTTAGATTCATTTGCATCCAAGATCAAATCCATCATGGCTACCCAAACAACCTCAACAGCCGTCCCATCGTCTTCGGTGTGCAGCAACCTCTATGACACCCCCGTGAAAGATGCTGTCTGTGCGATGCCGTATGCCAACAATTACACCGACGTTATGTCGGCATGCTGCAAAAACGCGGACGTGGTCAGCTATTACAATGACTGTGGCCTTTACTGTCTCGCTGTGGACCAGAGCGTGGCAGACCTTACTGATTGTCTCTACAAGAACGGTGCAAAGTGGGAGGACGTGTTTTGCAGAGGAAACACCTCGGCGACGGCCACAGCTACCGGCAGTGGTGAGATTCCAGCGAGCGCCTCGGCAAGTGTGATTTCGACTGCCGGCGCAAACAAGAACGACAACGACCAGAACGGTGACGAGGAGGACGATAATTCCGACGCAACCCCATCTAATGGCGCCACGCCCCTTACCAAGCCTCAAACTACCACCAGTCTTCTAGGTTTCTCCATCGGGGCCCTGCTCTTCTCTGCCACGGTCTTCGGTGCTATCCAGATTTGAGATTGCGTCGAGCCTAGTTGATTTCGCTTCTGCAAGTTTGAATTGGTCAAGGCCGAAAAAAACAAATTCAGTACGATATATGTTTTACATTCTATGCAGCCCTAAGACACTGCTACTGTTTTTAATCATTTTTCTTTTCTAATAAACACCATTGGCGCGGTTCAATAAATTATAATCTCCGGGCAAAAGAAAAAGGCAGCAACCATTATAAACGAACTGAATTTACTGAAAAGTTGTCCACTAAGGTACTAGGTACCTACCTATATACTTAGTGTACGCAGCAGAGACTTTCGTGTGAGTTTTCCGTGTTAACGTCGTGGCGAAGATGATGATGAGCGCCCTCGGGTACTATCTATCTTCTAATGCAAGACCTAAGATGGTTCCAAGGTTCCCTTTGCTAAAAGAGAAAGGGAATCGTCTTGCGCCGGCTATCATCAATCCTTAGCAACTATATTCCATCTCAAACATTTATAAAGCGCCTACCGTCTATAATATTGGTAAGGGTGTGTTTAACATTTGATATAAGTACCTAGTAGGTATAGATTAAACAGAACCGCGTCTGAAAGAAGATGAGGTTTTCGAATTACAGCCCTCGTGCCTCTACATCGATACCTAGTGGATAAAGGGGGGCCAGCATGTATCGAAGTACGATAGCGGCATAGATTTAAGCTACCTAATACCCAATTGTACTAGGCGACGTTCCGTCACTACGCACGAGTAGGGTCAAGTGGCTTGCCAGCTTATTCACGACGGTTTTGGCCATTGTGGCCATGAAGGAGGCCCCTTTCGATGTCAAGGTGAGTACTTAGGTACCTAGGTAGGTAGGTACTAGGCAATTGTGGTTACCATCAATGCTTTGATGATGATGTTAGTGAGGACACTCAGAACGTTGTAAATCACCAAGCCAATTGGGAAAAGCCACAAACCGACTCGTTAAAATCCCTTCCTGCCTATTATGCCCTTACTGAGCACCAGAGTCTTAGCCCATCATTTTTGAGAGAAGCTCGCTTGAGCACCACTAGAAATACTATCTATTATGGCCTTTTGGGGTGAATTATGTACCTGGGAATCTACCTCAGGTACCTTGTAGCTATTGTAGCTGGCAGCTAAAATAGGGGTAAATTCAACCTCACGAGGAAGTCACTCCCAGTATCCCCCTGTACATCCAAAGGTACCAGGTAACCTGTGATGGAGATGTGGTAGTGGTATGAAAAGATAACTACCTACCTAGTAGGTCTTGAGCTCTTATCAATCGACGGCCGACTGCGCGCCTCGGATATTCCAAAGTTGATACTTTATCCTAGCTAGTAGCGCATCAAACAGAGGGTTGTCTTTGGTTGCTTATAGTGATACTAAATTAGACTATATCCATCCTTTCCAGACTGTCCTTTGAATCTCCAGAAAGCTGAGGGTACCGCAGGTTGGAAGTAAGCAAGTCGTTCAGGTACTAGGTACTAGGTAGGTAAGGCATCCCTTCTGGGTTGATCTTGAACCATACAAAGGGGAGCAAATCGCTGAGGCCTCCATGCCAGGGGAAGCAAAAATACCAGTCACCAATCTGTCACTAAGTAGTATCGACAGTAGAAGACTAGATACGTGAATGTCTTAATGGAGCTGAATCCCAGAAAAGGTGCCAGGGGCTAGGGTTAGCAGATAAAGACGACCATACGTACTACCTAAATTATATGCAGACTCATATTCCAGTTTATACCTTGGGTTCCTCGCGTAACAGCGACGTTGTTTCTGTGTCTTCTAGGTTTGCCTCGTGAAAACAGACGAGCACCAAGAATGAAGTACCAGGTAGGTAGCCATAGGATGATCCCATGAGTTGTGAGAGCGTTGCATTAGACTACACCCTGAATCAGATACATGGCCATCGCCCAATACGAGTAGCTGTGGCTGAGCACTTGGGTTTATGGGCGTTCCAGCAAACGTGGGCTCCGTGGGTATTTCCTGTTGGGCTCGATGCACTGGAAACATCAACATCACTAGGTACCTACCTAGGTAGGTATTCTATCACGGTTTCCTGGGTTTTACCAGCATCGCTACAATTTACCCGTACGTGAATGCACCAATACCTACAGTACCTATGTACTAGGTTTCTGCGCCACTTCGATGCCCGTCGTAGGTTGTAGTAGGTAATAGGGCTGTGCTGCTTCGCGCTTAAAGGGGCACCCTAATTTGGCCAATGCTCCCGACGGTTACTATCTCGGCGGGATAGTCTAGACTTTTCTTGGCAATAGGCTCAGCCCGCGACTAACTTAGATACGAGACTGTTGGTGGCAGTCCTACGTAGTAAAAAAAATCGCTTGGATGATATTTTCAAGCCATCAAATGAAGTCAATTCTAAGTCGCCACATACCAAGGTACCTACCTAGTAGGTAGATAGATAGGCCTAGTACCTAGGCATGACTCGTGGTCAACATGTATATGAAGATGAGGTTGCCGATCTTTATACGGGACCCGACCTTGAGCCTCAGTTATAACCCACCCTTTATTGAATCCTACCCACCTAAACGCTAGATATGTCGACAGAACTTGATGAATTTGACCATCGTGGTGATGTGAAGCTCCAGATTGGACGTAAAGACGATTCGACGCCTGTCATATTCACCGCTTGCTCTAGGTCGCTGGCGCGCGTATCGCCGGTATTTGACCGTATGCTGTACGGTGGTTTCGCTGAATCACGATCCAACCAAGCCAAGGATGTTGGCGATTGGATCGTCGACCTTCCCGAGGACAAACCCAGCCCCATGTCACTGCTCCTATCTATTTCGCACGCGCACTTCGAACGGGTACCAAAAACCCTTTCAATCGACGAACTTTATGATGTAACCACCTTGACGCATTTCTACGACTGTACACGCATACTAGGTCCCTGGGTGAATAGGTGGATGGTGGCGGTTGAGAAATCGGAGAGAGAATCAAACGAGTTGATGCCTAAAATATTATGGATATCTTGGGAATTAGGATGGAAGAACGCCTTCTCATCTTTATCTCGGCGTTTGTTGCTAGAGTCCGAAGCAACCATCTTCACAACTGCGGTGGATCAAGTCCAATTTCCACCCGATATCATAGGTAGGTTTTGACAATCTATCTAAAGGCTTACTGCCTGCCTATGAATCAGCTGCTAACCATAGACATAGAGCGCGTATCGAAGCTTCGCATTCAGACGATCCAGGCCTTGTTGGGTATATTCGGAGAAATGATCGAAAACCTCGCCGTTGTCGACGAGAAGCCGAGGTGGTGTCGTCACGCAGTATGGATGGGCTCCCACAGGTGTGAATCAATGATTCTTGGTTCCATAACCTTCTGCCTGATAAGGGCGGGCCTGTGGCCACTCCCTGAAGCATCCGAAGTGGAGGAGAGCGTGATGGCAATTTATTCCAAGATGACCAACATAATCATCCACGATATTGGCGCTGCGGATAACGCCCGGGTTGATCACAATGAGTGCAACCCCGGACCGTTCTTGCTGGACCGAGTTCAGACAATAATGGGCGAGATTCCAAATCCTGTAACGAAATTCCATTCCGAATACATGGATGATCAGGCAAGTAAGTTAAACTATTGATTGCCTAGGTATCTAGGTAGGCAACCATAAGTAGACCTATTTCCGGCGTTTCTTGGGCGAGTGCCTGGTGCCTCTCCGAGATAAGCGGTATTCCGGGTTTGCTCTGTCGTGCTTTCGGAGGGTTACTTTGATGGGCCGATGTTATTCGGGACTGCATTTAGGACCTAGGTAGCAGAGAAACATCAGAATATGCCGTAGATGAGATCTACGTTCGGATCCAGTATGTGGGGTGGCGATAGAAGGGCGCGAAATACCCTATTTGTTCTGGTACTTCCTAGCAAGCACATAAGGGAAATTGGGAAACGAATATGGATACATTTACCACAAGAGAGAATAAGCCCAGGGGTTGTTTGCTACGTGACGAATCTCGGATGCCAGTGGATCAGTGGAAAAGGAGGGTCCGGTGTTTTGGATATCAAAGCCCTTAGATCTTTGAGATGTCATCAAGTAGGGTCAATTCGACGTCGAACTACTTCAACTTCAATAAGAGAGCTACTCATGGCAGCCAGAAAAGTTGCCAACTTGTAATCCTCGCACCTCTTCTGTAATTATCCACGGTATCCATACTCAGTCGTATTAGGCCTTGGTACGGGTAAATGGCTCAACCGTATCTCTACCCCTTCCAGCTTGGGACATTCGCAAGTCGGTGTATCCCATATAAAACGACCCACCACTACACATGCCTAGAAGTTAGTCACTGTCTTCGGTACTCAATAAAGTGAGCGAAAAACTAGAAGTCCTTGATGCTCTTACAGTCCCGGTTCCCAAAGTCGCCGGAAAAGGGGATCCACCGTCTGCTTAACCCGAAATACGTACTAAGTCCGTCCCTTATCAGCATACCCGCTCCGCCTTTGTGAGTGAAAAGGTATTGAAGACCCGGAATACGGTACGCAATAGCTCCAAAAACCTGATGTGGTGGCTGAAGCAAGCCAACGCGGAGAAGACAGCATCCATGGCAGCGCGAACATCTGGTGTCGACTAGTGCCTCCAAGTCGCCGAGATGCATTGTCTTCCCATGAGCCTCCATATAGTATATTGGACTGGTTTCGGACACGGGGTTCGATAGGGATGTGTTTGACATTCCCATGGCTTCGGCGATCGGGTATGCGAGATCTTCACGGCACTGCTAAGAGGTTAAATCATAAAATCTAGGGAGTATATCCTCGATAATACGCATCCCATTGCCCTCTGATAATCGCGTAAGTATCTGGCCAAGATCCTGTTCGTATAATCGTACTCCGACCGTTCTGCTTAGCTCAGCCTCGGTCAGATGAGTATCCACGATAGCAAGGAGGGCATGGTAGAAATCCCTCCGGATTGTCACACATCGGCAAGCCAGAAGCTCGTATACTATAGCGAAAGGGACTCGCTCTTCTCGTAGATTAGAGTCTCGGACTCCGATCAAGGGACCAAGCTGCCACGGCATATGGCTGGTTCTAATCTGGGCGATTTCTTCCACTTTGAGGCTGTCCCCTCTTTGCCTTACTTCTGCCGACCGCCTTCTTGTGAGTTCTTCTAATAATAGATGCCTGCCATCCCGTGTGTCATCTAATATGTCACAGTCCTTGAGCATGGTGAGCATTCGACGACCGTGGACAAATTCCATGGCTGTCCAAGTCCGGCTGAACCATTTCGCACTGCATAGGTCGCTGATGCCGCGGATCCTGACTTGTGACAACCTACCACGCCGAGAACTTTCGACTGTGACGGGGTCAATGTCGGAGAGATACGCGACGGTGGCATATGCATGTCTGAAATTAATGGGTATAGATCGAATAATTCTTCCCTTGAATTCATTTTGCTGGTGCAGCACGCTGATATAGTCGTGCCATACTTCGAATGGCTCCTGTATTCTGTTTGCCAACCCAAGATATATGCGCACGGGAACTTCGCGAACGATGCGTACCACGTCTTATGTATGAGCGCTGGACTCGTTTTTCTTATCCTGAAGATCTGCTAGACACCGTGGTGTGTTTGGCGGATTCGATCAGACAATTCAAGTGTCGATGATAGATAGACCAAGAGGGTTTTGTGAGGAGTTCCAAGGTTGGCACGTGAACTTTCTGAGCGCTGTGCCGCGTTTGCTTAGTGCTTGGAGCCAGGACATCGTCTACTTCTACACCTCCGCCAGGGTGTATCTGTAACTCGCATTGGCAGCATAACAATTCTGACCTTGTAACACCGGTCCAAAGATATCGAGGAATTCAGTCGAAGAAACTTCATCCATGGCGTAGAAAGCCGATCGCCAAATCAAACCTACCACGAGCTGGTGACAAAGACGAGCGCCACGGGGGTTTCTTGTTAATTACTAGGTACCTAGGTACCTACTAGTAGGTATCTGTGGGTACACGTAGGTACGGACTTCGGGGTTACGTATCATTTCAGCCCCCTGGAGTCCTACATACATAGGTACCTACCTAGGTAGGATGTGTGTTCTGCTGCAATGTACGAATTATAATATGATATCTATTTACCATGTCCTTCAACAAAAGTAGATGCAACCGTCTAATCTTTCTAAATAGGGCTGTCTGCACTGACCTACTAGGTACATAATCTTGGCACTCTTCACTGAAAACTTCGGGAGTTTGCCAAGTGAGGGGATAACAAGATGTACACAGTAGAAGTGCAGGTATTCAAGGAACCGGGACTCACGGGGAAATAGGGGATCCGATTCCAGAATATGAAGGAGTCAAGGCACCGCGAGAATCTGGGGTAGTGCGCAGGGGTCTCGATCCAGCACCATCACATCGAGTCGTTTTGTCGGATTCTACGGGGCTTTATGGGTCTTACCTCGGCTTCAAGCATCATAACCTCTATCCAAAAGGTTATAAAGGCCCCAAGATGCGTCTGTTGGTTGTCATTCTCTGCTCTCCTCATCTTGCCAGACAGAATTACCAAACTACCTAGGTACATAACTATTTCTAGCGTATAACATACCTAGCCACTGCTATTACTTCAAGATGGCATCTGTGTTCCTCCAGCCCGGCCTAACTAATGCCATATATGCTGGGAATGCTGTAAGTTACGAACTTCCCACACCGAAAAAAACAAAAAAAAAACAAAAAAGCAGATGAGTTTAACAAGCAATCTTCTACTACCTAGCTCTGGTTTACAAGGTACGATGAGACGCTATAGAGTAACAGATACACACTAACGCACCGATAGCGCTTTGTATCAGTTTGGCTTCAACCAGGAACGTCTGATGAATCGCATCTCGCGTCGTAGACATTCGACCGATCCTGCTATAAAACAGCTTCCCTCCGGAGACCTATGGCACCATGACATACTGGCTTACTTGGGAGGAATGAACTCGTCACTAGCTGTCCTAGCTGCGCTTCGACTCTACGCCTTGTGGCGGCCCTCGTCTAGCTTAGGTGGAAAGGATAAGGCTCTGGACGTGACTGCACTAATCGTCCTCGGAGTAGCGAATTGCTCGCAGGCTGTGTTAAACTTCCTCCGCAGTCGAAACAATGATCGCTGGATCATTGGCAAGGGCTTTGACAGAATTACCGTACTGGACACAATTTTTACGATTTTGGACTTTACAGCGGCGTATGCAAGGCTTTGAAACGAAGCCCGGGAACTATCTGGAGGTCTTAATCAAAGAACGTTCACCTAGAACCCACACTGAGGAGAAATTTGGCGGAAGGGTGCGGCGTTAGGGAAAAGGGGGAGAGAGGGCTATGCACCTAGAAATTATGGACCTTAGAGGCCATCGGATCCATCTTGCAGATCATCAACCAACCTTGAAGATGTTGAGAGCGACCGGAGATTGGTAGGGCAATACGACGTTCGCATGGATGCGCCGCGCTCAGGTATCGCTTGTATAAAGCTCAAGGCTCGTCGGGTTTTCCAGGATGCAATCAAATTCATTATTGATCTTAACGATTCTCTAATTGCCCATATGCCCACTGAAACACACAAGCACCAGGGCCTACGCTCAACACATCACAGCGCTTTAGCTCCCGTTCCCGTTCCCGTTCCCGTTCCCACTCCCACCAACACTCAAACGCTCCAGCAGCTAAAGAGCTCAAACGTAGGGCTACTAGGTACAACGTAGATACCTAAATACTACCTAGTGGCCCTAAAGGTACTAGGTAGTAGTAGGTACCTAGAACTACTACCTACCTACCTAGTAGGTACCTGTACGCCTAACCAAGGTACCTAGTAGCTAGGTACCGAGTACCTAATATTGATGCTTCTAAGTCGATATCGATAATTTAAGAACCCCTTGCAATACCTATACCAGTACTCTTTTTGTCTTGACCTCCAGGCTTTCTTCAACTTGTCGTCGCCATGCCGCAAACAAAGTATAACCGTCCATGGCCAAGATGGGTCGCGCCGGTCATCACTATACCACTTACCATTATTGTACTCATCTTGGCCATCCTAGTCGTCATACCTTCGGCTCCTGGTTACAAAGATGGCAAAACACTCACGGCTATGTGGATCGTGATATGGGTGGAACTTATCATCGTGTTTGTTTTAACCATTCTCGACCCTGATTTCACCATTAAAAGTCGCAAGGTAATGCCCGACGGAGAGGTAGTCAAGGTGCGAAGACCAGTTGTTGGATTTAAGAAACACGAGAGGATAGTCGGTGTTACGGGGGGCTACGAGGTCAGCGTCGACGGGTATCGATATGAGGAAGCCTATATTCGCGTTTGAGTCTGCTGTCTGGGCGGCTGATATACTAGCTGGCCGGGGATGTTATCACTGGAGAACGATGAAAAGATGACGAGATACTGTCAACCATACCGAGGACAACAAGATAAGGCCCATTTGACCTGATGGCTTCGCTCTTCTTCACTCTTCATTCTCCTCGCCCCACAGCTAGCCTCTTTCTAATCCAATAGAATCCCAAGCCAACCACCCATACCACGACTACCACCAGAGCCAGGACCGGCGCGAAGAAGGCCCCTCTAATAACCACGAACCCGCTGACTACCGCAAACACCACCGGAACCAGAATAAATGGCTTGTACGGTCGCCGCAGGCCAGGCTCACGGAATCTTAGAACGATAGCACCTAAGACAGTCAAAAAGAAGAATGAATATTCGCCCAGGCCGTTGAAGGTTAGGAGTGCGCGGAAGTTGCCAAGAAGGATGTACAGGGCAGACAAAATAGCGGAGAGTATTATGGCATTAATAGGCGCATCGGATTTGGTTTCAGGTGGAGGACTCTGGTCATTGTTGGAAGAGAAAGATTGTTCTTCTGTCCTCGGCTTTAATCCGACGTGCCCAACGGATGCAAAGATGCGAGGAAACCAATTTAGGTTGGCTGCCGCTACGGCCATACGACCTGCGACAAAAGAGTTTCCAAGCAACGAGCCTGCAACGACCAAGCAAATAAGGACCGCCGCCACAGCACCAAATCCACGGCCAAGAAGACGGGTGATCGCGGTCTTCGCAACGGTTTGTCAGCGTCTATTTAAGTGCGACGCAGCCCACCCGGGTGTGAGTATGCGGGGTATGTACTTACCACGGCTACACTGTCGGTTGTCGAAACAACATTCCACGGCAGCAGGATGTAGTAGGCAGCGTTCGCGGTGATAAAACAAAGGACAATAGTCGGAACGGCCGTATTTATGGCAAGTGGCAGCTGGCGAGCCGGTGCACTGAGCTCAGCGGAGACGTAAATTGCCTATGTATGAAGCCGTCAGACCACCCGGTCACCATACCATAGGTTCGGAAATCACTCACTTTATCCCAACCAGAGTAAGCCCACAATGCTCCGTATAACGCTGCAGAGTAATGGCCAAGAATTTCCCATTCGCTTAGCTGATTCCAGTCCGTCCTGCTTCCGTCTGGGTTGATAACATCCCGATTACCAAACCAGGACTTCCGAAACCAATCTCTCCCGCCAATATCCTTCTGCGGATCTCTGGCCTGGAGTATGGCGACGACAATGCCCGCCAGCACGATTGCTGCTATGCTAAGGAATTTCGTGACCACGAAGAAGTTGTTCAGACGAGTACTAGCCTTGGTGCTGATGGAGTTTGCGACACTGATGACAACAAGAATAAGAATGGAAAACAACTTGTGTTCGATCCTTCCAGCTTGGTCGGTCACTCCCATCGCCGAGTAGATGCTCTCGACAAATACGATGCTGAGGATGGCGAGCGTGGCCGGCATCACTGCCACGATCCACGTCCAAGCAGCTAAGAAGCCAAAGACATCACCAAAGATGTATTGGAGGTACGGCTGCACTCCACCTGAAGCAAAAGTCAACAAGTACTAGGTAATAATCACTATCGTATTTCACGCGACTTACCCTCGCCGGGGATTGCGGTTCCTAACTCGGTCATGGTTGATGCACCAGTCCAGGCGAGAACGCCGCCGATCAACCAGACAATCAGGGCCGAGCCTGGAGATGGGACGTTGGTGTCTATGGAGCCAGGCGACGTGAAGATTCCACTCCCGATGACGATGCTGATAACGATGGCAAAAGCTTCGAGGGCTCCGAGGTTCTTAGTGAACGTGCCCCCATCCCGAATCGGTGTTGATGACGGAGCCACATCCTCCGTCGTACCGCCGTGCTGCGACTGACGTTGATCGGCGAGAAGAGGCTGCGAAATCCCATCGTCCGTCTCCCGCGGCGGTGGCATTTTGTCCGAATAGAGTGTAGATAGAAAGATTGATGTTCTTCCAAAAAGAATTACATTGTTGTTGATACATCTATTGATAAATAAAAGAACGTTGGAGCGGGGCAGAGTCAGCGATCACGCAATTCTTGTTCTTGTTCTGGTTTCTGGTGATTGTCCTTCCAGTTTTTGCCCTTATGGCGTATAACCGCGTTACGTGAGCGGGGCAATCAATTACCTAGTAGGTACATACATGTACCTATCCACCTACATATGTAGGCCCTAGTACCTGCTAGGTACATGTGCCTAGAAAAGAGCTGGAGCCCTACAAGACCCTTTGCGAACCACTTGACCCTCAACCCCTTTATCCTTTATCCTTTATCCTCTGTCCTCTGTCCCTTTACCCTTTGCCACTCTACCCCTTGCCGGTTATATATACTCCAATCCTTCATGATTGTGACAGTTCACTTCAATGAGAATTCAACAATGAAAAAAAAAAAAAAAAGCAAAGGGGCGCGATATTTTGTCGTTCAATTATGTGGATGGAATTCGTATGAAGAACTGCTGAGTGCCGAGTACTAACTACCAGGTACCTAGTACGCAATTTATCTAGGAGCACCAAACAGCTGGAAACTTATCTACCTATTGATACATATGGACATGTACATGGAATACGTCAAACAACAAAATCAACTACGCTCGAGACCATTAAACCCGACTACTTTGATTTGCTCATCACCGTCTTCTATCAATACTTAAGTATATGTACCTAGGTACTAGGTAAGTGTTCTTGACTTGCGACTCTTTAGGTAAAGGGCGGCGTTGTTGAATTCTCCTATTAGTTTGACCATCTTAAGGCTGTGGCCTAAGTATAGGTATCTAGTATGTTGGCTGCATATGTGCTTCTCGTTCCCCATAATGCCGCTGTCGTGTTGATGACAATTCATGACGTGTGGTGACAAGACTACTAGGTAATGTTATCTGCTAGGTAGGTACCTACCTAGTAGGTACCTAGTAGTATGTACTCAGGAGAGAGCCCTGGAGGATTTTGTAGGCAAAAGCCTGATCCTGTAGCAACTGGCTTTTTCCCCTTGGGTTCTTCCCTAAGCCTTCTTCTCTTCCAGAGGTTCTAGACTCTTCTCGTCATTCCATTGAAAGCCCTTGGGCGCAATCGGTTGTGGACCGCCGCTTTGAAACGAGTATACATCGTCCATCAGGGGTAAAGACCGAACCTCATCTGGAGTTAGAGAGTATCTGTAGATGTACTCGTCCAGCAAGCAATAGGACATCCACAGTTGAGACGGTATATTTGCAGGTTTTCTCGCTGGACGGCTTCGGTGCTCCATATCCGGGATCCATCGATCCCCTCGCTGTAGTGGGCGCTCCTCTCCTATTCCGTGCTCTTCTACTTCCATGTTTTCTTCACCCGAAAGGAAGTCGTCCATGTACTTCTTCTCCCTGCTGGATTTCTTCTTGCGACCACGCTTCTTGGCCACTTTCGGCGCCACCTCCGTCGGCACCGTCTCCTCCGGCACCGTCTCCTTTGGCATGGCCTCTTCGGGAAGAGCAGACTCGCCGATAGCACCCAGCAGTCCGCTTTGCTCGAGCCAAGCGATCTCCGGGTCCATTGCAGAAACTTTGTCCTCTAGCTCTTTTGTTAACCTTGTTTTTGCGGCATTCTTTCGTGACCCTACGCCAGCCTTCTTAGCGATTGTCTTTCGAACTCTTGACCCCATCGTACGCTTTGGGTCTTCTAGGCTTGAGCTCGATTGTTCGTGGGTTCTTGTCTTGCACTTGTTTCGGACAGCTCGCCGAGGTTGCTGGCGAGTGGGTTGGCTCATATCCATTTCAATTTCGAGGCCGTTCCGTAATAAGTCGAAATTTAGATAACTCTGCACCTCGTCAAGAGACTCTTGCTTCGTGATAAGATTTCCATAAAATCAACAAAATCCTAAATAATCTTGCAGAACAAGTGGTCCGACCTGTTGTTTGACAAAGGGGACTGACATACACGTGGGTTGACAAAGAAATCATTAGTCGACTTTCACAACACCCACCGCGAATCAATCAATTCATTTGTACCTATTGCGTTTCACAGCCTTTATTTTGCAACACAAAGGAATAGGTGTGAAACAGTATATTGACATGGACCAAGAGAGCAAAGTCACTTCTACTGGCAGAGGGCTCCCGACCAACAAAATTAATACACCAGCTGGACAATAGATAATACGTCTGAGATCAACTCAACTCTGAGGTAGACAGGTACCTAGGTTATATATACAACCTGCTAGGTCCATGTACGTCCTGGAAATATGCACCATAGAAATAAAATTCCAAAGAGGAAATGTTAACACGCCCAAGAGAAGGGCGCCACCCGAAGCTCGCTTCTTAAACATCTTTCCCATTGAAGACTGGTTGGGCCGCCCGTCACTTTCACGAGCAAAGTTGAAGATAAAATTCAACGTTGAAAGTCCCGCGGATGACGCTTAGCCATGACCTGCCTATTGGCATCCCGTTTTGAGCCAATAGTAGACATTCCCGGTCCAGGAATCTTATACGACTCAAGATTTACCCAGATGTCAAGGGCAATGCCGGGGTCATTGCTATGATAAAACTCTGTGGCCGGGACGCCCTTCGGCTGTTGGTTACCTGAGCCTGAGATCTCAAGATTGATGCACTGCTATGAATTAGCGAAAGCTTTCAAAGGCGGAAATATTTCTCATACGAGTACCTACTAGATAGGTAGGTATATACCTAGTACCTAGTAGATATTGCCTGGTACTAAGTACCTGGGGACTTTGCTTACCTGGGGGTAAAACTCGGCGTCACCGAGATGGGCTCTATGCAAGCCTAGGACTTCGTGCCTCAAGATATAAGAACCAGGCTTAATGCCCTTAGGAATATTGACGGTAAAAGTATCAACAAAACCCTCTCCCTCCTTCCGGACCTTCTTGTGTACCTCGGTAGTAGCCCACTTTTGAGTCGACCACTGTGGGCTATCTGCCATACCACCCTTGATGAGACCTTTCTCGAATATCTTGAAGAATTTGAGGTCGTTCTTGTCGACATTCGCGCAGCCTGAACTTCCGCAGGGCGCGAGATAATGCATCTCAGCACCTGGATGCTCAAAGCCTCCGATTGTGTTGAATCGCACCACCTGAAGCTGCGAGCCCGCAGCAACTGGTACAGAGGCCTTAGCGTTGGTCGCGCCTTGATGGCATACGATATCAGGTTCATTGAGGCTGGATATAGGAACAGGCCCCTCGTCTTCGGTTGTGAAATGCCATGTGACTACCTTGCTCAGATCTTGATTCTCCCATCGCTCGAAACCCGGGTAGACCTTTCCATCCACGATGACTCTACGGACATGGCCATGCCCCGCAACCAGAGATACTGAGGCTGCCAGAGCCAGAAATGCGGTAGCAAGAGACGGCATGTTGGAATGGACGATATGGCGATGGTCTTTGTGTGAACAGACTTGGGCGTACGTAACGAAACGGGGTGAGAGGTCTATTTAATACATGACGCCGGCGAGATAAATAAGAGATTTATAAGCATCAGTGAAGTCTTGGAAGTCATTCGGCTTTCCTTTAACATTTATACATACGACAGCAGCATTCAAGAAACTCAGGAGAGCTTCACATGGTATGGTATGGTAGGTATGTGGGGCGTGGCGCCCCTATCATTCCTTGGGGACCTGGCAGGATGGGTATAAATCCTTCAAACGAGACACACCTGCCCTTTCGAGGCAGTTTGTCGTCCTTGAAACATGTTTCTCTAGGGTTTTCTAATAACGATCTGCTCCATGATAGTGATATATTTTTCACGTGGTAAACAATTCGAATTGACCTTCTGAATCTACCTGAGTAGGTACCTAGTAGGTAGGTACCTAGGTAACATATCAGTTGGCGGTAGTACTGTATAACATACATGTCCTTGTCCAAAACGTACGGTGTTCTTAGGACTGCACTTGCGAAGTGTTTGGGTTAGAGTGTTTGTATTTTCATCCACCGAAATATGAGATTAATTGATGAATATACATAGCAGGACGTGTCAAGTCGATCGCTGATCACCACGAAAGTAGCTAGGTATCGATAATGGCTTTGCTGACCCTAGTCCTGCTAAAGCACCGAGACAATTCTTACGATTCTTCGCAGACATAGAACATGACACCTAACATCCCCCTCATCTAATCATATATCGAGAATGCGACTATCGAAAGAATGTAAATGGTAAGCCCTTGAGGAGGTAATTATTATGGGATTTTACTTGAAGCACCCAAGGACTTGGGTCGACTGCATTCCTGGGTGTTACATAGTAGATGAGGTAACACAGAACGACTAGATAGCGCCGTCATGACCCCAACCAACTCAAACAATGCAGATGTTTGGGTACCAACAATGACTACTACGTACTATGTAGTATGTAGGTAGGTATGTATCTACCTGGTGGGTGGATGGATGGGCCCTAACTAACCCTTGTATCACACACTTTCAAAGTAAACCACACGTGCAGTCACAATTCTGGTTCCTGGCGATCACATTGTCAACGGTGTTGGATCAGATTTACCACGAGGGGCGAGGACAATCTAGCTGAGACTCGGTCATTGCAAAATCAGTCATGTTAAATCGTATTAAGCTTGCGTGTCGCTTCACGTTCCGTGTTTGGAGGGATTAACATAAGGACCATGTTCGTTTCGTATGCGCTCAAAAAGTCTGATGAACTCCAATATCAATGATTTGTACATACATACCATGTTGTGAACAAACTTAGAAGCGCACACACTCATCAAATTGACCGGCTGCAAGCCAGACATGTCAATATTTTTGGGATTGGTGTTGCGATGAATGACGAGTGAAAGATATCTATTTGGCTTGAAACTCAGCAAGCACGCCGACGTCTAGCTTGGGGTTATATCCCAATATCTAATAAGTAGGAAAATTCGATCGGATTAGACATTGGCGCCTCGTTCCCATTATTCGACATTTTGGGTCCGGTCCTACATTAGATTCAACCGGGGTTATGAGCGGCTCTCACAGAAGCCGGCGTATTGTACCGAGCCCGCTCCACCTCCGGTAAATTCACTGAGCCGGTATGTGTTAATGTTGTACGGGCGGCCCGAAGGTCTCGAGGATATGTAACGCATGCGGTACAACGTGGATCTACATGTAGGTACGTATGAATGTGACAGGTCATTTCACGACCCGACTGTTATTCGCTCAGCTTTTTTCAGGCGGGCTACATTTCCTCGTGCCCAGAACTGGAACTGGAATTGGAGGATCATACACAATCCACGTTGCTGCTCATACCCAGTGGTTAAGCACAGCACCACGATATATATCACCTTTCGTAACACCTCTATGCAGGGAACTTTGCCTATCAGGTGCTTGGTACTGCTTCGGGGATTCCCGCGTAACTAACAACAGTGGTTTCCGGTGCTTGAGCCCGTCGAGACCCCCTTATCTACCTAGTACCTAGTAGGTACCTAGTATGTAAATGACCTCAGTTGGAGGCGGCCAATATCGAAACAAGCGGAGGAATTCCGATTCGCCTATAACGCTCGAATGGCTGTCTAACCCATCTTTCGTGGGTTTCAATTATACTTACAATGCAATTTACGTACCTATCTTTAGGGGTAGGTACCTATGATCTCACCGAGGACTTTTCGTCTGTCCTTTACTTTGCTTTCCTTTCCTTTCCTTTCCTTTCCTTTCCTTTCCTACCTAGTAGCATATAACGCTGGAGCCAACATCTTTGACACCAACACCAATTCAATATGGCTAAGAAAAAGATGTCCAGTGTCGCAGCACATGTCTTTCTCCATGTAAGTGTCGCTCCCTTGGAAGATGCTCCGCGACGACCATATAGCTCATGTGATGCGCATAGGGCGATGATCCTGTACCCCAGAGTTCTTCAATTGAGACCTTTGAGGCAGGGTCTCGTCTCCCAGCCACTGATACCGACTCAACGAAGCTGAGCAGCCACGATAGTGAAGGCGAAAAATCTACAGAGGAGAATAATGAGTTCTCACTGTTCGATGAATTACCCCGCCTTCCCCATCCCAAAACACTTAAACTCAGCGTTGACGAGGAATTCAATCTTGAAGGGATCCTCGGCGCGATCCAACAAGGGTATTCGGCGACGGATCTTCGCGACTACCTTAATCACTACTATGAGGCAGACGAAACAAAGTTGAGAAAGAATCTTAATTCCTCAGTAGAGGGATTCCCAGCCATATTCTACGTTGTAGAGACAAACAGCATAGAAGCGATTCGTTGCTGGATAAAATATGGCGGTGACCCAAATGCCGTTCACGGCCTGTTAAAATCCCCCCTATTGGCCTTTGCGATCCTGCATGGCGCCCACTCACGCCTGCACGCAGCTGCGGTTACGGAAACGTTGCTTAGACTTGGAGCTTCACCCCACGCCATCCCAAGGGGGTTCTATAGGCCCACCAATCCAGATATTCTGTATCTTGGTCCTATAACGGAAAAGCAGTTTTCTTCCGGGCAGAATGATGAGGTGTTACAACTCGGGTCAAGCACCCGATCACAACTTGCTGCTAAGTTAAGCCTCACACAACGATATAGACTCTGGCAAGCAAGCAGGGCAAAGTTAGCATCCGGCCGTGAACTCCTCTTAGCATCCCGAGAAGGCATTGATGAGATATTTAATCTAGAGTTAACTATCATTGGACAGCCCATGGCAGTATGGTTGTTAAGGAAGAATATCATTCTGTAAGTACCTATTTGTTCGTTGTCTACCTATGGATAGACATCTATGATTTGGTCGTGCTAACCCGTAGTACCTAGGCATCTTGCACTATCTAACAAGGCCCCTTTGTTCCTGGTTTTTACAGGACCCAAGGGTTACGGAAAGAAAGAACTCGCAAGGAAACTGGGATACATTCTATCCTGGGAGCTTGAGCATGTTGATTGCACGAGTTTCAAAGGAGAGGAGGAACTTTTCGGATCTAAACAATCCAACCAGCACCGCCCCCCTGGTTCATCGCTGAACAACTTCCTCGCCAGAAACAGTGGCCAGCGTTGCATCGTGTTTATCGACGACCTTAACAAGACTGACGAGGCGTCTCGCAACGTGCTTCTGACTATTTTTAACCAAGGTGAGTAATGGCGATCTATTCGCCTGGATACGCACATGCTAAGTTGAGCTTGTAGGGGAGTATACAGATCGTCGGAATGGACAGAAAGTAGATTGCTCGCAGTCAATTTGGATCTTATCGACAAGCAGGTTCCACTGCCCATGGGACCCCAACAGCCCTTGCGATGCCAATGAAACAGACGTTGCGGGTCCCTTTCGTTATCCCCGCCGCCGCCTTCGTCAGCAATGCATTGAGCACTTTGGAGGTCCCATAACAAGCAGGATTGCCGAGATCATTCCATTTAAGCCATTTGATGAGAACGAACAAGCTTTACTTGCTGATAAAGGTATCACGGAGCTAGAGGCGAAATTTATCGAACCCGTCGTGAGATCATCGAACCCAGACGAGGAAAGGCTTGTTGGTAATGTTTGTATACAAACCGAGGATAGGGCTTCTGTTTGTTTTGCCATTGCTAAGAGATACTATCTACCAGAGCTTGGCGTAAGAAGTATTCTTCGTGGTATTCACGATACCATCACCAACCCATTGATTGGCTGGTATCTGGAGAATGGGGACGACATCAGCGAAGAACAGCCCCAGACCAAGTTCAATGTGAGCGTAGATCAAGAAGGGGAGGTTCAGGTACGGGGAGTGTCCTAGGAGACGCTTGGTTGCTACCAGTGCCAGGTGCCAGGTGCCAGTGCCATGTGGATAGAAAGTCCTTGGAGCGGTCTATAGGAAATTAGGAAGTTTGATATCAATTGATATCAGACGAAGCAACTGACATTCATCAAGAGTTTCTTCAATCAAAGAAATGGAATCCACACAATTGTAACCAATGCATATGATGTGATGCCTATGAGGACCTTACGTGCAATGCGTGTAATGCGTATAATGCAAATACTGGGTACCTACATAATACACATAATACTTTCCTGATGTTGCATGACGAAAGGAATGACAGGATGGTCCGTGCGGATCTGGCTTCTTTCACATGTCAGAAAGAGCAACCTTAAGAGCCCTGGAGCTGCAAGCTGCAATCACTAGGAATTGAATTATATGACGTAATGGACATGGTTACCCCAAATAGCATCTTGATGAATCCGCGTAACGATTGTTGTCGTCATTCGAGTGTCAATTGTTACATATTTTGTAGTTTTTCTTCAAGCTTCTTCAAGTTGTCTTGACCTTCAAATTGAACCAATTGTTTGTTTTTCGATAGTTTCGTCCTCTCTATACCTACCTATCTATCTAGTAAACAAGCTTGAACTTTCGTTGGTAACTTTGGTTTCGCTTCGTTGTGTGTACCTAGTAGGTAGTCAAATACGTATAATCCTGTTCAAGGAATTACCCCGTCCTCAGCCAAAGGTGTCGATAACTTTCCATCAATGCCTCCCCAAGAAACGACGTCCCGAGTCAGGGATGTTCTGGTCCGCTCTCGAGCCGAACTTAGAAAGAGACTACGAGATCTAGATAGCCCGGTTTACCATCCATTCAAATTTCTCTCCGATATCCTCCAATGGCAATTCTTATTTGTCTTCGGCGTATTCCAATGGCTTGCCGACAAGATCTTCTCTCCATCACCCCGACTGCCCAGCACTCGTCTGGGTAGACCGAAGGTTGCGGTGATCGGGGCTGGCATCACGGGCGTAACATCTGCTGCCCATTGTATCGGCCATGGATTCGATGTGGTGATCTTCGAGGCAGGAGACAAGAAAAGCCTGGGAGGAATATGGAGTGTACGTGGTTTGACCCCACGACCAAATCCACCCGTGCGTTCAATTGACGTTCAACAAGCTGACAGTCCCGGATGGAGTAGAAAGTCAATAACACTTCAGGCCTCCAAATCCATTCTTTCATGTACCGCTTCCACCCTTCGATCAAATGGCAGACCGGCTACCCCGACCGACAGCAAATTATCAGCCAGGTCAGGCAGCTTTGGGAACGCTACGGTCTGGACACGCGAACAAAGTTCAACACCAAGGTTGAGAAGATGTACAAAGACGAGACCGGCAGGTGGATCATCAACAACCCCGCCAATGGCAGGTTCGAAGGCGTCATAGCAGCTGTAGGAACGTGCGGAGATCCCAAGATGCCCCATATAGACGGCATGGAAAAGTTCAAAAGTCCTATCTATCATTCGAGCCAGTTGACCGGGTACGTGTGAAACCAGATCTGTGCTATGTGCTGGTGTTGGTGCTAACTACAACCAAGAGTTGAAGCTAAGGGAAAGACTATGGTTATCATTGGCGGCGGTGCCTCTGCGGTTGAGGCCTTGGAGTATGCCTCAGTACGTATCCTCTGAATCTTGCGGCTGAATCTATGGCCGTGGCTGACTGTGCACGCTTTAGGAAGAGGGAGCCTCGAAGATTTACATACTCTCGCGTAGCGATAAATGGATTATCCCTCGCAATTGGGTTGTCGATACCCTACTATCGCTAAACATATGGGGCCAGGAAACGATGTTATCTGCCATCCCAGAGTTCCTACTAAAGAAACTCTTCTACCGAGATCTCCAGGACTTGGCGCCTAGCGACAAGGGCATATTCATGGATACACCTATGGTCAATTCGGATGTCATGGACAAACTTCGCTCTGGCCAAGCTGAGTATGTACGATGCGATATCGAGGGTTTCACTGAGACGGGAGTTCTCGTCAATAAACGAGACAAAGGGGTGCCCAAAGGAGGGCCTGGCCGCCAGACGAATATTGAAGGTGATATGGTGATCATGGCAACCGGATACAAGAGACCATCCTTGAACTTCCTACCTGACGATTGTTTCGAAGAGCCCTACGGACCGCCAAACTGGTACCTTCAAACTTTTCCTCCGCAGCATCCTTCAATCTCTGCCATAAACTGCACATATCTCGCAGGGATTGGCACAGTCGGCAACTGGCACATTGGCATATACACGAGGATTCTTCTCATGTTCCTTGTTGACCCCTTGGCGAGACCGTCTGCATTCTGGATGGAACGTTGGATTGACATGACCAAGGTCTTGAAGGCCACGGCTCCAACCGGGGCCTTCGACTTTTTCACATATCTCGAACTGCTCTGGTGGTTCTTTTTCTGCGTTGCCATCAACCCTTTCCGATGGAAATGGGCGACATTCGTCTTTTTCGGCCTAGGGTTTGCCCTCCCTAAGCAGGTGGTGGTGACCGAAGACCGGGTGCGTAATGGCATGGGATTCGACGGGGCCGACGAACGAAGTAGAGATGTCGGTAAGAGCTTCTAGGAGAGGTCTGGAGACGCGTTCTTCCCATACCAGCCCCCTCCCTATTGTCCAACATCGAAGGATTTGGAAATTATGTCCCGCTCATACGAGCCGTCGTCCTGGCTGTGTTTCCACGATGCCGAGAACACCACCATCGTCGACGTCCCTTTAAAGGCTGGTGCTAGTTATCCAAACACCCTGCCTCGGGTCTCAGATTATGATAATAACTTTTACGTCTCAAATCCTTGCAAGCGAGATAACAGCACCAGTTCTCTCGAGTGCCTGCTGAATTTCGACTCGGAACACAGCGCCAACAATTCCCACGGCAGCGAGCTCGCCTTCAAATATCAGGATCAGTATGGTGTTGGTGTTCCCGTGGTAGAAGCACCCGTTGGAAGGGCTGGGTCCGCTGATCGTCTTTTACAATTTGATGGCGCTGATGACGAGAATCCTACTCAAAACTTTCATGGGCTTTAATAAAGATTAGGGCTGTGAGGATTTTATAGCCTTGCACTCCTAGGGTACATTGGTACACAGGATGGTGCGAGGCACTGGGATCATAGAGATGAGGAATGGTATCGTTAAGTTCAAACGAGAGAAAAAAGAATTGGTATCTGCTAAACTGGTGATGGCGGTGGTGTCATACTGTTATGAAATCTTTATGCCCGTCGGCAGTTTTTGGTAATGCATCGAGCTTGGTATTAGCATTGTGTAATCGTAGAAGATCGTGAATGAAGAATTATTGGACTGAGATGCATTCTCTTTACCGTTTTCCTCGGTCTCTGCGTCCACCCTCCATAACCTTGAGACGTTTATTGAACCGATCTCCGATTTCCTTTGTGCCGACACCAAAGCCACTCCCACGGCCGCTATCGATGGTGTCTCTGCCCCTTTTACGACTCTTTTCCAGCAAGGCCTTGGTGCCGCTGCCGCCCTCCTTGCGCTTCGTCAAGCGCTCGATACGATCCACACCTTCGCCAAGGTCTCGCCAGTCTTCGCCGCCAAAGTTCATACGATTGCTGCGACCCTCGATCTTATTACGCTTTGCGCGATCCTTCTTGCTCTCCTTAGGCAGACGCACAAAGTTGGTCTCTTCGTACTCGCGGCGACGGTTCTCTTCCTGTCGCTCCGTGGCCGTCTTGATCTTGCGACCACCCGACACAATTGTGGTTCCGATGCTGGGCTCCGCGAGTGGGACTCCCGAGAGTTCCGTTGAGATGTACTCGTCCATGGTGGCGGACTTCATGGGTCGACGCTCGGCGCGCTCGCGGCCGTGTTGCCGTTCAGCTGTTGGCATGACAGTGGGCGTTATCTTAGGCGGGCGGTATAGTCCCGTCTTGTCTTGGGTTGCGGCGGCGGCAGCCATGCCAACAGGTCGAGGAGGCGGCGCGAAGTTAGAAAAGCTGGGGGCGTATTGCTTGGCCGATATGT
This sequence comes from Hypoxylon rickii, assembly GCA_902806535.1. Taxonomy (NCBI): domain Eukaryota; kingdom Fungi; phylum Ascomycota; class Sordariomycetes; order Xylariales; family Hypoxylaceae; genus Hypoxylon; species Hypoxylon rickii. The sequence goes on along the minus strand of CADCWY010000070.1, from coordinate 212,574 downwards.
CTAGAGCGGGTCTGCGTGGACCTTCATCTTCCGAGCTGTCTTCGTCGCTTCCCTTCGAACCATCGTCGGATGCTGAGTCTGGCCCCGAACTGGCTTCATCTGCTGCTTGCGCGGCAATGCGATCGGCATCATCGGCTGCGCGGAGGATCTTGTCGAGTTGGAATTGCAACTTTTCCTCGAGGGGTCGAACGCCTCTGTCCAAGTACAGCCGCAGTTCGACTAATTTTTTGACGACAGAATCAGAGAGATCTGATGGCTCTTCATCATCATCAGCATCGTCTGGGTCATCGGATCGATTATTCTTCGCATTGCGAATCTTGAGCAGAATCAAGAAGATAAGATTTTGTAAGTAAGAGAGGAGAAGTTCGTTTTTGACGTGGAGAAGCGATACACCATCTTCTGTTGGTTCGAGGACGCCAGAGACCTTTGGAGTGGCTTCAGAGGCGGAGGTGAGGGAACTTGCTAGGGATTGTAATAAATCTGGTAGGGAGGCTGGGATCGTCATTTTCGTAGGTGCGAAGCCGTGGATTTATTTGTAAAGTTTGTGTAATTGTTAAGATCCTGTCGAGTATTAAAACAACAGAAAATTATTATGATTTTACTGTACTTTTCTGGGCTAGTGATAACGATAAGGGGTGTAAATGATAAGATAAGAACTTGTAGCCTTAAATATTTTTGTTTTTAAAACCCCCCCTATAATTGGAACTCCTTGTCGCTGGCATGCTATTCCGGTCGCAAGGTACCAGACGCTAAGATAACCGGGATACACTGCCTGTAAACCTTCAAGGCTTGCCGCAGTATGTACCTATAGTAGTACCTGTAGTACCTAGTAGTAGGTACCTATGTACCTATACTATGTACATTGATCTATGATATGTAGTAGAGCTCTACAGGCTGATTACGTATGTGTACTCGGTGCTGCCCAGTATATTCAGCGTGTACAGATTGTAATTACCTAGTACCTACCTGTGTACATCTATTGTATTGACGGATAAAACCTGCCGGCATCTTGGGTCTTGGGACTTGGGGACAACTTGTCTTGGGGCAGTATGTAGTACCCACATTTGATCATAAACATCGATTGATCCATTTGATGTTTGATGATAATATTTCTTATTCCAAACTCGTATCACATAGAATCCTTCCAAGACAAATTGCTCTATCTGCATTTACAGAATACTTCTTCAGAGCTACAGGAAGTGATTGGTACTTGATCTACATTTATTGATGTTATGAACCCCTATAGAATTATAGAAACCGTCGTCGAAACTTAATATTCCCTACTAGATACCTAGTCGACCGCATACCTCCAGCTGCAACCACCTTCACTCTTGAATTCATACCTACCTATGTACCTATCCTAGGTGCTGTATGCAAAACGACCTCTCGACAATATCGTCCTGCCTTGTTCTGCATCTACGCCAACACAAGCAACTCCCTAGGTACCCAATAATCACCAACAGGCTGAGCCTTTGTGCTCTGTGATTGTGATTGGCCTCACATCCTAGTCCGTTGCCTTCCATACATACGTAAGTCCAGCACAAACGGCACAACGGCACAGATCTTAGTTGCCTGCTCCCCCTAACTGCGACGTTTTGCATCATCTTTTCCATCTCTCCAAATACCCATCCTTGTTCTATCAGACGGACCTCGGTTGACATAGAACAAGACTCGATGTTATAAGCAATTCTTTTACCATGAAGTCGAGAAGTTTCGCGCCGTCCTGGGCGGTTTGCTCTGCGTTACTAGCAGCACCACAGATAGCGACAGCCTTCTACCTCCCCGGCGTTGCGCCAACATCGTACAAGGAGAGCGACAGGGTTCCTCTCTACGTAAACAGCATCAAACCCGTTGCTGCCCAGGATGCCCTCCTTCATTCCGTTATGTCCTACGACTACTACTCTCCCGAATTTCGATTTTGCCAACCCGAGGGCGGCCCTTCCTACGTATCCGAGAGCCTGGGAAGCATCTTGTTTGGCGACCGAATCATGACCTCTCCATTCGAACTCCACATGATGAAGAATGAGACGTGTAAGAAATTATGCGATTCCAAATACGACCAACCCTCTGCGGAATTTGTCAACAAGCGCATAACACAGGGGTACGCCTTGAACTGGCTGGTCGATGGGTTACCTGCTGGACAAAACCTCTTGGATGACCTCACTGGGACCACGTTCTACAGCCCTGGATTTGCCATGGGCACCCACTCTGTTACTGACCCTGATGGCGAAGGCCCGACATTCTTCAATAACCACTACGACATTCTCATCGAATATCACAAAGTAAGCGGAAAGGCAGACCAGTTACGGGTGGTGGGTGTCATTGTTCAACCCAGCTCCAAAGCATACCAGGGTGATGATCTCGACTGTTACGATAACCAGACCCCTCCCGTGGTCCTTGCTGAAAACGCCGGCGCCGATACCCAAGTTACGTTTACGTACAGTGTTTTCTGGACCGAGTCGCCTACTGCCTGGGCTACCCGATGGGATAAATATCTGCATGTTTTCGATCCCAAGATCCATTGGTTCTCCCTCGTCAACTCCGCCGTCGTCGTGATCTTCCTGACCGTCACCGTCACCTCTGTGTTATTCAGGGCTCTCAAAAAGGATATCGCGAGGTACAACCGCTTGGATCAGATTAACCTGGACGATCTCTCGGGGACCTCGGCTCTTGAAGACGGTGTTCAGGAGGACTCAGGTTGGAAGTTGGTGCACGGAGACGTCTTCCGGACTCCATCGCACCCCCTGCTCCTTTCAGTCTTCCTTGGCAATGGTGCTCAGTTGTTCGTTATGACCGGCTTTACCATCTGCTTTGCGTTGTTGGGTTTCTTGTCCCCCTCGAACCGTGGCTCACTTGGGACGATCATGATATTCTTGTACACGCTTCTTAGCTTTGTGGGCGGTTATGTCTCTGCTAGAGTCTATAAATCAATGAATGGTGAGAAGTGGAAGCTTAACATTGGCCTAACCCCCCTCCTTGTCCCCGGGATCGTCTTCACGGCCTTTTTCTTCTTGAATCTTTTCCTGTGGGCCAATGGAGCTGCCGGCGCTGTCCCCTTCACAACCATGTTGGTCATCATTGGAATCTGGTTCATAATTTCGATTCCTCTCTCCTTTGCTGGTTCTTGGCTCGGATTCCGCGCCCCTGCCGTCGAGCCTCCTGTCCGCACCAACCAAATTCCGCGACAAATCCCACCCTCAACGACCTACCTGAAGCCGATCCCAAGCATGCTACTTGTTGGCATATTGCCTTTTGGTGCCATATTCGTCGAGCTCTACTTCATCATGAGCTCTATCTGGTTCAGCAAGATTTACTACATGTTCGGTTTCCTCTTCTTATGCTACGGCCTCATGATTATTACCTGCGCTGCGGTCACGGTCCTTATGGTGTACTTCCTCCTATGCGCTGAGAACTATCATTGGCAATGGCGATCATTCCTTGCTGCTGGGATGAGTGCAGGCTATATCTTCGTTAATGCTTTGATATACCTGATTAGCAAGTTGTCCCTAGGTGGCCTGTCCGGTATTGTTCTATATATCGGATACAGTGCTCTGCTGTCGTTCCTCTTCTTCATCTTGACAGGTACGTCCCTATGACCTTGCTATATTCCGCAATTCCTAATACTAACATTGTGGTTAGGGTCGATTGGATTCTTCTCAAGTTGGTGGTTCGTGCAGAAGATCTACAAATCCATCAAAATCGATTAAATGTTACGAGTCAGGAGAAGAGGAGGTCGAGGGCGGACTAATGGAGGGATTGACGTACTATCCCCCGACTTTTGTACTATATTAACTTGTACACCTAGTCCTATACGTGGTGTGTTTGCCGTTTAACTAACACCGACTGAACGGGGTGGGGTGAGATATTTCCATGAGTTGCATAAGTACGGTTCTGCAGAGTTATCAAAAGGACCCGGCGTTTCCGATGAGGCATTTCCCCATCTTCCAGGGCGATGGGACTTCTCACGCATGAATTGTGTAGAATAAAAATCAAACGATGAGTACTGATATTGTCAAGTTGTTTTATCGTAGACTTGTAGGCGTGGAATTCTAGAGTAGGCACCTCCTTAATCTTGAATCCTTTCCATCTTGAATTTTCAATATATATAGTATGCCCGCGGACCTGACCGAACCTCCTAGTGAGGTATAATAGGCGTTAGTCGCACCACGCCGACTCAGCGCCTCGAGTTGACGAGAGCTCATAGCACCTAAACTCTGATCACAGCCCTAGTCGATGTAGCTGGTGAGGGAGACGGCTAAGCTAGTCATCGTCGTCGTCGTCGTCGTCAGCCATAAACTGGAACTGCTTCGTTTCTCCGGTCGGCGATGCGCTGACGGCCTGTCCTGGTCCGGCCCCTGCTCCTCCGATCCCAGTCGTTACACTTGCCCGTCGCCATGCCTCCCTCTGTTCCCTCTCCCTTTCTGCTCTGGCCCTCACCTGCTCTTCCCTAGCTTTACGCTCCCTCTCTTCTCGCTCCATCCTCTCCCGTTCTTCTGTTTCTTTGCGCTCCTCTTCTTCACGCTCCTTCTGTCGCTTCTCCTCCTCGGGGTCGTAATTTTCGGGGTTGATCCCCTGTTCGGAAATAAACGCCAATGAAGCAAGCGCGCCCTTGCGCACTTGCTCTTCGTTAGGCCAGGGTATGAATACCTCGCCGGCTTGTGGGTTCAGTTGCCATCGGATATGTTCGGGTAGCTTGGAAGTATCGTTGCTCACGACGGTAACCGGAGCGCTGGAGCCGGCTTGCTCTAGGGGTTGCAATGGTCCATCTTGGGGCGCTGTGACTCCATTGGCGGGGGTCGAGGCACCACCGCTGGGGCCGGATTGCATACCGTTGGGCGTTTCGGCGGCGGGAGTTGTGGCTGTGGTGTCTACCTCCCCTCCCTCCCCATTGCTCTCCGCCTTAATCTCTGTGGAGGTGGCGCTGTTGAGGACGCTTGCTGGGGGCAGAGTCGTCCTGCTAATCAGACGTGCATAGGCTAGTAGCTCGTCATAGTTAATATCGTAGCTAGGTACATCGGCGGGGAAGACGGTAGCAGGCGCGCTGACGAGCTCCTTGCGGGTATTGGCGAGTAGGCGTAGCGTGTCTTTGATCTGAGTATCGAAGCTGGTAGTAGCGGCGCGTAGATCCTGTATACGACGGTAGTTCGCTTGATGGGTTTGTACTGGCCATGAAAATTAAATGTCAGCCCGTAGTCGGTGGATATAAATCGCAACAGCACAACACGCACGCTTCTCTAGGCCTTTGTTCAACTCGATATCAGCAAGGCCAAGCTCGTTGACCTGAGTCACAGACGGGTGATATTTGGATATAGAATCCACCAGAGTGCCCAAAGCCTTCTCAACGCGATCGAAGCAGCCGTCAAGTTGCTTGTCCATTTTCGCGAGTTTTGTCCGAGAGAGATAAGAAAGTTAGGTGGGAATGTGAGAATAAATTCAAGTTGTTAACAGGAACTGGACCATGAAGTGTTAAATTATGGATGTGCCTATAGGTACTAGGTACCTAAGTTAAGTACCTACTAGGTACATAAGTACTAGGTAGTACCTAGCAGTGCTTAGCAGTACCTACCAGTATAGGTACCTGCTAGGTACATGCACTAGGTAAATAATAGGTGCATGTGAACTGTGGCTGGTGGTTTTTTCGCAATCTTAAAAGTTGCGTAGTATTTTGTGGCTTGTTTTGCAGTGGCTGAACTGTACCGGGATACTCCGACGTCAAAAGTGCAGTGGAATGTCGCGCAGCTCGAATCTTCGATTCTAAATCTTGAATTTCAATATTCCCAAGCTGAAGCTGTCCCCGAAAGGTTTATCACAACCACCATTAACAGCCTACGTCCTTAATCTTCGACTCAGAGTCAAGATGGCCTCTCAAGTACGGTCCGCCCCTGCTTCCATTATTACCAACCTTCTCTTGCGCCAGCAATGCGCAGTCGCTCTATAACTCTACCAATACCCAGGCTAACAGGACAATGTTCAGTTCCCAACCTACAAGAGCCCCTACGGACCTAAGTGAGTTGCCTGATACCTCCCCGAGTGTCGATCTACAAAAGGTTATCGAGCTCCGGATGGGATATTTGAAGAGGGGTGGCTTTTTAACATCGGCACTCACCACGACTGCGATTGAATATAAGACTAACGGCGGGGAAAATAAATAGGTACCACTACCAACCCAACGTCGCAGGATGGACCTTTAAGCGAATCGCTGGCCTGTAAATACGCCCTCACCCGTTCCCGCGTAGTGGTCTAGATCACTAACACAAGCTGCAGAGGCTTCAAGTCTGGTGCTTTTGGTGGTGTAGCCCTGTTCGCCGTCCTCTACTACGCGTCCGGCATCCCCAGAGTCCAACGCGACATCTTGCAAAAGATACCCTTCATCGGCGGCCGCTTTGTGAAAGAGATCCCGGCTTCCGATAACGTGAGTCTTCTATCCACTCCCTTTTCTACTGGAGCTTCTTACTGATCCGCCGCATAGCCCTTCTAAGGAACGATCGGCGTTAGCATCGATGGTCAGTTAATTCTAGACGTAGAATCCAGGGAGCACAATGCCGGTATAAAGCCCAAGTCCTGCATTATTGTACAAAAAGCATAACACCAAAGGTCACTAGCCGAATAGATCTCGTTGAACAAACCAATGCCCTTTTGACTTAATTTTGTATCCCACACGGTTCTATGTCTAGACCCTCTTGCATGACTTGGGCCACTTCATCTAATGTGGTAATTGTCTATCATGAATGGTGATGGTACAAGTACTCGTGATCGAATCCTGGGACAGAAACTCCTTAACCCCCTTTTGAGTTTATCACTGCTTTTCAATGCCCATTCCCTCCTTCATTTCGTTCTTGATGCGTGTGACGGTTCCAGCGCCTCCGTAGACGAGCCCAGTATAGATCATCGCAATACTTGCACCAGCGTTCAACACCTCCAGAGCTCTGTGGCCATTGGTGATTCCGCCTGTGGCGAAGATGACCTTCTGCTCTAGGGAGGGTTGAGTTGAGCTGACCTTGGGTTCGTTCTCGGAGAACCCGGTAATCGTACCTTCGATGGCCGTGATGCTTGCGTCCACAGCTTCGTCAGCCACGACCTTCTCCGTCCTGGCCGGTTGAAACGACTGCCCATCCAGCATCTTTCGGTACCGTCTGACCAAGTCCACAGTTCGGTCAAACATCATCGGGCCCGAGTATCCGCCAGTCTCTGCCATTGTGATTTGCTCCTTGCGCGTGATGTTCACTTTCGGTGGGATCAGCCCGCTTCGCTTCTTCGTTGTATTGCCCACGATAACGCCGTCTACGCCACTTGACCAAACCGCCTGTACAATGCCCTCCATCTGGGTATCTTCATCCTCATCCGGCGAAACCTTCACCATTACCTTGGGTTTCTCCTTTCGATTCGCCTTTCGGGCCTCGTCGACCACCGCGCTCAATATCCGTGTCAAGGGCTCAACAGCCTGTAGATCACGTAGACCCGGAGTGTTGGGACTGCTCACGTTCACCACGAGCACATCTGCGTACCGTGCAAGACGCTGTACGCAGTATACGTAATCCCTCTTCACAGCATCCACGTCGCGCTCGTCAGTCTCCTTGTTCTTGGCGATCTGCACCAGCAACATGCGCCCAGGGAGTAGACTGCCTGGGGGTACGCTAGCCTCTCCGTTCAACACACTTTCCTCATCCAGCCCAACCGATTTTGCATACCGTCTAACCCGTTCCCGAAGACGCATAGCCATGTCGTCTGCACCGCGCGAGTTTAACCCATACCGGTTGATCAGCCCGTCGAGGGTCGGAACGCGAAACATACGGGGCCTGGGATTACCATCCTGTGGGCGTGGCGTGCAACCGCCGACCTCCACAATGGAAGCGCCCAGCGCGAACAAGGCATCAGGAATATCGGCATGCTTGTCGAGCCCCGCGGAGATTCCAATGGGATTGGCTAGCTGGGAGCCAAAGACGGAGACGGAGATGTCTGGGCCGGACAAAGACGAGGACGGACGCTCGCGCGGGTGAAGCCCCACGCTATGCAGGGTCTTCATAGAGAATACGGCCGCGTTATGGGCCTCCTCAGCATCCGGGTATAAAACCCGCAGCAGTGGGGGAACGACATAACGGTGGAAGAAGGCGCGGGTGTCGGTGGCGTAGACATAGACCACATAGCCAGACAAGGCAATCGAAGTAGCGTAGAAGAGGGTCTTAAAGCGGGAAGCAGCCAAGGAATTGGTAGGTGAGGCCGAGGCTGAGGTTGAGGTTTGGCGGGTGGCAATTCGAGGACAAAGCTGTCGAGTGGGAGTTCGTCTAGAGGTGGTATATAGAGGGCTAGCCGGTGCAGTGAATAAACGCCGAGCTAACCGATGTGAGGATGCCATTGCGACAAATCGGCGATGGGCATAATAGCCCTCAATGCCTTGTAGTTTGTTTGTGGGGGAGAGATTAGCGGGATGAATGATGCGAAGTGGTGAGTGTTAAAACAACTTGAAGCGAAATGTGGAAATTGATAAATCCATCAATCAATCGATAAACATCCATATTGATGGACAGTTTCCAGGCTTTGAACCCTTGTTAGTGCTCGATTTTTAGTGCTAGATGCCCTCCAGGGCTCTTTTAGGTGGCGTCACTGAGCACCTTTGGCGGGTGACGTGCCACCAGACGAGTCAACGCAGCCCTGGAGCCTCGGAGACTACAGGACGTGGAATATCCATAATTGATCAAGCGTCTGGAAATAATGTCAACTGGTATTAACACGTAAAATACCCGGCAGTGGATTGATCAAACACCACCAATCTCACTCAAAGATGCTACGCCTATCCATTCTTTTGATGATCGGTTCGTAGTCTCATTCACTTTCTGCCTCTTCACATTGTAACGTAACTGAATTAAATTTCGTATCAGATCAATGATAACTATGGAACAATGATCTCCTGGCTGGAATCCAACTCGTCCTTCCTTCTCCAGCTCATGCGCTATGGCCTCATATCCATCGCCTGCTATGTCTTTACGAAATATCGCTTAGCATTTACTATCGTGCCAATTGCTCTACTTTCCCGCCAATGGCTGTCTTACGTTACCCATTACGTCCCGGATCCCTATCTGGTATGAGTAGTGCCTGTTCTCCTTTTAGACGTACCGATTGCTAAGTCTTGCTAGGATGAAGTATTCCATGTCCCTCAGGCGCAACAGTATTGTTATGGGAGATATGATGTGTGGGATAACAAGATTACCACACCCCCTGGCCTGTTAGTTACTGCAAAAGCCCAAGGACTATGTCATCAACTGATAACTTGAAGTTACATCTTTACTATTCTGGCAAACCGGCTCGCGGGACTCCCTTGCTCTGTTTATCACCTCCGGCTCTTCAACGTAGAGGCCATTTCAAGTCTGGCCTTGGTGGCTGTCATATCTAGGCTGCGGATTGAGCAAGCTACAGCAGGAAACCTACATTCATGTTCCCCTTGCTCAGCCTATGCAATCTGGACGGGGATGAATGTTCCCCTATTTCCTGTCTTGTTTTTCCTCTCAGGTTTATATTATACGGACATCATCTCCACATTCGCAGTCATTCTCGCTTACACGTTTCATCTGAAACGAGTTAGCCAAGCTGGAACAACTCCGGTGAAGGGCATCTTCACGGTGTTCCTCGGACTTCTGGCCTTGATAATGAGGCAAACTAATGTCTTCTGGGTCGTTGTTTATATGGGTGGGCTAGAAGCTGTTCACAGCATCAAGTGTCTACAGCCTAAACCAAGCTCTACTCCAGTGTTCACTACACTGCTACAGCAAATGAGCTACTACTCCTGGAGATACTCCCGTGGTGACATCCACGATCCACCTTTAAACTCAACATCCCCCATTGGTAGGTCTCATACTCCGCTTTCAGTTGCTGGCTGTACTAACAACGTAGACTTGGTCCTATGTGTTATTAGCGTTGCGATTGCCGTCATCTTCAACGCTGGCGTTGTCATGCGCCGTATCTGGCCGCACCTAGTAGTACTTGCATCCTTTGCTGGCTTTGTGGCCTGGAATGGCGGTGTTGTTCTTGGTGAGCTCCTTTGATGATTTGCGTTTCTAGGGCAGTTAGGGTTGACACACAATAGGGGATAAATCCAACCATGTAGCAACAATGCATCTGGCCCAGATGTTATATATCTGGCCGTTGTTCGTTTTCTTCTCAGTGCCCCTTTTCATCCCGCAGCTTATGAACACTACTGCGCGGGTTTTCGATTCGGTCTCGGGGTTAAATACATCAGCGAAAGCACGGAGAAGTTTTACGCCAAAGACAGCAAATAGCATAAGACAAACTAATCAATCCCAACCCCTAAGGATAATCGGGTGTATCGGCTCTCCAACTGGCCGTAAGATCCAGCACTTCTTAGTCCTCGCTGGTGCTGCAGCCATCGCAACACTGATCGTACATTACAACACCATCATCCACCCTTTCACTCTGGCCGATAACAGGCACTACATGTTCTACGCGTTCCGCTATACCATCCTCAGGGCGTGGTGGATTAGATATGCCCTTATACCGGTTTACGTCTTTTGTAGTTGGCTCTGTTGGGCTACCCTTCGAGGTAATGCGTCCTCTCCAACGCCACTACAATCATCGTCCAGCAGAAGGCCAACCACGTCGGTTCAGGAAACACAGCTACCCGAATTGGTACCGCCCCCTGCATCCTCCTTTTTGATTCTCCTGCTCTCATCCACGCTTTCCCTCATCACCGCACCGTTAGTTGAACCGCGATACTTCATCCTACCGTGGGTATTCTGGCGGCTTCTAGTCCCGGCCTCATCTACGCGACTAGGATCAAGGCGACTTTCCTGGAAGCCCATATTGGTCCTAGAGACGGTGTGGTCCTTGCTTATCAACGCGGTTACTATGTATGTTTTTATCACGCGGCCATTTTACTGGAAGGCAGCAGATGGGACGTTGTTGGATGAAGGGAGAACCCAGAGGTTTATGTGGTGATACTTGGCTTCTTGCTTGGGGCGAGTTTATTTCGATCATCCGCTAGGTACAGATTAGCAAACCAAATATTTGAACAGGTTGTGCCGCGAAGTCGATACCTTAGCACGAAGTGCCACTCTGCCAAGGTGCAAGCCATGACAAGATTACCTGCCTATCTACCTACCTACCTACCTAGGTACTTAGTATATACCTAGTAGGTAGGTGGGTAGATGCCTAATATTCGGTCTGCAGGCGAAGACAGCTTTTATTAGTCGCTTTGTCTCCCGTAGAATGATCACCCACTCAATCCTCTTATATACACCTAGTGCATATGGAGGTAGGTAAATGAGTAGCACAGATGAGCGTCTCTTGAGATATCTATATAAATTCTTCAATGATAAATTTCGGGCCCTGTACAGTAGCCTTGTGTTTTGATGCGGTCGACGTCTTATTGATGTCAACTATCGTGATGTGGATGTGGAGGTGAGATGTTCACGTAGTTCTACTGCTGCCACGGCTCTACGCCGGAGCTATATCCCCTATATTTCAATGCTTCTCTTCCCTTCTTCTCTTCCTTTCGTTCTTTTCTGACTTACTCCCTTGCCATGCTCATATTGAAATCATGGGCCAGAAACCAACCCAACGCCATTCTTGAAGATAAAACCGCGAACGCCGTGCAGTGAAACGCAATGCCCATGATCGTGTACCCCCAAATCCGTTGGTCGTATCCATCCATGCCTTCGGATGTTATATATCCTATATAATCCTTTTATCACGCCCAATCATAGTCCGAGCAACCGATCAGCTTCCTCATGACTGGTACGCCCAATCAGTTGCGAATTTACCCTCCCGCCGAATGACTAGTTCCATGGATCTAATCACAGGCTCAACCTATCCAAGCTCAGGCGGTCTTGGCTCCGGACCCGCTTGACGACGCCCAACTTGAAGAAGCGCTCCTCCCCGCCTGCCGTCCGACCTCCGATGTACCATTTATCGGCGCCCAATACGTCGCGGAAGCCCTCGCTACTGCTATCACTACCTCGCCGCCGTCCGGACCCTGGAATCGGCATGCCGGGACGGTGTGGTTGGGGGGAATGATGATGCCTGTGTGGTGGTGACTGTAGAGGCAGTTGGTTCATAACCCCACCGGGGCGCTGCTGTGATTGTGGTTGTGGTTGTTGTTGTGCAGACGGCTGACTTTGGGAATGGGAGTGCGAAGATGAGGAGATGGATCGAGCACCGGAGGTTGGTGGGCTCGAGGATGGTTGCGATGCGTGCTTGTTCGGTTGCGAAGAAGCCGCTAGGGCCGGAGGAGTCTGTTGGCGGAAAGCGGCGAGGAAGGACGAGAGGAAGAATGGTCGTTGGGAAGATGGCATCTTGGTTATTGCGGATGATGACGAGTTGGTGTTCTAACTGGTTTAGTAGAGGGACGGAGAAGAGTATGTGGTATCGACTTCTAGGTTGTTGTGTTGTTGGGACAGTCGTCAAAATCACTCAGCTATACGACGGCCGATAGGATCAATCTCCCGAGTGACTGAGGGACGGAGGGTGCGCGCTGTTAGGTATTAGACACGCAAGATACCAAATATCTAAATGATTATTGCTTGTGATTTCCCTTCTCTTGGTATGAAGCGAAGCAGTCGGCCCTAGGTTATTGGTACCCTGACGTTATAGGTGCGATGATCGAGGAAGAGGCGACCAGCGCTTGGCGGTAAATCAATTGGAAGAAGCACGCAGGCGTCTGCGGTGTTATTAAGTACTAGTTAGTTTGTCGGTGATTCGAGATAATTTCTAATGTTGCTTTGAATTTTGGTTACGGGAACGGCGGTTATCCGGTTCAAAGGTTCTAAGGTTCTAAGGTTCTACTATTCAAACAATGCTGTGTGAGTAGGTATGTATGTAGGGAGATATGCGTCAAGAAGCCGTCAGTCGGTGTGTGGGTTCGTGGGTTCGTGGGTTCGTGGGTACGTGAATGGATGGATGTGTTCGTGTATGTAAATGATATGTAAATTCTATGCTGCTGTGCGAAGGTAGAAAATCCTGACGTAGATGCGAGAAGCAAAGCGGTTACTGGTACAGGTTTAGTACAACGAGGCCCTGGAGAGTCACTTACACAGCGCGGCAACCCCTCGGCCAATCCCGGGTAACATGAATATTATGTGGTAATTACATTGGTAGATGCGAGGTAGGCGAAGTGGGTTAAAATCCAAGGTTACCCGACCTTCGGTGGGGTTTCGACGGGCTACTGTTGGTTATCGTTAGAAATGGAGGGGTTTTGATAGGCCTAGGGCTTTCCCCACCTGGAGGTACCCTGAGTGCTATTGGAACATCCATAGCACTATGCCCTGAGGTTTCAAGACCTACCTGTACCTACTAGGTAGGTACCTCAGGGCTACACTGCATGTCATGTACAGTTGGCACTGCACCAGCCAGACCTGCTCCCAGGCCAGGCCTGCAAGGATCGCTTTCTAGTGCCTTTAATCCCCCCAACCGCAACAGCCTAACCCGTAAAAGACCTGAAAAACGTTCGATTCAATCGCCGATCTGCCCTAAATCCCCCCTTTATCAACTACTAGGTACATATGTACCTAGTAGGTACATATGTAGGTAGGTACATCCATGGATACACTCACTGGAGCTATCCCCTAGGTATTTTCTTATGTGCCTTTCCTTCCGTCCATCCCGCCCCCCTCTGCCCCTTTCCACCTGTGCTAAGACGCTCGGAACTGTCTTGTTTTCCCCAGATTCTTCATCCTCCATTTCCCCGGACCATGAGCCTGGTTTGACAGCTTGAATCGAATGATTCTCTGACCTCTTCTCCCCTGATGTCGGCGATCAAATAAAGTTCCTTGCGGGGCCGTCCCCGATCCAGACTGTTGGTACGTTGGTACGGAATCATACCTATCCCCAGCTACATATGTACATACATAGACATGTAGGTATCTACCTAATATCATCAATACATCTACGATATCTGCTATGAGGTATTAGAGTACATACGTACCTACCTACCTAACATATGTAGTATGTAGTAGGTAGGTATTCATGCGTAGTAAGCCAAAGGGCTGAATGGTAGCATTCCACTTTGAGCTTCCTAATCACCGCCAACTCAGTGGTTCGTATTCACGTGGTATCTTTGCAACTCCAGGCAACGGCGTTCCCCCTACAACTTGAGGATGAGTAACAGATGCAACTTGAAGTTTCCACGATACAAGTAGCTAGCTACACGGAGGTCATCAATGATGTAAGCAACCAGCATCTCGAATGAAACCTCTCGTCCTGGCTGGCAGCTTCCCGACAAGATGCTATTATTTCACGAGCCACGTTCAAAGGCGCCTCCAACCACTATCCTGCTTCCGTGCACTCTTGGCAAGGAGAGATTACCAAGGCAATGAGTTGATCCTTTGCAGATTCTGTCCCAAGTCTACGAGAACATCATCACATCGACGGCAAGCATTGGCAGCACACCATAGTACCTATATTCACAGTTGGAGCCCATACCTAGGTGTCCCTTATAGAAAATCATACTCAGGGCAGCGGTCTATATTGATATTATCATCTACGCGAAGTTAAGATGTTAAGTACGAACAACTACGCAGGAGTTATCTACGATAAAGCTATGGCCTTGGCCATACACCTCGTGACCAGCGGTTACTCCGAGGGATAGTATGCCGAATTACTATCGACCGTGTGGATGCGTTGGAGAAAGCCAGGATTGCATTCCGGATTCTGAAGTTGATGGATGGTGGACATACACGCCGCCGCGGGATCGCCACTGGCATTCAATGCACCCTGCCAATACTCGTTTCCGGGGTATGAGTTCGCATCCCACGGGTAGGACACGACAAGAAGCCGATTCTCGTCATTCCCGGTTAGTTTAGCCGCCGGGTTTCGCTCTGAAAACACGACCGAGATGTTCATTTCCGCTGCCGCCAGGATGGCAGCCTTGCGAGTTGGTTCCGCCACCTCGACGTACGAGAAGTCGATAGTCGCGATATTCCTAATTTTTTCCTTCAAGAAAGTCAAAGCGCCCACGAAAGCCAGAACGTACAGGTCGTTCTGCGTCTCGTTTATCTTCCAAACACCCAGGCCCAAACCAACAACGTGGACGTACGCCATCTTGCCTGCGTCCTTGGCGCGATCGTTGGCCTCGAGAAGCAATATATCGGCAGTGATGCGCATGCGTGCCATGTAAGTGCCAGCATCGAACTTGCTGGCACCCCGCTGCTCCATGCCAAAGAAGTCCATAAAGATTTTGCGCAGCTCGGGGTGCATCGAATGTGGTTGGCTGCTGCTGTTTAACACAAAGTTTCCGTCCATGTGCAGTGCGCGCTCAAAGCGGGCGCCAACCAGGCCTATCATAATGCCTCTGGGCTCGAAGGATCCCGGCCTCCCCCTGTTACCTGCGTTGTCACGGTGTCCATCGTTGACGAAGAAACTCGGGCCGCTTACACCCAGTAGACTTCCGAGCATGATTTCATCGTAAGTCAAGTAGTCGCGTATCCTTGCTTCCCTAATCTGCTGCGCAGCTATGTTGTCTACTCCCGGGGTGACGTCCAGAGTTCTGTCCCAAAAGGCCTTGCCGTCCTCGATTGGGTGGGTGCTTCGCAAAAGAGTAGTATCTTGTTTGGTATAGAAGCTATACGGTCGGTCTCGGACCATCCTAGCTATCTGATCCTTCCAAGTCCAGTCCGAGTGATATAGGCCCTGCTCCCAGACATCACCATGCCTGCGCTTATGATCCAGAAACGCCTGGACTAGTGCGGGATACCGGTGGTGAATAACTATACGGGTTCCAAGAGCATCCTGTCGGATGGTATTGGCGTCGAACTTTGTCACATTGTTCACCTGGGTTGCCAGGGAAATGCGGTGAGTATGCAGTCCCAGACGCGCATAGTCCCCTGCTTCCGATTGTATTCTATCTCTCTCTACCCCCAGAAGATCTTTCGTGAACCATGACATCTCCATGTTGTTGAAGTATACAGGATGTCCGCAAGACAAATGCTAGATGGATGTGGAAGATGCGGTGGATTCGTTGGTATCTAATATGTGTTCACTCGCTGCTAGTATTTCTGAGTGAATATTTGGAAAACAGGCTGGGCGAAAGTTGAGCCTTTATGTATGTATTTTTACCACATGCTCGCGTGGGACCTGATATAGGTGTCCAACAACATAAAGCTTTGATTAATCCCCCTAGCCGCGTGAGTACAAAGACAATGTCTCACGTATTATTATAAAAATAAGAAGACCTCATGTGGAATTGTTATCGCACAATGGCCTTGTATACCTAATAGTACATGGTAGAATCGTCCAAAGAGTATCAACCATTGTTTTTCTTACACAGTAGCCCTAAAGAACAAAGTCCGCCTGGACACTAGGTACTAGGTATGGATACCTACTAGGTGATAGTAACCTAGATTTGAGTCGTCGGTCGTATGATCACTGCTACTCCTGATTGGATCAAATGATACTACCTAGTATGTAGGTACGTAGTAGGTAGTAAGTATGCCGTCTTTATATTTGCTTCACCTTAAACCGCGGGGTTATAGGGCGCAGCTAGTATAGTCGCCCCGGTGACTCAGAGGCACTAGCACTTCGCGTTTCCTACATAAGAAAGGCGGTGAACCCCTTCTAAGAATATTCAGGTATGTATTGCAATATGATACTATGTAAGAGGTTGGCTACTCTGTACTCATTTATATGTAAATACTACCTAGTAGGTAGGCATATAGTCCCTACTGATTTGTACCTAGTATCTAGGACGCAAGTTATCTTGATATTCCATCTTTTTTTTCCCTTTCATAGAGGTTTCATAACCCCTTACCCCTTTTTTTCAAACCCTGGATTTTAAATAGGAGGCACTCAGATCAATCTATCATCAGCTTAAATCCATTCTTCAGCCTTCGCACTCTGTTAATGTTAAACAGTAGGAAGTTGATTCTAAAACTGCATTTTGAGCTAAAGCACGGAGCAGTGGTCGCAGCCATCAGTACTGACCAATTGATTTTCGAACCGCTTGTGTGTATACTTCCTTAAATGGGTCACCACAAAAGCGACTTGCACGGTGTCAATGTTTCTATATTAGAAAACACGGAAGACACAGGAATCCAATATTCATTGTGAGACCAAAACGAATATGCGGAGCAGGTTACTGAGTTTCCCATGGTACCTAATACCAGATGGGTAGTACGTAACGGGTGTTGCCATTTACAATGTCCTATACAGTCATTCTACCAGTCCCTTGCATGAAAATAATCATTCCTCAGTTTTACTGCCGCTACCAACAATTCTATAAACCAACACTCTTCGATCATGCCACTTCCCTAGGTCATCGAGGTTTGTAACTCGCTCATCGCAAGATGAAGTAAGGGGCGTGTAATGCTCAAAGCGAAGTCACAACACGATGCCCAAGTCGCTGTTGGCCCTCGAGCGGCAATGTGTCTCAATGCCGTCGCCCAACATATAAAATCCGGGATATAAGCGAAGGAGATCGCGATCGGTAGATAATACGGAACCCCGTTGTATATATACAGGGTAGGAACATACTGTCATCGCTTCCACGACATCCAGGAAGCAAGTTAGTTTCCTCACGACATCCACCGTGGTAAGAAGCCCCGCTCCCAGCACCTATGATCCCCATGGATACGAGTACCAATATTTCAGAAACCTTATGGGATTATATCTTCATAGGAGGAGGACTGTCTGCCTCTGTTGTTTCACACCGTCTACATGAATTCGATCCTGGCCTTAACATTCTCGTCGTGGAAGCCGGGCCAAATGCTAACGGACGGGCTGATATTGTCTGGCCTAACTCCACCAACCTAATTGGAGGTGATTTCGATTGGAAGGACGCTACCGTCGACCAGGCAAATCTGGATGGCCGTACCTTGTCATATCCTTTAGGCAAGGCACTGGGGGGTGGTACGGTGATCAATTCAAGTCAGTCGTTCATTCATGCTTCGTCTATCATTCTGCCTAAGGGCCTGCATATATGGGCATCATACGTAGGCTGACCTGTCGTTTCCCTTTGAGCAGATGGCTGGGTGAGAGGGGACAAATTCGACTTCGACCTTTGGGGCTCCACAGTCAACGACAAGCGCTGGAGCTACGATGGCCTTCTGCCCTTTATGAAGAAACCCGAGGCTTTCTGGAATAGCGATATCAATAGGGACCAGCACGGCCTTTCGGGACCCTTGTCTATTCAGTCTGTGACTTCAACGCACCGTGAATTTCCTCTGCGTGACCACGTATTGCGATCATGGGCCGAGCTCGGCATTGACGCGTTGCCTGGCCTAGATGCGAATGCGGGAAACCCCTTAGGCGTCGGTGAGCTCCAGGAGAATAAATGCCACGGTCAAAGGGAGATCGCCGCCTCTAGATACCCTCTCGATGGTGTTACTGTCCTGGCTGACACAATTGTATCTCGGATATTCCTTGAGAAGGCGGAGGGCCATGGGAGCCCTCTATCTGCGCATGGGGTTGTACTGGCGGATGGTGCCGAGATTCGAGGCCGCGAGACGATAGTATCAGCTGGTGCCATTCGCTCACCCCAGATCTTAATGCTGTCAGGGATCGGTCCTGCTAATGAGCTCGCTGAACACCACATTCCTGTAGTCTTAGACCATCCTGAGGTCGGCAAAAACCTAGCGGACCATGGATTGTTCCGCTTCTCCTTCAGAGTCAAAGACCCATCCGCTGGATGGGCTATTGGTTCGGATAATCCCTTGTTTACCCAGAAGCAGTACGGCTGGGGTCCTCCAGCTGACTTCGTGGTGTCCACGGACGTACCCAAGGAAGGTTTGGCAACCGCCATTGCCGAAGACGAAGGGATGACGCCTGATCCGACTACTTATCCTTTATTAGTTAATAAGCGAACATTCCACGAACACGTTTTCATGTACGCCGGGGGGCTGGACGGATCTCTGGTGAGCTTTGCGACTTTCACGATGCTCACGACAGCTCGTGGATGGGTAAAGCTAGCATCTGCCGATATCAAGGATGCGCCCTTGATTGATCCGAACTTCCTAGGCACTTCTGTTGACCGTTATGTGGCCCGCGAAGCCGTCAAACTCCAGCTGAGATTCGCGGCAAGCAATGGCACAGCAGTCGGTCGTGATATTCTCGACGGGGAAGCTGGCGAGCCTGGATTCGACCAGCCCTTATCAGTTAACTCGACAGATGATGATATCGACGCCCGTTTACGTGTCGCTATGATGTGAGTATTCCTGCCATACCAAGTTAGCCTCGCGTGGACCAAGTGAATGATAAACTAACCACCAGACTGGTTGCTCTCGCTAGGACTGGCTATCACCCTATGGGCACTGCAGCTATGGGGAAAGTGGTTGACCAAAATTTACGAGTAAAGGGAGTCAGCAACCTAAGGGTAGTTGATGCGTCGGTCATACCGGTAGTTATCACAGGTCACCCTCAAGTTGCCACATTCGCCATGGCAGAGCAAGCCGCCGCGATTATCTACGAGGACAGGAAGAATTGACTGCCAACATACCTGGTATTTATGTGGTAGCGTATGTCGAGAATTCGAGCCAACCCTTTAGAACGTATCACTTACTCCTTGGTTTCTTCGTATGCGTGGTGGTATCCATTATATGCTCAGCCAGATGAAATCGACCGTTAATGTTCTTCATGGTATAACTAGCATCACATGCACAATGCCCGTGATTGTCGGCTGGATTAACCTGTGTTTAGCGATAGAAGTTTTCGCCTCAGTACCTAGACAGAGCCCCTTTTAGCCCCTTTTTGGCCCTTGCACCCCTCGATAATCGTTCACGATCACTTCGAATCCACATCTAGTATCCTTGGAAGAGGGGAATACGGCTGCAATACCGCACGTGGAGATGATGCCAGATCCGGGGACGTTGTTTGTTCATAATTGGGATCTTGCAATATTATATATTATACCTGGTTCGAGTTTAAGCACTAACTAATATGATTGCAATGTTTGGCGCTGTATATGAAACGTTCAAGTCGTTGTACACAGTAATAGCCCTGGAGCAAATAATAATAAACACAGATATATTGCCTCTTCTTGAGTCCCTCCGTGCTAGGCACCCACGTACCTAACAGGTAAATAGAGGAACCAAAATGATTGTCAAGCATTGGGTCCAGGAACAAAATTTACCACAGGGGGATTGTACCTAAGCCACTCCACTTTAACCACTTTAATCCTTAATCCCACGAGGCATTCATGTATGAACTGTCCAGGTACCTAGGTACCTGGATACATGTAGGTAGTGTTGTGTACCCATAGAAACCACCATAGCAAACCACCACTACCCTGGCTTCGTATAAAGAATTTTCAGTCTTGTTCTATAGTATGAAGCGAAAATGGATCATAAAGTTGATGCCTAATACCTGTTGGATCTCGTCGTTGTCGATAGGCGCTTACCTGGGGGTTGGAGACCCCTTGACCTATAGGCAGGTGTACCACGCGGTATTTGCAATGGGAAATACCAAAATTGCTTACTGGCGACGTGAATCCTTCCTAAAATATTACTATAGTTTCATGTTTTGGGTTGATTGGGTAGTTGGCATGGGAAATATCATCCCCGCTGGGTGCAATGTTGGGCGAACCTGACGTCGACACAGCGAGAGTCTTTCTTTCAAATACATTCGACGAAGGAACAAGAGCGTTATTTCGCATCATCTGAACTCAAGGAAACTCAATCGGGATCCATATATGCTTTACCTTCTCATCTGGTACTCGGTTATGTAGTTGGGGGGTATATATTCACGCGTTTTTTCAGCTTTGCAGTACAACGACCATACCTATACACCTAGGAACGCGCTAAGTATCTGCTAGGCGCGATCTATTGCGTTATTACCTTCGTGTTTATTGCGGCACGTCATATTAACTGGCAGGTTCGAAGTGTAGTGGGTTGAGTCCCCCTGAATAATCCCCCCTAACTGCCAGATATGCACCCTCGTGACCACGTTCTTTCCTATATGAACTCCTTCAGTAACAGATAAACGCCTTGAAGTTTCGCATATGGCGTATGAGTGGACCTGTAGATGTTGTTGCACAGAGAAAGTGCTCGTGGACGGGAAAAATGTTTGGAATTCACCACCAAGGTACCACAGAAAGCACATCTAGGTGACTGGCAACTAAAAGCGTCCAGGGAAAGAGAAAGGTACTGGTGTGAGGGTTATTTAATTTCGTTTATCCCCCTCTGTCCCGAGTTTCTTTTCTACTCGTCTTTCTCTCCTCTCTAGCAATCATCGTACCACCAATCTTCTGCCCTCACCGTTCTCAGCAAGATCACAAGACACCCACATTCAAGAGCAACATACAACGAGCCAAACAAGCCTTCGGTACAGCACACAGCTTTGACAGGTTACATCCACATCGATTTCTCTTTGAGCCCTTTAAGTCAACCCTGGTACCTACTTCACAAGACCCACCATCTACCACCTCTTCAAGATGTACTCTATTACAAAGATTATCATTGCCACCGGGCTCCTGGCCAGAACTTCTCTTGCATTTTCTGGAGATATGACGTATTATAATCCAGGGTTGGGCTCATGCGGCAAGACGAATTCGGACAACGATGCGGTTGTTGCTCTCTCAACGAAACAAAATGGTCACTGCGGCAAGACCATACATATTCACTACAAGGGAAAGTCGGCTTCGGCTACTGTTGTCGACAAGTGTCCGGGATGTGCTGGAGACGGCATTGATGTTTCACCCAAGGTATTTAAGCAGCTGAGTGACCTGTCTGTTGGGAGGGTTCCTGTTACCTGGGAGTATGCTTGAGGGCTTGGGCATGGTCTGATATCAGGACGATGACTTTTGCTGGCTAATCGTGGATTGGAAGTGGGTATGGCATCATCGTCTATCATTTCGTCTGCAGTGGTTGAGATATCATACTTGTTATTAGACTGGTGTTTGCCGCGGGAAGTACTATGGATGGTGGAAAAAGCTACTGGCATTGGAAGTTAGCACTGGAGACGTCACGTCTCATTTTACCATCACTTGATCATCTCTAGTTAGCTAACCATATTGGTCTCCCGATATCGTTGATGCCCTCGAGGCAGCACAAGGACTAATACACATATTCACGTCCTACTTGGTTTCTTTCCCGTCTACCAGTGAGACCTTAGTGAAAAGAGCACCTGGACAATGATAGAGGGTGTTTATATTAGGCACCCACTAGGCATTTATCTACATGCCTACCTACACATTAGCTACGTGTGCAGTTACTACATCATGATGTACCTAGGCACCACCAAGATACCTACCTACCTAGGTAGGTACTAGGTATATAGGCATACGTAGGAGATCTAAGGGGTGGTTAATTCAAAGGAGATAGATAATCAAGTTTCCTATTAATATTCAAGCCTTGCATGCATCAATTTTCATGCCTGTGGATCAGGTGCTCAGTCCACATGCCAGTCAAGCGCCATTGAAAAGGCATTATTGATGTGTATCACTAGATACTACCTAGGTACTATCACCCGGATGTAGGTACCTAGGGTCAATCAGCAATCTAGCAAGGCATGGGGACACCAAGGTTCCAAGGGGTTTTTGATGCTTTTTGGTCTAAGAGGGAGGGACAGGGACACCATCAAAGTCCCGGGGGTGTCTGTCTTCTTGAACTACATCAATGAGATTGACAAATTCATAGTTCTTTGCCCTCGCCCCAATCCGTCGGTGTCTCGCTCATCTCAAATTTGATCAAATTCGCACCAACAATGTCTCCATGTCGAAGAACAGGCCGATCCACCAATCTCCCATCAACGGTAAGCCCCTTTACATATGGTTTGGTCGTCGCACCCGGTGCTTCAATAACCAACATCCTTTCTTCGCCGGCGGCAATGCCTTTCTCCCCTCCAGTAGATGCTCCGGTAGGCAGCTTCAGCGTTATTTTCTCGAAGAATGGAGAGCCAACAACGTACTCATCGCCGGCTGGGTTGACGGGGTACAAGCCTAACGAGGAGAAAATATACCAAGCACTCATTTGACCAAGGTCCTCGTTCCCGCTTAGCCCAGCACTCGTGGCATTATAATCTTCCCAGGCAATGCTACGAATGCGCTCAGCTGCAACACTGGGATACCCGAGCAAGGAGTACAGATATGGTACGTGATGGGAGGGTTCGTTGCTATGCATGTTATGTCCACCATCGAAGTGCTCGTCCAGTTTCGTCTTCATGCCTTGACGACCACCTTCAAATAGCGTGGCTAACCCACCCACGTCGTGTAGGACGTCAAACGTGTACACCCACTTATCGCCTTCGGTCCATCCCCAGGTATCGTTTGCCCATGTGCCGTTTTCGTTCCGAGCTCGCATAAATTGAGTTTCGGCGTCCCAGGTTGCTGCGTAGTTCTTAGCTCTTTGATCAAGTGCTGTTGCCTCATCCTCTTCGCCGGCGGCTCTTGCGACAACTGCGCAAGCTGCATCGTTGAACGCGTAGTCCAGCGTCCGCGAGGCCGACTCGGACCACCTATCGTTGTCAACCCAGCCGTGATCCATATAACTCGTCAACCCTGCACGAGCCTCGTAAGGCGTATCCGGCTCACGATCATAGTAAAGCAAATCCGTGTCATTCTCAGGTGGTTCGTAAGCATCCTTGCGCACGGCCGTCCAAGCCCTTTGGAGATCGAAGGAGCGAAATCCACGCGAGATTGCGTTGGCCAACACCGCGTCTGCGTTCGTCGCAATCATGATGTTCGTCTCGACCATGTTGGCCCACATTGGCAACCGTCCGGTCCAGTCGAAAATTCGTAATAGGCTACGCATCATGCCATTCACCCGCTCAGGGGCGAAGAGAGTGAGCAGGGAGTGCTCGGCACGGTACGTGTCCCATATTGACCAGGATTGGTAGTAGGAATCGTTGGTATCGTGAACGCTATCTGTGTACCCACTATACAAGACGCGAGCGCCATTTGGTTCGCTGCTAGCAGGTTCAGAGAAATCATTGGGGTATTGAAGAGCATGGAAAAGGCATGTGTACCAAATGGTACGGGGGTCGTGCTCTTGGTCAGTAGAGTTGGCACCTTCGATCGTGACCCGGCCAAGTTTCTCCAACCATGCCGACTTTGTGCTCTCTACCATGTGTTCAAAGGCACTGTCGTCGGGACTTTCAATATCCAAATTCCTCCGGGCCTGCTCTATGCTAACAAAGGAGATTGCAGTACGCACTTCAACTCGGGTCGCATTTGCACAAAACTTGACGTAAGCGCCTAGCAACTCGCCTGAGGCAGAGTCAGTTCCTTCGGAGATATTGGCGGCGATGGAGGTTCCGTACGACTCGAATGGCTCAGAAAATCGTGATACGAAATAGCCCTTAAACGACGCCGGCCTGTCCGGTCCTAAGCGGTAATCTTGTCTTTGGGGGTTGCTTCCTGTTATTTCCCGCCTCTGTGGATCGATCCGAACCTGTCCAGTCCAGTTCTGGCGCGATACTTGAATTGAAACATGAGGCTGTGCTGGCTGTTGGGAAGACTCCCCGG
Source organism: Hypoxylon rickii (assembly GCA_902806535.1). Taxonomy (NCBI): domain Eukaryota; kingdom Fungi; phylum Ascomycota; class Sordariomycetes; order Xylariales; family Hypoxylaceae; genus Hypoxylon; species Hypoxylon rickii. Next base: position 188,180 of record CADCWY010000070.1, on the reverse strand, counting down.
CATGTTCGAAATCAAAGCGCAAATAACCTACATGTTCCGACGCAGCGAGGGCGGCTCGAATCGACCGAGTATAATTTCCCCTGGGAGCATCCCTCTTCCTAACGCGCCCATTGGCGCCGTCGCGAACATCGTCCGAAGCCGAACCTGCCCCACCAGGCACTGGTCCCTCACCTGCTGCCTCCTCGGTTAGATCCCAATCGTGTTCTCCTTCTGTATTCGCATCAAGAAGAAGCTCATAGACGTAAGGGGTGCTGGTCTCATCTTCCTTCCGAAATGCCAAGGCACGCTGCTCGAAGAGTGGTTTGACCTCTTGAGTCCACCCTGGGGTTAGGACTACTTGACCCAGCTCGCCCATCCAGATCGCCGGCTGATGCGTTGCTTGGAACCCGTGTATGAACGAATCCGCATCGTGGTATGGCGCTTGTGAGATAAAATTCTCCCGCGTCTGTGGTGTCCAACGCGTCATACCGAAGGGTACGGACACCGACGGGATCATGCCGCCATTCCCGTTCGGCGAGAAACCAAACGTCCCTATCTTGGGATTCACATACTTCAAGACACCAGAATTGGCGTGGTAATTCGGGAAATCATCCCGTTGGCGTTTTGTGGCTTTCCCCGCCTCATCCGTCCCGCTGGAATATGCCCCAACCTCCACTAACAGCAGAGTAGTCACCAGATACCTGATCGCAGAACGCATTGCGATTCACCACTTGAACTTGAGGAACGCCCTCAAATATGACGAATTATTGAGCTCCAAGGTTGTATGAAGAAAATGCTTCAGATAACTGCCTGCTAGGCTAGTTCAATCCAGTACCCATCCAGGTAGATCCCATTGCCGCCGCCGCTTTGAATGGAGCCTGGCATATGTGCGAGTACCCCGCGCCCAGGTCTTGTAGCGATGCATGTATGTACATCCATGGTAAACAGAATTCTGTCGCTGAACAAAGACGCCAAAGACGCCTTTATGTGATGCCTGGATATTGCGGGGAAGATACCCTTGGCACACCACGGGACACGGGAAGCTAGAATAAGTGGCATGGCGAACGTAGTAGCCAGCAGAGTAAGGGGATAATTCCAAGGCCAGCGATACATGGTGAATGTTTCCAAGGAAAATCATGCCCGATTCATACCAGCTTCGAAGGCAACATCCATCCATGCTAGGATAGCTTGATTAAACCATCCTATTCGTGAATGGCATTTTGAAAATTTGGGGTATTACTAGCCGCACGTAATAATAGGTGCGTCTGGTTCCAGGAATAACAGTCGTCACTGTCAACCAGATCAGATTCGATCCATACATACCTCCTAAACATACTCTACCTAGTAAGCAATCATCTATCCATAATGCCCGTAAGTCGTTTCAGACGACGTTCTAAAATGTTATACTAGTTGATTTCTACCACACATAACTCAAAGATATCGTGGAGCTGCTCCAAACGACTCTTTTCGGCCACTTATGCTGTTCGCCAATTTGATAAGGGCACCTAGTGGGGGAGGCACTTCCTTAGAAGTCAACTCCAGTCCAACCACCATAAAACAAGTTACCAAATCAACAAGACAGTCCTTTCGAAGAATAGATCCTATATGAACACCTAGGTAGACGTGTAATTATCAAACGACACTCAATTAATTTTGTATTTATCCTTGTGAAAGCTCTTGGGCTTTGATTTGGTTGAGACGCACGGTCCCCCGAGCTCCCTATTTCTGGATGTGGAGTTGACCCTGTTTTAGCAAGGGCAGATAACCATGGGATCACCCTGCTCGCATTCTTTCGCGCAGTTCTTCTGGCATGATTCCATGTCGTAGAAGCTGCCACAGTTTCTATCAAGACATGTCAGCATTTCCCATATTCGTCGACATAGAGTGTTCTTTGGATTGTGTGTATGCGTGATGTTTCGAATGGATGGTGGTATGAAAACATGCCCTTGACTTACTCTTCCTGGGGAAGGGCGGCGGCAAGGCCAAAGACCATGGCGACGAGAACGGTAACTCGTAGGAAGTACATTTTTGCTGATTCCCGTTTTCGTGTTGACGTTTCTTTTTAGTTTCTAAGGTTCTTAGAAGTTCCAGATTGGTAGGTAGGTAGGTAGGTAGGTAGGTACCTACAGAAGAGTACCAAACAGACCAGATATCGATGAGCATCTTCATCCTTTTATATTTCGATATCATATAGTCTGTTGATCTACGTCACCAACTCAAGTTTCTTATAGGATCCTGCAGGATTCCAAGACTGTCGCATTGTCGTTGTCTGTGCCGTATGAGCTGGGGTTTGTATACATCCACGCACGCATACTCGTCGTAAAATCGCCCTTACAACTTACACCTTCGATCGAATATTATGACGATATATTCTTGGAGAAATGGTCATAACTACTTGTATAGAAAGCCATGCTTACATTTATGAACCATGACCGGAATCGGCCCATTATTACAAACGCGTTGATATACCTGTTAATTGCGTACCTTAGGTACCTACCTATAGAAAGGGTTAAACTTGGTTGTGATCTAATGATAGGATCAACTCTATGAAACGCAATCCTTAGCCTTCCAAAACTGGCAACCAGAATAAGGTACGAGGCAAAGTTGCGGCACAGAGACATCAGCTAGTAATGGTTGGTTCTAATTGTTGCCACCGCTTCGGGAAATGTTGCCATCTGATCTTCTCAATATGATGCTGTTTAACTATTTCAGGAAGTTATATTCCTACATATACCTTTCCTTGTTTATTGTTGTTGGTAGAATTTATATCATAGGTCGGTAGAATTAAAAACGCTTCTATGGTCCCATTCCCGCACAACCTCAAATGCGTCAGCTATGCTATGGTGCCAGTACCCGTCCCGGTCCTCGATATAATCCAGAGCTTCCTGAAGTAGTCGTAAGGAGGCCATCGCGCTTGTGGTAGCTTCCCCTTGGCGCTGAGCCGGGGGTTTGAGCTCGCGGCTGAGAGCTTTCATGGCCATTACTACTGGCCAAGCAACAAAAGTAGCCTGTAAAGTGAATATGTCACGCTCATGGTGTGGATTTGGCCAGTTCAGGCGTACAGCATTCGCAACCTTGTATGCAGCAGCGGCCGATCGCTGTTGGCTTTCGGCCGCCACCGTCGCGGACAAACCTTGCTTCTCAACTTGCTTGATGGCCGACTCGTGGAAAAGTATCTCGGTGCCGCGTAGGTTCATGTAGACGCTGAAAGCCACGGGGTCCTCGCGTACCGACTTGGAGTCTAGGTGAGCACGTAGCATAGCAAAACGTTCATCTATCAGTTTCACGAGATTATAATGGTTGTCCCACTAAATGAAGTGTGAGCCTTTATTCCAATGTTCGGGTGAGGGTAAGGGATTTGAAGACCGAAGCAAATAAACATAGGATGAGTCTCCCAAGAGTGACGTACAAAGCCGTGTTTTTGTATTCCTTGACTGGGTTCTCGTGCGTGTTTGAAGCATCGGATAGCGAGATCTACCATTATAACACATCCTGCATAGGAGGAAATCTCAGGGAATGATCCAATGTTTAGTTGGCCCAAGTAAGGCATGGGTAGTTGTTCGAATCCTGGCAATAATATACCAGGGGATGGCAGGTAGACTTCGAAGGTCTATTCATAAAAGTTAGTGACTGATCCCAGCTTTCTGTTATTCGCAACTTACATCAGGGTCTTTGAGTTCGCAATCCACACCCGTGCGCGTGTGAAAATACGACTCGAGTATGTATAAAGCCCAGAAAGACCGTCTTCGTTCTTCTGATAGGAGCGGGTCCTGGGTTGGAGGTAAGTTAAGGCATAGGCCAGAATTTGGGCTATCCGTTTGGGCTTCACGATCCATGTGGTCCAGTCCCATTAGTTTTGACAACTTGATGGCTCGCCCAAGAGTCATCCAGGCTCTGCTTGGTTTCCTGTCCCGAATCTCAAACCTGATGATAAATAACAAGGCTTGAAACAGATTGAAATCGGACATAGGACCCTGCCCTATCTTCCTTTCCGATTGTTCTGCGTAATTGCGAGCTGCAGTATAGTAGAAATGCTGAAGGTGATGATCTTGTGGAGAGACCGTGCAGCCGATTAACGCAACCGCATGGCTAAGAGCCTGGGAGGCCACCGAGTCACGATTGCCAGCGCATTCTGCCATAAAACGCTCTTTGCCCAGGAAGGGCCAGGAGAAGTAGATGAAATCGAAGTAGTTTTGGTGTAGCGAGGTCAGTTGTGGCGTAAGGATTCCTTTGTCTTGACTAGCCGATGGTGAACCATCCAGCTGAGATGACCAGGGCTTAGGAAGTAGTGTATAAGCTGTATTATCCATTGACTGCTCAACTGGGGTTGGTAGTGTTACCCAATCCAACGATTGAAGAAATGGGAAGTCTATGCCATCTGTAAAACCAGCGAATAGGTTCGGGACATCCTCAGCCATAGCCGCATCTGCTCCGGAGGTATCATTAGACTCCGGTGTTGGTGACATACTGCTGGAGTGGTTGGCGCATTGCTGCCTGCTGGCGAGAATAGGTTCTCCCGCAGGAGGCGCGGGGTTCCCCGGAACTGCAAGGAGGGCTTCAGTCTTAGACAATCGTTCCTCGAGCTTCAAGATTTGAGCCGCTAGCTCGTGTCTCCGTAGGTGACGTTTTGCATCATAACCGCATGGTAGACCGAGGCGTTTGCACCGTTCGCATTTAGGTTCGGTGCGATCGCAACGAACCTTGCGCTCTTTACACACCTCGCATGCCTGACGACTGGGGCGCGCGACTGTTCCCTTTCCCCCCCATGTGGGTTCTTCCGAATCTTGTATGCTTGGTGCGTCTGCCATGTTCTGCTCGCCCTCATGTATTTTAACAGGTCAGTGTGGTGAGGCTTTGATTGAGACTCAGGGGAAGCGCACCTAGATCCCAGCGAATGCTTATGTCAGTCAGCACTTGGCATTGGCCCATTGGACATTCTACCAATCCACAAGATCTGGAGTAAGGCGGCCCAGATTGAATCAGCACTCAGGCATATGTCTGTACTTTGAATACCATTGGTGACCTTTTAAGTATTATGTTGGCACTTTGGTAGTATATCGCTTCATCGTTTTTATCATTTTCTTAGGTTACTTACTGTTTGCATTGTCATGGTTGTCGGGATTCTTTCAGCTCAGGGGTAGCCTGTCTAAGCGCATATACTGTTTAGAATAGTATTGTGTGTTCTAAACGAGTTATGGATTTAGAGAGATATTCTCCCCCCTTTTCAATTTCAAAGCTTCTCATGTCTGGCAATCAACTATCATCGTAGAACTTGTATCGGCTTACGCACTTCGACCAATTCAACCCATAAATTGGATCATACCATTGTGCTTTAATAGCCAAACCCACATGCACACTCAAGAATGCCATATTGCTCCCCGGTGTATCCCTAATATCCACTTAGGTAGGAAGCAGTCCACTGTGTGCCTTGCCATAGAGTTCTCTACCGCCAAGGATAAATTATCAGATGTGGGATAGCTGTAAATGCGTCGTGCACTATATAGGAAGCGTACCACCAATACCGAGTAGGCAACCAACCAGCCAGAGAGTCCCTTGGTACTAGAGATCCAGCACGGTGCCTACCAGGTACCTAGATAGTAACCACTGGTATCCGAGTGGTTATTAGCAGTGGTAAGAACTGGTAGATAGAATACCAATCGGATCCCGCCATCGGGGGGAGCGGCCGTCTCTGATATATCTTACATCGCCTACCCAGCTTTTCCAGCCAATAGGAATGCTTGCTCGGTGCAGACGGCCGCTCCAAGCTGTGAATCAAAGACACGAAACAACCCGCCTCCTTCTTGGCCCTGTGAACATCTTCGGGCATAATTCGATATAAATATTCGTTGAAATGCTTCTGTATTATCCTTTACCTGGTTAATGTTGACACTCGCCCCCGTCCGTCCAGGATTTCACCCGTTTAGAAATATTGGTAACTAACGTCTGTTTGAATCTACCTCAAGTACCTAATTAGGACTCACTCCATATCATACTGTTCATATACCCGTGAGAGATCTGAACTATGGCTGAACTAACCTCCCCCTCACGAGGCCATCGCGAAGGCGAGCACGAGAAGGCTACCAGTAACGGTTCTCACGGACCCGAGGAAATCTATCGCTCACATGTTCCTTCGCCGCGAAGAGTCCATGGATGGAAGGTACGATAACAGACTTGGAAGCCGATGGAAGGTTGCTCATATGAATCTAGTGGGTAGTTGCGTATTCCGCCATGTTGTCGACGACTTTCTTGTTCTCGCTCGATAACACTATCGTTGCCAATATACAGCCTTCCATTATCACCGACTTTGGGCAGGTCCAACTACTTTCTTGGATTGGGACCGGATTTGCGCTTGGCACTATGACGATCCTTCCATGGGGCAAGGTCTACGGTGTTTTCAACATCAAGATCGTGTACATGTTGAACATCCTCCTGTTCGAAGTCGGCAGCGCCATCTGTGGAGCCGCCCCGAACATGGTGGCCCTTATACTCGGGCGCGTCATAGCCGGCATCGGTGGGTCGGGCATGTACTCAGGCACATTAACATATGTGTCGGTTCTGACAAGCTCAAAAGAGAGACCTGCGTATCTAGCTGGAAGCACCGTGGTATGGGGAATTGGGAGTGTGCTCGGACCCGTGGTAAGTCACAAGCCATCCAAATAAATGCCAGGTACCCAGGTACCCTGTAGGCATATTTCTAACTCCACGGACGCCTTGCTAATGGAGTAGGTTGGAGGTGCGTTCGCCGTTAGTCGTGCTACTTGGAGATGGGTAAGTTGATCTGGAGAATCATATCGAGGCTTTAGCTGATTCCAGTACAGGGCTTCTATATTAATCTAGTTGTCGGCGCCGTCTTCGCTCCTGCGTATCTTCTTTTGCTCCCTCCTACGGATCCCCAGCCCGGGAGAACATTAACACAAAAATGTCGCATGATCGATTGGATCAATACCTTGGTTTTCTTAGCCGGAGCCGCAACTCTGATCATCGCAATTTCTTTCGCCGGAGTAGTCTATCCATTTAATTCGGGTGGCGTCATTGCGCTATGGATAGTAACTGGATTGTTGTTGATCGCGTTCGTGATCCTGCTCAGGCTTCATCCAACAGTCGAAGCAGAGAACCGTCTGTACCCGGCACATTTCTTCAAGCACCCCGTGTTGATCAACATGCAACTCCAGGTCTTTCTGTCGTCAGGTATTATTCTCGTGAGTAGGTACCTAGGAACAAAGAAATTAATCCGCGCAGCCCTAGCTAACGTCTTCAGGCAATGACATATTACATTCCACTTTATTTTCAATTTATAAAGGTTACGAAGCTCGAAAATCCTACTGCTGGAGCCCAACACTGACGCTCAAAAGGGGGATGGCCCATTAGATTCTAGCGTTCGCTTACTGCCCCTAATCGTTTCCATGGTGGTGGTGTCTATGGCCAACGGTGTGCTCTTGCCAAGGTTCTCTTTCATCTCACCTTGGTATATCGGCGGTAGCGCCCTCGTTCTCGTTGGATGTGCTCTTATGTGTAGGTTTTTCTCTAAATACAACGCAGGAGACATTCTACTAACCAACAGTGCCAGATACTATCCATGAAGACACCGCAAACTCCAATATCTACGGATATTCTATCATGGTCGGCGTCGGCGCGGGATGTTACATCGTAGCCGGATTTGGTATCGTCCAATCTCTGGTACCCGTGGAAGAGGTCGCTAATGCCGTCGGTGCGATGACGATATGTATGTTACCATCCCCTCTGCTCACCTATATACTACCTCGGGACCTATCATATGCTAAGTTTTAGTAGCGCAAGATCTAGGAATGGTGCTATTCTTAGCAATATGCGGCTCACTATTCAATAATATCGCTGTCCAGAAGGTCAGCAGCGTTTTGCCGAACGCTTCGGCAGCGGAAGTTAACGACCTTATCACCGGCACAAGTGGAAGCACATTTGTGAGCCTCTCCCAAGCTCAAAAGGTTGCTGTTACCTCACAGATTGCGAGCTCCTTAACCAGCGTGTGGGCATTCTTCCTCGCAGCCGCCGCGCTTAGCTTTACAGCTTCCTTGCCGCTACTGGTAGGCACGACAACTCTGGTATCAGGTTAAGGTATTTACTGATAAACTATTGCAGAGAATTAAATTGCAGGTGGAACCAACCTCTAGTGCCACATAGCCGAATTCCTAATAGACACGGAGAGTGGAATAAAGACGAAGATCATATATCGTCTCACTAAACTTGTACGAAGGCAATGTTTGGGTTCCTCACAGGCGCTTATCAGGTACCACGTCATGGCTCAAATGTCCTTCTGCTCGGTTATATTAGTCTCTTAAGCGCCAGTTTCGTACACAACTCCTCAGCTCAGCTAGTATCTACGATATACCAATTTATTTTATAACTCATAGCGAAACTCCTTGTTTTGTTGGTCTGTCAAATCCAAAAACTCATGGTTATCCTCCAGGTTATAAGAATCGCCTAGTGCGGCTTTCTCCTGTTCCCTTCGTTTATTTCGCCTGTCCAGTACCCACCGCATCACAAATAAGTCAACGGTGATGAGAAAATAGATGATACATATCGAGATCTTGGCTGGAAGGTAGCGGGGAGCGTCCCGGGCTTGAAAGGTTTGCGGCGAGATAATGTTGCCGACAGTGTAGGCGATCGTTCCTATACAGGCCACCGTGACCTTCTTCGTCGATCCTGCTACATTGGAACTCTGTAATCCGAGTATTGTCGTCCAGCCAATCGGAATGCCACCACTGGTATAATACCCTATCAGAGCCGGGACACGGTCTGTCGTGGCCATTAGAATGGCACCCGCTATGGCAGGAATATGACCGGCGATGCAAAAGTATAATCGCTGTTTCGTCCTCATTGCACCATATGTAAGCCCAACCAAGGCCACAATCTCCCAGGCTCCAAGTGGGGTAACGAGAAGAAGGGACTCCTCGTTAGAATAACCCATACCCTTTACCAAAATGTTGCCGAAGGACGTGGCGATGGAATTGGGAACGTTCGCCGCAAAAACCCAGAAGGCGTATAGCCACGTCATGGTATCAGTCAAGGCTTCCCTGACCTGTTCCCATTTGAAAGTCTTCGACCCAATACCCTGCTCATTATGTCTGATACGTTCCAAATGGAGCCCCTTTTGCTCTTTGTCGAGAAACCCGGCTACAGCAGGCGAGTCGGGCATAACGAACCAAAAGGCGATTCCAACAACAGCCGTAAGTAAACCCAAAATTAGAAAGATGACCTGCCATCCCCTTAAAGAAGCACTGGGGTCTCTGCCGACGTGTACTGCCACGCCATACGCAAAGAAGCCCCCAAGCATTTGGGCCGCACCGCACGTCGAAAACCATATGCCGACACGAAAAGCTTGCTCTTCTTTTGTATACCATTGCGAAGTAAACAGCACCCATGCGGGCACCACAGCTGCTTCCAAAACACCAAGGAAAAACCGGCATACCAGTAACCCGGCGTAATTCTTGCACGCTGCGAGGCAAGCCAACCCCGCGCCCCAGAGAGTAACGTTGATCGACACATATTTAGCAAGCGGGAACAGCTGAATCAGGCGGATTGTCGGAAATTCAAATGCCAGCTGCCCAAAGAAGAAGATAGATGCCACCCAATTGAACTGGTTTCCTTGCAAGCCGGTCGACTCCGTGATACCGGTAACGCTAGCGTAGGAGATGGCGGTCTTGTCAATATACTGAAGGAAGTCTAACTTGCCTGTTAGTAAAAAGGATTGCGAAGATTATACTGCTAAATTCCTCTCATATTGCCGAACCACTCAGCAGCAGGGGTATAATGCTCTTATTCAATGACATACTGTGAAGGAGTCAGTGTCTATTCATCCTTCAAGCAAAGAGCGAAGTCCCGGAGTCTCGTTGCACTCACCAAACAATACAAATCAAGGGCATTATATGTCTGTCAATACGCCTGACAAGTCTTCGATTGGCCTCTGGATCTAGGCTCTGGTGTAGACCCCCAGTTTCCTGGAGAAGCTGAAGCGCAGCATCGGCGCCTGCCTTGGAGCTTTGATGCGTGTTGATAGCTGGCTTCGATGTAGGCTCGTCCGAACTCGACACCACACGCTTTGGTTCTTCGATTGCCTCAGGCGCTACGGCATCTTCGCTCTTTTCCAACTTCTCGACCATATCCACGATAATTGGGTAGGAAAAACTAAGGTGACACGGTAAATTCGTATGAAATCGAGACGAGCAGCCACGCTCTGTTCATCACCGCGATGCGCACGTTAAGGACCCGCGTCCGATCTAGGGGATTAAGAAAAAATGAAACAAGTTAAACCGAAATCAATTTATGATACGATACTTATCGCGAAGGTGAAGAAAAAGAGTTTAGCTTCGCGGGAGCTTCTATGTAATAAGATACAATACCCACTTTGATATCGCATACTGATCAATGAAGTTGCATGATATATGAGCACGTCATTCGGGAGCTGATGATGCCACTAGAGCCGAGGTCAAGATCGTGATGTGAAAGCAAATCACGTACATACTAGGTATATAGCTTCAGCTGGCTTGTACCACAGTACTAGGTATAACGTTACAATATTCCAAGCTGGAAATATATAAAAATTTCTTTCATCCATGAATGGACGCCCTCGAACCTGAAGGTGGTGCTGAAATGGCTGTCCATCTCGACCCTCCTTAGTGGATTGAGAAAGGCGACGCACGTCTGGTAGTTATCTTAATCATTGCTGGAGTTTCGACAATATCTGGAGCAGCTTTAAAGAAAAGGACAGGCAGGTTCAGATACCCTACTATGCTGTCAACATGGGCAGACATCGATAGCCCTGGAGATCCATGGATCAATCATTTGTTCTTGTGGGTTGGAAGTCTTGAGATTTGCAAGAAGGTACCTACTGGGTACTGGGTACATACCTAAGGTACATATACAAGATAGCAGATAAGACCTAAGGGGGATCACGTGGAATCTATGATTAATCATATCTTGTTATGTACCTACGTTTTCTTGATAAGTAGATACGTACCAACATGTAGTATGTAGGTATCCCATACCTAAGTACGAACTGAAAATCATCAAAACTTAACATCCACGGATGCAGGTGGAATCACAACGATAAGAGAGAAATAGAAATAAATATAAAGGATGCCAAATACCAAACACCAGCATTAATTCTAAACATAAACACTTAGCACTATTGCCGTCGGATTATTTAGATTGAACCATCCCCAAGTACCAAGCAAGATGGCATTTACAATGCACTCCCACTCGGGACAATTCTGCCCAAGCCATGCAAAGGACCAATTGGAGGACATCGTGAAGCACGCCATTAGCCTTGGGTATACCACCATGGGCCTAACCGAGCACATGCCACGAAATGACCTCAAGGACTTATACCCGGAGGAGGCAAGTATTCGTTGCATCTTTACCTACATAACCGCGCACGAATGAAACCAAGGGAGGAGGGGGCATGGGATGGGAAAGGAAAACTAACACCTCCCAAGCTCGACGACCCAGACGCCTCCCTCGCCGCGCTCTTCCCGCGCCACGAGGCCTACCTTCTCGAGGCCCGCCGCCTGCAGGCCAAGTACGCGTCGCAGCTGCACATCCTCATCGGCTTCGAGGGTGAGTTCCTGCGCCCCGCCTACGAAGCCTTGGTCGCTCAGCTGGCCACCCACCCCGCTGTCGACTACTTCATCGGGTCCCTGCACCACATCGACGGCATCCCCATCGACTACGACGCGAGCTACTACGCGCGCGCCGTGGAGTCGGCCGGCGGATCCGAGGAGCGCGCCTACGAGCGCTACTACGACCAGCAGCACGCCATGCTGACGGCGCTGCGGCCGCGCGTGGTCGGGCACTTCGACCTCGTGCGCCTGCTGTCGTCCGACGCGGCCCGCGACGTGCGGCGCGAGTGGCCCGGCGTGTGGGACCGCGTGGTGCGGAATCTGCGCGTCGCGGCCGAGTACGGCGGCTGGCTGGAGTGCAACAGCAGCGCGCTGCGGAAGGGCCTCGCGGAGCCGTACCCCGGCCGCCAGATCGCCGAGGAGTGGATCGCCCTCGGCGGACGGTTCACGCTGTCGGATGACAGCCACGGGATCGCGCAGCTGGGCACCAACTACGGCCGCGCGCTCGAGTACCTCGCCAGCCTGGGGGTGAAGAGCGTCTGGACGCTACGGCGGGAGACGCAGGCGGGAGTAGAAAATGCCAAGGCCACGGTGGTGGAGGTGGAAGTTTCTTTGGAGAGCATTCAGGCCGTTGTCAGTAAATGGTAGCATTGCCATACTGGGTAACCATCGAGCCGGGTACCTTGTCACCATGGTTAGGCGAGGATTACTACGTAATGTGTTTCATTCACGTGGCGACGGACGAAAAGTATTGGTGTTAGGGATAAAGGACGGGGAAAACATAGAAGGATGGCTTCTATAGCTGGTCATACGAAAACCACTGGAAGGGCATCGCGTGATATCAAATGATTTAGCCACTTTTCCATCCCTTTATGGGTATGCAAGAGAAACGCACGATGCAACGGACCGTTGAGAGCGAGAGCGAGAAGCCTTTGGATCGCTTAGCATTCCACTCCTCGCTAGGCTGACATCTAATCAGTTACATTCACGAGGACGAGTGTACCTAAAGGTTTGATATCAAAAGCAAAATTACTAGGTCGTTGTTCGTATGAAGCAAGTTGCACCTCTCATTTACGTGGTTTCTGTATGCTTCCTATGGTATCATCCTTTAACTAAGCTCCCGCGGCCGAATGCCCAATGAAAAGTTGCATGGCACCGTCACTGCTTGTGATAAGCGGCTGCCGTCCTGTTAACCCGAGGGATATCAATCCAGCCATTCCATCCTTGTAGGAGGATCCTCCCGAAATACCTATCAACGCCATCTCTCCTGTTATAGGCTTGCTCGAATGGCACAGCGATTTCAACCAGAGGGAGTAAAAAAAAAAAGGGAGACGTGAAAAAACACTCTCCAGAAAGATGCATAATTATTGGGTATCTTCTGATGAAATAGGAAAACATCGCTCTAATCTTTCTGTGCCTTGTATACAAGGACTTTGATGGTGTTACATTAAGAACGATTTTTTCTCCGTTGCGACGCCATGCTCTGCTATGCTGTCGATAGAGGAATTAAAACTTCGAAAATTGAAATAAAAGGAAAACTAAGATCGTTAGTCGTCGTCAATCATAAGAATATCTCTTGAAAAGGAACCAAAGAGAGGTGCCGATTGAGTTGGATGTATAGGTGGAGTATCCGCCAGTCTAAGCATCACCAAGTTCCACGCCCTCAAGCCATGATCTAATGGCCGTTCGTAGGGCGCTTTCCTTTTCGCGGCTGATTTCGTAAGGGCCGGCAAGGCTTGTGCCCTGGCCCTCTCGTTCTCGCTGATCCACTACCTCCTGCACAATAGATGACAATGCCGAGAGGACAACCGTCTTACACTCTGCGCGAGGTACTTCATGGAAGTTGTTTTGGCTTGTCGACAGGTCTTGTTCCGTCATTTCAGAGACTTCACTATCCCTCCGCCCTCTTCGTTTACTAGCGGAACGCGAAGAGGCAGTTGAGCTTCCCTTGCTCACATCGTTGCTATGAGCAATTACCCTTTCTACAGCGTCGACAAGGGCCTCGTCGAATGTAAATAAATCCTCTTCCTCAATCTTATCTTTGATGGGTTGTTCGTAAGGTGAGAGCGCCGGTGTCATCAATGAAGAGCCGTACGGTGTCAGATGGCTAGTGCCGTTTCGATCAAGTGGCATCTTTGGTTTCACCAAGCGGCGATAGCGAAGCCGTTTGATAGTAAAATTCGTCGTATCAGCGATGATGGCAGTGCTCACATCTACCCAGTGCTCTGCGGGCCAGTCTTCGGGCATCGAGTTTGGAAGCGCATTAGGGGTAGGTTCCGCGGCTAAAGCGTCGCGTACCTCACCCAAGAGGCCCTTCTGTGGCGGAATCGCTTGCATGGTAAAGTCGGGATGAAACTTCTTAAGCCATCCTGCGACGTTGGAAGGTGCATCGCCGTCGATCGCCAGCCTGGAAAACTGTTCGAACCCATCTAGTCCGCTGCCTAGGCCGGGTGTTGAGAGGTATCCACTACTTGAAGGTGAGCTGACAGCTGTTTCGAAGGATGTGAGGTAATCTGGGAATTGCACGTCCACATCAATTACGCCGTCGTCGTTGTTGATAGATGTTTTCACTGGGGACTCATATGCGCCTAAAGGGTCTGGGGTTCTTGACTGAGGCTCGAATTGTTTGCCTTCTACTCGTCGCGGTGTATCTGGTTGCTGCGGAGGTGTCCGTTTGCCAGTAGGTCGCTGGTCCGTCTGTTTGTCGAGAAGCTGGGCTTCATGGACCATGTCGGAAAGCTTGTCTCTCCCACCAGCTACTGCTTTGGTGGGTGATGCGAGCAAACTGTCGCGTTGATTGGAAATATCCAAGGTTTGCGACGTAGTAGCAGTAGAGTCCCGGCGCCTTGTGCTCCACAGGCCACTAATGACACTGCCCCAGCGTGAACTTTGTCGAGAGTCAGTGCTTGCGCTGCTCGCGTGACCGAGACTATCTCCCCTCTTGAGAGAACGTTTCAAGTCATCGGCGGCTACACTGCTGACGCTGCCGGGCCGAGCCCCGCGAGTTGTGCCGCTTCGATGCACCGTGGAGAAATGCGGGATAGCTGAGTCGGGAAGGATAGTGTTTGCTGTTGCAGCGCTACTTTTACGGGTATAAAGATCGCTGCCAGCGATTGGCAAGTTCGACGGCTTGATGAAGTCGGATGATCGACGCTCATGGTTGCTTGACTCCATACTCAGATGTGCCAGCTGTGCGGGAATACCGGTCGCAGACCTTGTCGTGGCTTGTGACTGGATGCTGAAGCTTCGCGTATGGGAGGCGCCTCTGGGTCCTTGCCGACGATTAATTTTGCGACGCAGGGACTCTTCCTTATTAATAGGGACTACATAGGACGGGGGCGAGTGTCCGAAGGCAGCTACTGACGCCGAGGTTGCAGGACGTTGAGCACGAACCGCTGGCAACTGCTGGTTTGCTGGTAGAAAAGCGGAAAGCAAGAATATCAATCTCCGTGCGGCCATTTTGTCTTTGGCGACTATGATGGTACGAGATGGTAGGGATGTATCTTCTTCGCTTCTGGTTTTCTGCTGTTGATACCGTCGTCTCCGATACCAAACCGGGCCTAGAGCTTGAAGCCATTCGGTATGCGTGGCGAGGAACGCTGTCAGTAGATTGAAGAAGAAAAATCCTTGTTCCTTAGTCCCCGCCCACTTGGCAACCCATCTTGCCTCTTCTCTCCACGGTCCCCAGCGACCCTGTCCAGTAACAACTCTCGTGGCTCGTAGCCCGGTCACAATGCGTAGCTTAGCAATGTCGATTGCTTCACTTATGCGTAAGTCTTGAGCTAGGCAGCTCGGCGGCAGGACTATTAGTTTCGCATTGGTCTTCGATGGTTTCATTTGCGACGTGTCCGAGCCTCTCCGGCTCTTGGCCGATGGCGTCCGGGCAATTTGGGCAGAGATGCTGTGGGGATATGGATCCGGTGCCGACAGATCCGCCTGCTTCAGCATTGGTATCAACGTAGTAGCCACAACGGATTGGAGGTGAGTAAGGGTTCTCATGATGATGTCCCAGTGCTGTGTTATAGCATCCATACGATCATCGATGTCATTGCTGAATGTAGAGTCGAATGACTCTGAGCCGAAACCAGAGCCAACCATCGTCCAACCAGACCGACGAGCGGATCCAAAGGAGGAGGAGAAGGGATCCGGCTCTGTGTAAGAGCCAGGGCCTCGAAACACGGACTTCGGTGCCGTCGCCGCTGTCGTGTGTGAGCAGGCCGAAGGAAGCTGAAGTACTAATGCGACGGCGTACATCGGGGTTCTCTTTTGCACTGGTTTTGATTTTTTCTTGCTGCTTAACTTAGATTCATCTGGAGAGTAGGGGAATGGAAAGCCCCCGCTGTCCTCAGAAAAACGCCCATGGGGGGTAGTAGTCTGGGTAGGTGAATCCAGATCGTCGTTTGGTAGGTTCACCGGGAAAAGTCGAGTCACCAGGACCTTGTTACGTTCTGGGGGGCGAGGAGGCGTAGAAAAGGCCTGGAAATTTGTGCTCGCCGATTCAGACGTAAAAGATTGCGCCAGCCTGCTGGAGCGCATACTTGACCTGCCCATGGACCCTCGACCATCTCCCACATATGAGCTAGAGACAACAGGTGGTCTCGATTCACTTGGAATAATATGAACCTTGGTGGAAGTGCCTTTATAAGACATAACTTCGGAGTTAGCAAAAATGCAACTAGAGAAGCTAGCGAGTTCTTCGCGGTATTCCCTGGCGGCCTTTTGGGACTCGGTCTCTGCAGCATTATAAGTGCGAGACTGGACAGACCCCCGTCGATCAAATGCGCCTTGTCGGTGCTGAGGGCTACCTGGCTGGATCACCAGTGGTCTCGTAGTCTGACCTAGGCTACCTTTTCGCGGTGACGTAGGAGCACGCCGGGAATCCTGTACGAGAGATTGGGACGAAGATACTGCACTTGGCGGTTGTGGCCGATCACCCGACGACCCAGCCGTTGGGGAGGAATGGCTGTCAAACAACAAGGTTGGACTAACAGACCCCAAGGTATCCTGCATAACCAAGACGCGAACATCACGCACGTCAATGTCGATATCGCCATCGTAATCGAAGGAGCTTGCAACGCCAGACTGCGGACCGGAAGCTGAGGGTAACGGAAACACCTGGTCCTGACGAAAGTAAAGCGTTTGTGTATCCGGAAACAGGAGACTACGAGTATGAATCTCTTCTTGCACCGATTCTGGGGATGGCCTGGTTGGAGACGCGCCCTCTTGGGAATTTAGACCTCCTCCGGAACCCGAAGTCAGGTTGAAAAGCTTGCCCAACATGTTGGATTCCGTGGATATACTGCCAGGATGCCGAGTATGCAATGGACAGCGTCAGATCCGCAAAAACAACAAGAGGATCTCTTTAACAGGCTCCCATCCAGTGGTGAGGGGCCTCCGTTGCGTTAACCATGATGCGGAAAGACATTGAGGTAGGCGAGCGCGAAATAAGCGAAGTAAGGGGTCTGAATAGCGCAAGACAACGCAATGATGATAGTCAAATGATGCAGGTCTGGCGGCGGGCAAGCAGTTGAGTGGCCGAAGAGCGGGGAGGAAACAAATCCAAGGGTACGTTTCTCTTAACGCTTTACCGATTGGGGGTGGTTCCTTGAGACACGGATGGGTTCGAAGACTCTGGTTGAATAAGAAAATATGCCGAAAATACCGACAATACCATCAGCATCAACTTGGATACTAGGTAGGTACTAGGTAGGTAAGGTAGTTGAGGCGGCTGGGCGTCAGATAATAAAGATAACGTGGTAATATGAGGCGCACGCGTTTAGAAATCGAATAACTGTCGTTAAAAGACTCGTGAGAGCAACGTGACAACGTGCGTAATCGGAGATGACTGGATACGACGAGCAGGGGGTTAGAGTGAAGTTGAGTCGCGTTGAAGGACACGCTGTTAGTCAATGGAACGCCTTTCAGTCAAACTTAAGACGTTGGTTGACGCGACTTATTAAAGTTCAAAAATAAAAGATTCAAGGTTGAACATGAGAATCAAGGAGAGGAGAAGATGTGCTGAGGCTCTCTCCCGTGCCGTGCTCAGTGAATAAGAGACACAAGAGAGGTTGCGAGTGGGAAAATGAAAGAACTTGAAGATTGATGCATGGCAATTTGCTGCGAGTGATAGAGTAATAGAGTAATTCTATTATGTACATACTGCGCAGTACCTACTAGGTAGGTATGTAGTATTAGTAGGTAACGGATGATGAATAGCAAGATCCACAGGTGGATAATGGAATAGCTTTGTACCTATTACCCATTACCCATAACCCATAACCCATCGCCCATTAGGTTACTAGCATACCTATGTAGGTACCTACATACATGTACATAAAGAGTATGTCCAGAGACGCTTAAGGCATTTTATGTACGTTAGATGATTTGACGCCTATTACTTACTATATGGGTCCTATGTGACTATGTGGGCGAGTTTGTGAAAACCAAACTATGTGCTATTACGCAGTACAAGCACCTCCAACAGTACTACTATGTAGGTACCGAGTACATACCTAGGTAGGTACCTAGTAGTATCCATGGGTGTATGCGCTATCCGTGGATACATCAATGATGTATTATACTTAGTACCTTGATACTACTACGTAGTATGTATCTACATACATATGTACATGTACTAGGTAGGTATGTAGGCAGAGAGAACCTTGAACGAAATAAGAAAAGAAAAGAAAAGAAAAAGAAATCAGGGTTGGAAGATGGATACATTTCTCTCTTTTCCAGACTCCTGGTTCCGGAGTCGGTCTGAAGGATTCGATGCGATCTGGCGGTGAATGAGATATCACCTCCTCGTCTTAGGTAGGCCTTGGGGTTGGTAATCAATCAGATTTGACTGCTGCGCTGAAGCGGATATAAGTAGCAGGGATTACTAGCAGCATCTGCATTTCCATTTGTGTTTCCATTTGTGCTCCACGCAAGTTACATGGTACAATACCACCTGCTGGGGGATACTAGGTACTTTACAGACCTTTACAGAATGCAGACTGCAGATGGTTTAATAACAGTAGATGCAGAGAAACTAAAAAGGTGCTAATATACCAAGGCGCTAGGTAAGTACGTACATGATACATACATGCCGTAGTTCCTTCGTAGCGTCCTTTTAGATGATGGATCTTCCCAAGTTTAGCAGCCTACGATCTCCAATGATAAAGGGTCTTTATAACTTAGAGGTCTTCTTCGAATGCTCTGCGCCGAGTCTTTGAGGCATTACTACCTAGGCAGGTATGTTACTAGGTACTTATATACATAGTAACAACGGTGGTAATGGCTGGCGGGTTCGCATGCAAGTGCTACATTAGGCAAAGGTCCCAAGGGTCTCTCTTTTTTTTTTTTTTTTTTTTGGTTGACAACCGATTTGATCAATTGAGTTCCATCATCCCTTACACATAGTAGTATAGTATACCTGTACTAGGGTAGGTACTAGGTACCGTAAGGCACCAATGCCATTCCAACCCTCCATCCACCTTTTTCCATTGGGCTTCATTAAGATCCGTCATCCGTGGCTTGCAGGATTATCGGTTCTGTCACTCATCCGTTACGGTCCAACAGCCCTGTAGCTCCATGGTGCGCCTTTCCGTCCTCGAGCCATGGGAATTCGGGAAAGGCGGTCACTGCTCATCCTTGCTCGGGACTCTCACACGCGACGATTTCTTATTTCACTCGGGATTCCCTGCCTACGTACTACGCAGTAGTACTCGACCACCACCTCCAGGCCTAGTGTACTACGGTATGATGAAGTATGGAGTCTGGAGTCTGGAGTCTAGAAGATATCCGATCACCTCCATGGATTCAATATTATGGTACATCCAAATATGACCTACAAGTAGTATCCGTATGGATGTCTCATGGATCTTTCCTTTCCTCGATCAGAAGCATCACCTGCGGAGCATCTTAGTTCGGTATCCATTTTGGACTTTTTACCTGCCTTGCCTGCCCTGCTTCTCTAGGTTAAGTAGGTGTCTACATTCCGTGGGTCACGCGTCTACCGTTCTTAGCTACATCCCTACAAGTACGTACTAGCTGGTCTAAACCTCGGAGGTTTAGCCTCTTCTCTAGGTCTTCTCCAGGCCAGGATGGCAAGACGACGGGATGGTTCGTTGGACTCTCTGCTCCTTGTCTCCCTTCTTTATCCCGCACAAACATACCAAATACAGCAAACATATACCACCTGCCATCGATGTTGAAACTCCCGGCGGTCAGCACCGGAGGAGTGGTCAACTGAGCCCTTTTTTTTTCGCGCGACGCTCCCAACCAGCACAGATAGGTGTCTCGTCAACATCCGTTGCTGACGCGGCTGTCATACTTGTGTCACCATAATAAGCATTTGGTAAACCGAGATGAGGCTCAGCTTGTTCCTGAGGTCCGAGGCCAGGGCGTGGTGCTGTATCGGACGACATTTTTTCTTAAATTTCTATTTACATTTAATAACGTAATATGGCCCGCGCAGGCTGGCTGACGGGCAAGGCTAGACCCTTTGACCAACATGAGAATTCCCGCTGGGCGGTTCACATGCGATGGACACCGCGCCAGCCCAGGATATTTGGCCATGAAACCTCCCCAACTCAGCCGAGCCGTGAGGTATGCCGCCCTGCGCTTTGGTAGCGTCGCCCGTTTTTTCTGCCACTAAGAATCGGCGTTAAGGTAAGTCAAGTAATAGCCATAACTACTTCCTTGATGGTACACAGTTAGCTCTGTCCGCTCTGCTACCTAGTGCCGTCTATTCACAGCCTATGATTAATTCCCGCCGGCAAATGCTCTTTGCTACCTGGGCATCTGGGCTTTATCCAGTGACATTGATCCGTAACAAGATTTCCGATCTCATCTCACATCGTCTTGGCACTCTCGTTGATAGAACCTTAAGAAGCAAGCTTCAGATATGGACACAGGAGGGTTATCAACAAATATGGGTTCGAGTCCTACCATGGATATTCGGTAGTCTCGTTGATCTCTCTTTTCCTAGACCCTCACGTCACATTTTGATAACTATCAACGACTCAAAAGCTGGTCGCCAAGAAGGTCTAGAGATATTCTAGTTGCGGTGCTAGAATCGCAGAGACCTGACCTGCCAAACTGGCCGATCTTCTTGATCCCGCCGACCCACCTAGAGGAATAGGCTCTGCGGCGACGCCGCAGACGAGGGACTTCGACCACTTTTTGACCTAAACTAGCGTCTGAATAAGAAGAACGAGACAGCAAATCTTTTGAACACCACTGAAACATACCAATGAGGGTTGTAGACTTCTTCTGCAGCCAATCCGGCCCCATAGGATGCTATCACGGAATCATCGTTTCGATCACCGGCTCAAGCGCCAAGGGTCCATCTACTGGGTCTCAGGATTCAAGCTTCGGTGCGCGGCTGCACGGCAGATGGTGTGCGCCATTTTATATTCTCCAGGTGATTATCAGACGAAAGAGGCCGGAAAGAGCCTCTTGAAAAGCTTTTCCACGTCCTTGTCGAAGCGCATTGACCAGGTCTCGACGATCTCATGTTGCCCCTTCTCACCCTCGTAGTTAGATCAAAACGTATCCCATCTCTCAATTCAGATCTACGCATTTTCCCCTCTTGTTCATGGTCTGGATATCCCCTCGGTTCCTTGAAAAGCATGTGCGGCCGCAAGGGCCACGCTGCCAAAGGCACTGAATGAAGTTGCTAGCCCGCTGAGCACTTCGATCATCAAACTGACCTTACCTTCTCCAAACTCGATCGGCGATTTGAACCGAAGATCTGGAGGTGAGATCAGCATCACCGGTCTAGCGCCCCCCGGCCCGTAGGAATGCGTAATACATGATATATATATGTGCGGAGCTGTGAGTGACTTCATACACTTCATACAAAATTACCAAAGCGCAAGGTCGAAGATCATCAGCACCTGGATTAATACCTAGGATGTTCCGCACATATTAAACCAGGCCTTTTCTACTTGAAGCTTGGTGTCAGTGTCTCCCCTGTCAGCGTACTTGTTTCGTTATCTATTTCGCTGCGATCAACGTAACGGAGATGATGACGCTGTATTGCTCGCCATTGCGTTCGCGGGTTGTCGGATGCTGCCGACTTGCTATAGCCCGGGTTTCGCTCCAGGCCATGGGCAACATGTATGGGTAGTCACAACATTTCAATCAAACGACAAGCGGCACGCGTATCATGCTCGGACGAGATCTTCAGCTAGTCTCGGGATGGAACTATTGCTGACGAGCGTCTTTCTATATCCAAATTGACGCCGATGTCGACGTAAAGCTATTGGCTACACACTCAACGAATGAGCAAGGTTTTATTTTGTTCTTCTTTACGTATTTATCACCAACATTCAGTCTTACTCTCTTGGCAATCGGGCATAACACTGGGCAAGTTAGGTCACTTCGAGGCCATTGACATGACCCAGCTTTCACATGTTTCGATGAGCTGTATGCCATGCGCATAGAGTCCCCCTTCGTAAAATGGCCTATACGCTTTTCGATAGGCAAGTACCTAGGTACATACAATGTTGAATATAGGAACTCCAGAGCCAATAAACATGCAATCCGATTAGATACGGCATATATAACCGACCCCCAATCTATCACTCTTGCATCCCAGGTCTCGATGGCAACATCTTTCTTCGGCCCATGGATACGACCTCATACAATATCTATCAGATTGGTTTCTATCATACATGCTATACATATGCGAAACCCTCTTATACCTACCTAGGTACCTACCTTCCTAAGGTACCTAGGTGATAGGGGCATTAAGGGGCACATCTCAATTGACCTCTCAAATTTGTTCTACGCGACGATTGATTAGAGTAACATTCTACTATCAGCATTATATGCATGACGTCTCCTCAGAAGCTGAGCGAAGCATACCAGGAACGTAGTTGGAAACCGTAGGCCTCGCTGCTACAAACCGGCTTGAATACTAAGTAGGTACCTACGTCGGTACTTGGTCGTCTAGGGCTCGGTGAAACCCGCTCTGAACAATATTTACGTCCATCTAGATGCTGGACCTGGTGTAGAGTAATCTCAAATACCGAGCGTTTTGGATTTTCACTAGATCGGGGCAGACCCTGGTGTTGCCGTAGGGGCTTACCAGCAAAATACGATATGCCGTGCGACTAACGTGCCGTGTAGGTTCTGATAGCTACAAGCCGAAAGTCTTCCCCTGACATGATTTTCGACTTCAAGTGTTGCTAGGTAGGTACCTACTCGACCTGATTGTAACCCACGTACAATTCAATGGCTGATGCGAACACCGCATCTCACAGCTTATCACACTACAGCAGTGACAAGGCCCCGTTCAAACATCACCTGGTCTTGACTAGGTACCTATCCTACGGAAAAGTCACGAACGCCTTCATTTTGCAGGATCGGATCGGATTTGGGATCTCAACGTCGCGCTGATGATGCCATTCAAGTAACACAAGAGGGCTGGCTATGTCGAACATGATGCGCCGTCCTACACGGCCCGGGCCCGTCCATTCCTTTTAGCCAGAATGTCTTGTACCACAGCATGCTACCATCAAATCAAAGTGGCCAGCCTTCGTTCCCATTTACCTACCTGGAAGTCGAATGACCGTCTGCCCAGTTATGTACCAACCGATGCGGTACACATCCGTAATTTTCTGTTCAAGCGAATAGCTCCCCAAGAGAACTTTGCCGAGGCTGCTGACAGAGACAGGGAATCTATATATGCGTGCCGTTTGCACCAAACCTACAGTCAAGCCCCTGGTCACCCACAACGTGAAGGTGAGTGGTACGAACACGCGCGATGTTACCACGGTACATGTCTACCTATTCAGCAGGGCTGAGGGTAGGAGAGGAAAATACTCGACAGGGATGTAAGATGGATACGATAGCGAAAGAGAAAAAGAAAGAGAAGCACGCAGGCTCGTAAAGGAGAAGGAATAGAAATAGGAAAGGAAGTAAGAGGAACAGAAAGAGTCAAAAGGGGGGAGGTGTGGTTACGCAGCTCGTAAGTCGGCTGCACTTACGGTATACAGGTCACATCGCGGCGGTGCCCCTCGGGTTGACTCCCGACTAGAGCAGGTGGGACACTCTCACCAGTCCAGTGGTATGCACTTACGCAGGATATGCGCGACGGAGATGAGCAGAGACGTCACAGCTGAACACCCGCGTCGTCGCGATTGATAAGGTGGCTGGCTACCTTGATACCATGACTTCAGCTCAGCCGGTTTTCTGGTGATAGAGGCTAGCCGACGTCGGAGATGAGGATCGAGTCGATCTCTGCGAGAGAAAGAAGCGTTTTCATGACCTGGGGGAGGATCCTTCGCACACAGAAAAGGTATGTAGGCACATGCCCAAGAGAGCAGGCCGTCACGATGTGAAAGTGCGGGACCCAAGCAATGGCAGTCCGGGGAAGCAGAGGTGCTTATTTCCGCCGCGAGCTGCATGCAAGGCCTCCCTGGAATTATTGTTTTTTTATACATATCAATATGCAACCTACTAGGTAGTCAGTCAGTAGGTATGTAAGTATAGGTAGGTATGTACATGCAACAACATGGGTGATTAAGAGCCAAAGACAAGCCGGCATTCCGTCGAGGGTTTTCCAGGCCCAGGGGAACCCCCCACATCCGCGCTGTCAATTCCTCTAAACACCCCCACGTTAGATACCCCACGGACGAAGAAGGGTCATGCTTCGTGTATATTGTTCTCGCGTGGAAATCCCGCCATTGCTGTCTGGATTTAGATAGATGAGGTGAGACCTGGGGATTCACAGACTCAGGAACGTGGTGTGATGGCCATGCGTCGCGAGCCAGGGCCATGGGCTTGGGTTCGAGGTAGATGGGTTGTCAGATGAAGAAGCGGCTTACTTCGATGTCGTGTTCCTGTGCTTGATGGAAGAGTTGATGAAAGCGCCTGCGAACGCCACACCTGGCTGAGAAGCTGGATGCTCAACTCAGGAAGTATTGAACATTTGCATCAACTAATATTAAGCATGGAGAATCACATTTTCACATGTAGGCAAATTCTGAACGATGTGAATTATCTCAATTTTTTGGTCTACCTACTAGCCAAAGCAACGCGTACACGACATAACTCATCCGCTCCATCAACGTGTGTGGTAAGAGCCAGTAAGAGATTTGGCAATCCATTTACATACCTTAGGTACATACACATCGACTCTCTAGTTTAGAAGAAGCATCACGTCGTGGGCCGGCCGCAAAAAAGAAGAAAAAAACACGACTCAGATTTGTTTCGAACCATCTCAAGGGCTTAGATACGCAAGGAGCCTGTATTGCAGCAAGTCAAGCTCTCGCAGAGATTGCCGCAAGCAATCTGACACGTCGCCGCGCTGGTCTCGGGGCGTCGTCTTCTAACCGACGCACCCGACGCAGTCCCAGCAACTTCAACCGGAGTTGCGGAATTTGCGACCGAGTTCTCCGCGCTGATTGTGGACGGCGCTGGAGTGGCGAGCTCGGGCTGTAAGGTAGCCGAGTGGATGCCATAGGCGTGTAGACACTCGCCGACGGTACGGGCACGGGTCATGAAGTCGGTCATCTCGTTATTGGAAACCACCACGTGCGCGGTTGCGATAGCTTTCTTCTGGTCAAGACGCCAGATATGCAGTTCGTGAACGGATTCGATTCCGGGGATCTGTGATGGATTTCGTGGTTAGCAGCCAGCTGGTTTGATTGCGGATGCACCATAGGGAACTAAACCGCCTTACCTTCTCGAGGTCGTGCTTGACGTCATCTATGTCAACTCCTTTCGGGGCACTCTGCATGAGGATCTTGCCGCTATTCTTAACAAGGGGAATTGATGAGAGGAGGATCATTATGGCGATACCCATGCTTACACCCGGGTCGGCGTAGAAGCGATGCTCCGAGGGCGCAAGCCAGATGACTAGGGCCGCGATGATGACGCCGATGTTGTTGAACGCGTCGCCGATGACATGGATCAGAACACCCATCATGCCGAGATCGCGGCCAGAAGATTGCAGATTGACAATAGTATGGCGGTGTTCAGCGTGGGCGCTGATCGGCTGTATTTGGGTCAGGGAATGAGCACCAACGAGCGAGCCAATTTGCGAACTTACGGTCAGGGGAACGTCATCCTGGTCTTCTCCCAAGCTCTGTCTCACTGGCATGCCCGCCTCGACATTAACGTGGCTATGGCTGTGACCGTGAGTGCGGTCATGATCATGCCCATGGTTCTCAGTACCGTGGTTATCTGGTGCGTGTGAATGGTTGTGGCCCTGCCCGCCATGGTCGTGGCCGTGGTGCTCGTGTAGCAAGGTTGCGCTGATGATATTGAGAGTCAAGCCAACACATCCCATGATAAGCACCAGCTTGGGGTCCTGGATGGCTATAGTTATTCAGTTAGCCAAGTGACGGATGGGCTTGCCAAACCGGACCATAACTTTGGAGAATACTTACGCTCAACGGAGAGGAACCTCTCAATAGACTGGAGGAAGATAGATATTCCAAGGGCGAGAAGAAAAACTCCGTTAAAGAAGGCGCCGAGTAATTGAGAACGGGCCCAACCAAAAGAGAAGTTATGCGGTGACTCTGCACGTTCCGAGACCTGACAACATTGGCTGGGTTAGTCTAGCCATCCCAGATTCAAATCACTCCGATGAGTAATTGTCAAAACGTACAAGGATTGCGCCCAGTGCAACAACGAAGCCGATGAGGTCATTCATCTAGTGTTCCGTTAGCCGCATTATTACTGAAGATGAAAGGTAATATGAGTCTTACATAATGGAAGGCATCCGCGAGGAGAGCCAGAGACTTGGTATAGAACGCGACTAAAAGGACCTGTCAGCTTCGAGACACATGAAGACGACACTGAAATTGCTTACCAACGATTTCGGCGACGAAGAAGGAAAAAGAGATGCCGATGATGGCACAAAGCTTCTGCTTCGACGAGAGCTTAAATTTACCCATTGTCGGTAGGATTTGTTAGAAGACTAGGTAGGTATATGCGGATCCGGGGCCGGTGTGGGAACTGCTCGGCAGATTAAGTTGGATCGGATCTAGTTATCAATAGATCGCGCCGTCCTGAATAAAGATTTCGGGGCCCGAGTGTGGTTTATGGAAGAAATAAAACGTGAACGGCCTGCGTATGCTGCGTTTGTCGCGTATCCGGTATTTCATAACCAGCGCACTACGAGGTTGACCACTAGATGGTACCCAGTGTATTGAAGAATACAAAAATATGGAAGTGGTGGTCGATAGGTGACAGCACTGGAGGTGCTCATTTATGCGCGGTCCCATGAAGACCGTGCGGTAGTAGTAGTGGTAGTGGTAGTGAGTTGTACCTGGTACCTGAATCTGCTGTCTGTTTATGGCGAGTAGGTACCGAGTCAGTAAAAAAACACAGGTCAGATACTTTAGAAGGAAATGAGTACCTACCTAGATACCTACTACTTTGTATGTAGCATCAAACAGGTACGAGAAAGGAGGTCGGGGTAAAAAATGTTTTGTTTTTCGATGGAATCAATCTGTGGACGCTTCATGAGGTGAAGGGGATGGAGTTATGAACTACCCCCGGTAGTTTCGAATCATCAGCGAAACAGCAGCTGCTCCAGGTGACGGGGATTGTTGGCCTTTGCGCCGACAACCTGGTAACAATGATGTCGATACTTGACTTCGAAAATGCCTACTAGGTCTCAGTCCTTGGTTAGATGTTACGCCTTGTGTGAGCGTGAGCTGTTGCCAATAAATCTTTCACATCGAGATGGGCACCAATGGTTTTGGATTTGCTGTCTCGCGTAATCATCGTGGGCCCGACCCAAGATTTTGATGATAAATTCAAGAAATAAAATTATAATAAATATGTGCACAGGTAGAAAAAAAAGGGGAAGGGGGTCACTGATATGTACTTACCTGCTCGCCTACGCGTCTAGAACGAGGCAGGTACGTCAATTATCGTCGTTGGCATCAAATTTGCGCTGCGCAAGAAGAGCTACCGTCGTATCTTACGGGCCATCGAAATGAACCAGCTCATTTGATTGCTAGAAACGCGGGGGATTCATATCTTGATGGTGATCAATTGATACCACCTACCCAATAGCAACCTATATAAGTGATGGGCTTAATGAACTGCAACTGTTGAGCAGTACCCTATCGAATCATTTCGAGCTGCCAGATTTAGCGAAGGTGAATCTAGATCCCCCTAGCGCATGAGATCGGAAAATTATCTGGTGCATAATAGATCTCACTTGCCTATATGTAGACAGGTATCAATAGATCCATCGTATTTATAGACCATCAAAGCCCGGTAATACTGTGTGCGACAGGTTCGCAATCCCTTGGTGCCGCCCGTATCTACGGCTCTAGATATCAACGTCGTGTTATGTACTCGTGGAGAATACTTCGTAATCGCCCAAGTTACTTGCCTAGGTACCTAGTAGTACTAGGTATTCAGGGATCAATATACCAACAGTATGGAATATACGAAAGACGAAGGCATCGGAACAGAATGGCCCCATCGTGCTAATGAACAACGGAAACAGCATGGGTCTTCCAGTTCCCATGCGGCTTATGAGACGGCACATGCATAATCTTCGACACAAACGTCTATGAATATTAGATAGCAGGTCCCATAACGGGGACCTGAGGCGTCGAAACAACTTCGTCCAGCGAGACTTAGCGAATCGGATAGTAGCTACGTGTAGGAAGAGATCTTTCTATATCGATATGTCTCAGGTCGATCCACGGGAATAGTGAACCCGATTTGAGGTTTAGGGTTGGGTATCCTGGAGTTGAATCGGCGCAAGCTCTCCCCAGCCATCAGCTTGGCTTTATTGCTATAAGTATCTGACGTAGTTCAGACGACAGCACCATATCAGCGCGTCATCATATTGGATGGGATGTCCGAATGTTCTAACAGTAGACAGTTAGTCATCACTCGTAACCTAGAAATAAGAAATTCCTTTGTGGTGCTCGCCCGAACTATTAGAATTTCCCATAACTCTGAAATCGCCAGAGACGACAGACAGCCCGGCACCTTATGAGGCACTTAGAAAGAAACCCATAATTGAATGCATGTCTCTCGCATCTAAGCTTGCGTGCTGCCGAGCTTTCCTAGTTCGCCCTGTTATACGTCGCACGGCAGACTCGTCATACATCGTGTTACGGCTGAAAACATTCTCGACGTTTGCTAATCAGCAAGCGGAACCTCGACGAAGGGGATTTTTAGAAACCATGGAGACCATCAAGGTACGTGCGTACTCCCGTGGCGGGCAGGTGCATATAAGTTAGCCTTCTTGATACTAGGTATCAGAGTGGACGTCACTCGAGTCCTGATGACCTAACACGTTAGCTAGAATACTATTGGGGAGAACCTAGGCGGCAGGGCCCAGAATGTGGCTACTCGTCAGTTCAGTCTGGATCAGGTCCCCGACTTGACCGGCAAGGTTGCAGTGGTTACGGGCGGAAGCGAAGGTATTGGGTATGGTTGCACGCATACGCTGCTGAAGCACAACATCGCCAAAGTCTATATACTTTCAATATCTGAAGAGGTGGTTAAGGGAGCCAAGGGGGCCATTGCGAAGGAGATTGGCCAACAGGCGGCAGACAAGACCATATGGATACAATGTGATATGTCGGATTGGGTAAGGGTTAAGAAGGTGGCTGATGATATCATGAAGGAGAGCAACAGACTCGATATACTGATCAATAATGCAGGAAGAGGGATCATGACTTACCAGCTCACCGATTACGGCGTCGATAGGCACATGGCCGTCAACCATATGGGACATGTGATTCTGACATCTCACCTTCTGTCGCTCATGAAGAAGACAGCGTCCGAGAAAGATAGCATCGTCCGCATGTCAAACCAATCAAGCAATGCACACCAAGCAGCGCCGAGCGATACGAAATTTGAGAGTCTGGAGGAACTGAACAGAGATCTTGGGCCAAATGGCCAGTACGGTCGCAGCAAGCTGGCGAATATCCTATATTCCAGATACTTCACAAGGAATGTGACGAACGCAGGCCATCCTAACCTGTTGATGAACGCAACTCATCCAGGATTCGTGAGCACTAAAATGAGCAAACAAGACATCTTCGAACCGTTCCCGCTTGGAGGGTACGCAATGGCTGTTGGCATGGAACCATTTAAGAAGGATCAATTCGAAGGCGCTGTGTCGACAATGTTTGCTGCAACATACACCCGGGATTCGGGCCAGTACATTTGTCCACCGGCTGTACCGGAGCCGGGAAGCAAGTTCTCACAGGACGAGGCTCTAGCAGATCGACTGATGAAATTGACATGGAAGGTTGTGATGGAGAAGACAAGGCATGAATCGGTCGACAAGGGATGCCCCCTCGAGGATCTGGTATTGGATTAGATGGACACTAGGTACCTAGTTGGTGTTGAAGCTATGCCTAGTAGTAATAGATACTGGGTATGGTAGTATGGACGTATTTGTACAGGCATACAGGTATCATGGACGTGGTGGAAATTGTCTTGATCGTGACCAGGAGGTTGCGGGGATACCGGTTACGTATATGTGAGGATCCGTTTTTGTATGTACCGATTACCTACTAGGTACCTAGTAGGTAAATAAAAGATTTCCTTTATAAGAGAGGATAAAGTACCTCCTATGTGAATATATACCTCGGAACATTGAATAATCCATACTAGGTAGTGAAATCGAAAGCGGTCAATGCTACTCGCCAATTCTGCCGGTTCTATCTTGGCAATTCGCTTTTCAACATTCCCACCCGCCTCGCCTCTCCATGTCTCTCTGTCTCTCTGTCTCTACTAGTCTACTGCCAATAAGCTCGAGGGGTTACCTACCTAGGTATCCTTCAAATTACATTTGCGCTCAGGTAAATGGGTGTCATGTTCTTCTCTAGCCTTGCTGCCGTTCCTCAGGAAAGAGTCCCTATCTTCTCACAATGATGCGCTTAAATCTATTTGAAATTGGATAATAGAGGGAAGATGTCTCGAAATACTGCTCTTTCGCCCTCGGCACCACGCCGAGCTACGCAATGGACTTCGCATCTGCGACAGTTTAGCAGGTCAAGCATTGACAGGGCTCCTGCTGAATCGTTCTTACCGGAAGGTACCACTGCTAGCTCGTCTGCCACCGTAGAGCCACCGCCGACAACGAAACGAGTCAACGACCACATATGTACCGTGACTATCAACGAGTCTGTTATTCGCGACGAAGTTCTCGTAAACCTCGACATGTTCGGAGGTGCTGTTCAACCTGGCATGCTGATGTCCATTACGCCTACAAAGTCGGACCAAGATCGACTTCAGGGCTCTCAGTATGGAACATTGAGGCAATCGTCCTACAATCGAAGTTTCGCGCCTGCCACTCCTACCGATGACCTCCCTAAACCAGATGGCGATGCAGGCCGAAGGTACATATTCGTTGCGAAGGATGTCTCGAAAGAGTTGAAGGCTAGGCACCCGGGCGTCGAGGTCTACGTTTCTAAGCAGATTGGTATCGCGTTTAACATGAGAAAGGGGACCCAAGTAATACTCGCCCCGGTTGATCATCTTTCACCCGCTATTGAGGCCTCCCACGTCGAGCTCTCCTTCAAGGATATGTATATGTCCCGCGCCGATATGTGGAGGCTTGCGGTCGCCGACCTAGCCGACCGGACCGTGTACAAAGGTCAAGCCATATTCTTCCTGGGTGCGATCAAAGCAACTGTGAGCACTGTCTTTGTGGAAGGGCGCAAGGTCCGTTCCGCGTTCTTCGGCCGGAATACTCGACCTATCTTCCGAAGCGAGTCGGCCAGATACGTACTATTCATACAGATGGCACGGGAAATGTGGGATTTTGATTCCGATGGCTCTGGTGAAGTTATGTTTTACAAGGTCGTGAACGGATTTCTCCCGGCATTATTCAAGAAATGGGCGATGCTGCAAGTGAAGCATCTGGTTAGTATTGTGCTCTTCGCGAGAGTCGAATATGACACTGGTTTGACAACCGAGTTCGCGGATTCCCCCCTTCATCATGATTACTATACTGGATTCCAAACATCCGGGGATAGGCGCCCTTACAAGGATTTCTACCGCGTCGTCGTTAGCGAGATGTCTAGTGGAGAATGGACTAGAATATTGCATCAGCTGAAGATGGAATTCAACGTCTTCCGCCGGGATTTTAGTCTTCATCATCGAGAAGCCATGGTCAGTAGTACGGAAACGCCTGAAGACCCTTTTGGAAAAGGCACATCTGCTAGCAAGATCAGGGTACAGTCATCTCTCGCCATGCATGGCAATTTCCTTGAAGCCATCAACCTGGCGTCCTCCTTGTATGCGCATGATTATGTAGATCGAGATCTTCTGCGGACCGGCATATCAATAGTGGTAATCAGCCCAGGCCCCGGCGTTTTTGAAGTTGAATACGAATCCTTGCGGCGGACGACTGAAGCCCTCGTTGGCAATGGGATAGGTATTGATCTTATATGCATCCCGAATATACCATTGCATTCTGTTCCTTTGTTCCGTTACCGAAACCCTCATTTCCTGGGGGCTCATCAAAGACTTCATACCCGGTCGATCAGGAGTCGTGAAAGCACACCGAAGCAACCCACACCATTGGCTGGTAGCTACACCACCATTGGCGAGTCTGTGTCCCCTACGAAGGCTGGCGACTCTTCCAGCAGAATGGATTCGACAAGTTCGACTTTGTACACTGATGAATGGGCTTTCGCAGTACCTCAATGGTTACACATCTCCTACTGGACAGGAAAGTCGGAAGAAGCATTGTCGTTTCAAGGCATCACCCTATCCGCTCTTAGTCAGTCTCCAAACCGCCGCCAAGACGACTTTACGATTCGATGTAGACTTTACGATCTTCAGATGAGGAGTGTGCTCGAAACCAACGAGATCGAGACAGCACCGTTGCATGCTGATCCCGCATACGCGAACACGATCGGAAAGTTTGAACGCGAAAGGAAGTCATCCAGCGGCGACAATCAGCTATCGGCACCTAGAAATCGGAAGGTGCCCGAAACACTGTTTGACCCAGTCTACGGGTTTTCGAAGTTTACACCCGAAAAGATGGCCAGAACTGGAGAGACGCAGCTGTGGAAACAGCTGCAGAGCTTCGACGAAACCAGAGCCCGACTTCCATCGCACAGACCTCTTCCACCTTCACACTCGTACAGGGAACTCGAAGAAAGCGCCGGCAAGCAGCTAATGGAAGACACCAGTCTATTTGGTACTTCGGTGGGGGATACCAAAATAACCGGCCCATCCGGGTTGTCTTCGAGTACCACGTCGTCGAGTAGAATTGGCTTGGACAGGCCTGTGTCCAGGACTGTCTCCCGAAGAAATTCAAATACTGCGAATGTACACCATAAGCCGCCACCTGCAAAGCCGCCTAAATTCATGAGGCAGATTAGTCTAGGCCATCGCGGGTTTGGCATTGCGGCTCCCAAAGTGGCGACAGCTGAATTGAAGGTGGAAAACGTCACAAGGGCGGAAACCACTGGGCCCGGGTCCCAAACACCCTCGACCCCTAGGACCACGCCGATGACGCCTATCAAATCCGCGACTCGGCCGAGCTCATCGAAAGCCGCCAGTACCGGCAACATACTACAGATTTTGGACCAATCTGACTCGGCGACTGATTTTCTGCAAACAACGCCAAGCCGACCTATCCAGATCAGGAATCCGATTCAATTGCTGGAGTCGGGGAGTAGTAGCACACTGAGATCCGGCCAGATACCAGCTACGCCTATTGCTAGAAGTGCGCGGCCTGACGATCGGGACTTGAGGTATTCCAATGCTCTTCGGGAGGAAGATCAGAAGAGATTATACAACTCGAAGTTGCGAGCGGGCGGTGTGCCGGAATTGCCCACTACGCTTTCACCAACTACTGCCATGGCGCCCTGGTTAGTTGTGCTGAACCCGTCGAACCCAGACATCAACAAGGTGGATGATTCGATTTTATTCAGCAGATGGCAGCACGTATTTCCGCGGCCATCGGAGATGAGGGTTATGAAATGGAAATCTTTATCTTGCCCTGCGGCGGTCCCGCTGACTACCGAGTATTTCCCCACTCAGGCTCAATTCAATACGGAGTATCAACGACAGCCGTACAACATTTCTCAGGAGGTAGACGATGAATACGCCGAGCAGCCAAAGTCACGCGCCGAATTTCTGAGAGAGCTAGTTAGTGCTCGATTCGCGCATGGGTTCCAGGTCGTGATCGGTCACTCAGTAGCCAAGGCATTTGATCAAAAGGCCGTGAGGATTGCAGACGTCTTCTCTATAGACAAAACTGTGAGCGATGGCACCAGCATATTTATGAGCATCGGCAACACTATTCACCAGCTATCGTGTGTTAACGGCACTGAGGTTGAGGTGAACATCTACGTGCGGAAGCCAACCGAGTCGTTGGTACACATGCATCAGCCACCACTATACAAACCAGCAATTCGCACCTTACTTGATGAGACATATCAGACGGTTGACGTGGACATCCTGACCCCAAAACCTGAACGCAACTGGAACTACATAGACTCATACCTTGCCGGGCACACAGACGAGATGACTGAGAACCTGAGGTTCTGGCGTGCTCGCTTTGTACTCATACCAATGCACGCTCGGACGGCCTCAGCCCCGTCGGCGAAAAACGAAGACGACGATGAAGAGGTCCGTCTTGAAGGTATTAAGAGACTCGCCCAACTTTGGCAGCGGCACCGGTTTCTGTCCCCTTCCGAACGGCAGTTCCAGAGCGCTGGTGCGAAGAAACGAGATCCTAACCCCCTAGATATCATCTATAAAACCGAAGACTCATCCGTAGTCATTGCCGCTGAGATGGAGTCTCTCCCTCTGTTTGAAAATTACGATACCACAAACCGTAAGGGTCTGGTGTCAAATAGAGAGCGTTTTTCCAAATCCAATTTCAACGTCACTGCCTTAGCCGAGGCAATCCAACAACCAGTGGAGCTAGGCGGAATACGAATGCAAACTCGAAGGTGGCACTTTCGGATACACTATCACTGTTTCATTGGATCCGATATGACGACTTGGCTTATGGATAACTTCGAGGACCTCGAGAGTCGGGAAGAAGCTGTTGAGCTTGGGAACTCCTTGATGGTCCTCGAGGATGATAAAGCAAAAGATAAGGACAAAGAAACCAGCAAGGACACGAAAAAAGATCGTGAACGCGGTATCTTCGTTCACGTTGAAAGGAGACACCCCTTCCGCGACGGCCAGTTCTTCTATCAGATCGTTAGCGAGTATGCGAAACCGCAACCGCTGGGCTGGTTCAATACTAGAAGAAAAGATGTTTCCGTGCCTTCAACGCCACTAGCGGAAAATCCACCAAAGGACTCGCCACGCCTGACTTATTCTGGAATTCAAAAGCCACTGTCGATTCACGAAGAAAATTCTCCAATCTCTGGAAGTACGACACCCACTTTGGCCACAAGTAGTGGGAAGAAACCCAAAGTAGTTTTGAGCAAGATGATGAAGTACGATGTCGACCACCGTAAGAAGTCTTATCGCCCTGAACGCATCAACTTACATTACGACCGGCTTCACAACCCCGACAACTGTTATCACATTCGTATTGATTGGATGAACGTGACGGCGAAGCTCATTGAGGATGCTCTCAAAAGCTGGGCAGCAATAGCGGCACAGCATGGTCTTCGCCTAGTCGAGGTCCCCATCGCAGAGGCTTGTCATATTACAGACATAAACCCATTTCGAAGGCCGTATCGCATCAGACTTTCCTTAACCCCCCCTACTCAACGGCCTGTGACGTATTATGACCCTGGTTCCTTTGGCCCACAAACGCAGCCAGGGAAGTACTACTATCAGAAGGCTATACTCAGAAAGTTTGACTACGTACTAGATGTTGAAGCTGCTTCTAACTTTCCGAGCAATGTAGATGTTAGTTACTCCTGGGGGAAGCCGGATTTCAAATATACCCAATATATCCATCGCTCGGGTTTGCTACTGGCCGAGATCACTGACGAAGGCGACCTGCTACTACTGGCAAATAGACTATATAGCAATCGTGTGGGAGCAGCCCAACCCACCCAGGGACGTGCTGAGGCAGCGCCTAACGAACGGGTTTCAAGACTCATAAATACCAGCGTATATCCGAATTATGGGTTCCCCGAGCCTACACCGATATCATCTCCTATGTTTAGGCCTGTTCTCTTTGCCCCCCCTACCACTCGAGCGCCGGCCGATCGGTCTCCCAGCATAGGACCAAGCGGAGCGAACCCCAGTGCGTCAATGACTAGCAGTCCCCTTGGGGAACCCGAAGCCCTAAAACAGGCGCTTGAAGTATTCTGTAATGATGCGAAGGCTCTCGAAACTTTCTATAAGGTGACGCAAGAGAGAGGCGTGACGGGAACTCCAATGGTTGGTGCGGCGTCTTTGGGTCCTGAGGCGGTTCCTGACGCTAATATCCCGACACTCGTCCTCGGTGGTGCCAGCAGTGGCACAGAATCAGGTACCGGTATCAGTCCTAGAACGCCCACGCCCAATCTAGCAGGCTCACGACTCTTTCGGCGTGGTAGCATTCAACATTAGGCAATCGCAGCCCGACTCAGACCCAGTCTCATGATCTGAGACTTCACTGCCAAAAGATCACATTGAAATCAAAACTAGTGTCACTTTTCTCATACATAATACGACTCTGGGGTGTCCGGCTGCCTCCCGAGGGGAAGGGGGTATCAGAATGCCCATCGGCCCAGACCTACATATTACTCCGCGCTCCAATGAGCGGGCACTGCCTCTTAGCGGTTGACTACTTATATACTTAGGTATTCAATGTAACAGTATGTGACAAAGGCAATAAGTCCTAGGGAAAGTCCATCAGCTATCATCATAACCATAATATTGTTGGTGTCCCGTCCCTCAATTAGGATATTATATATCAGGATGGCGAGGGGGCATGTGCAGGGTTTATGCTCTAGCACAGGTGAAGGAATGCCGGTAGGTAGGCGGTGAGGGTGACATCTGATAGGTCAACTCTCCGTCGTCGCAAGCCGGCGCAGTGTGGGATACGACCAGCGACTAAGTCCGGCGCGCTGCCAGCCACATTACATACCCATGACCTTCTTGCGCCTCTTCATTCGTCGCATGCTGTAGGCCTTGCTGCCACTCGCATGCCGCATGCGATAGAATGCGGGCATTTCTAGAACGCCGCAAAGCCACCTATATAATGACACATGGGCGGCACGCGGGCATGGTTGGGCGTTCTTCCGGGGAGCCAAACTTGTTATCATCTGCATATACTTGGAATTCGATGTGAGATGGTGGATATTCAGCTGAATAGGTACCTAGTAGACTGACTATACACCATATAGCATAGCACTGCAAAGCAAGAGAAGAGACTGCTAGGCTGCTGGGTAACCAGAACTCGGGTTTCAGGGGTCGGATGGGTGGCTACCTACCTATATATTTGTATGATAGCCAACTCTACGTCGAGTGTGTGTAACACGATATAGATGCATCGCTCTTAGAGCCCCCCTCTTGCTGGCTGGGCGGCATTCATCGATGCGTGTGCATCTCGGAGCCCTAGGCTTTTGAATGGAAGACGCCCTGGGGTCTTTTAGTGCTAGTCTTACGTACCCCATACCTTGGATCATAGCGAAGCCATATATAGCACCCACGTAGTAAATAGGTACACATGTGAACCAATGCTAACCTGATCCAACTAATTGTATTTGATGTAATAGCCTTGAGGTCTGTTTGGTTTGAAATCTGCCGGCCTGCGTGCGTGGCATTGCCACGTTTTGGATGCTACTAATCAGGGGCTGGTTCACTAATGTTCACAACGTGTTTTCTCTTCCTTTTGGGGAAATCCTAATCATCGATGCTCGATCCTTCGGACGTTGAGTTTCGAAATTACAATATGCCTAGGTATCTAGTAGGTACGTACTTAGGGTAGGTAGATATCAAGAATTGCTACCTACCAGGTACCTAGTAGGTATGGATGTGCTTTCAGGTTCAGATCATGATGAAAATCTGGGAATCTGGGAATCTGGGAATCTGGGGGAACTTGGGAGATGAGGTCTTGGAAGTCTTGGATCAAACAGACAAGCTTTCGCCGTCAATTGATTTGCACTGCAGTTCGTCAGTAGAAAAGCCTTGGAATTTACTTGGCTAAAAGCTTCCTTGGGCTTAGCTTTACTTAGCTTTGCTTAGCTTCACTTAGCTCCTCGCCTATCAGGTACAGTGGGTACAGCTTCGTATGTACCTAGCAGATTAGTAGCCCTGGAGATTAGCAGATTAAGTCATCATGCATCATCTCTCCGTGTGTAACTGGAATTCTTGAAATTGATGTCTGTGTGAATTACACCATCCACGTCAGGACGCAACAACAAAAGCCGACAAGAAACAAGGAATGAGGAATGTCTTTCAATCCTAACGGAGAAACATATTGATTTTTTTTTTTTTTTGATAGACACGTTTCCTATATCCACGGATGTTTACAATACCAAGGACCTGGCAGTTAATCAGGTAATCAGGTAATCAGGTACATACTACGGATCCGTAGGTACAACAGATAGATCGATCTGTCACGGAAATTTTAATAGCCGAAGAACATGGAACCACCAGGGCACCTATAGGATAATAATCAGCATCAATGCCGTTAAGATACATCAATAAACACTGCTTCGTACTACAAGAACCATTGAAATTATAGACATCTATTCGATCCATTTCCTGCTAGGTATAGTAGCACTGGACATTCAACAATGATACCTAACATCTATGATACATCTATGTATGTACATAAGGTACATACGCAGGTATGACAAGCGCTCTACCCCCGGCCCAAGGGTCCAAAAGCTCCACTGTAGACCCAGTACCCTGTAGCTTCGGGGCTCCATAGGTACCTACCTACGATCTCCATATACGCGTGTACCTTCAGCAGCCCTGGAGGAATTCTACATCAGGCACGTAGATGTTGCGGATTCCAAATTGTAAGCTTGAATGCGCAGCCCTTTGCAAGCGAGTATGTAATAAGATATAAGCGCCGCATTACTACACTGTTTTTACATATCATACATCAACTATATGTATTTGAGGCCTCCGGGCGAGTTCGCGTTACTACTACTATCACTGCCCCTTTGTGTGCTAGGTACTATGTAGGTACATATGTAGGTAGAGACTGAACAGATATGTATCTACCTCCAGGTGATTTGATTTAATTTGGTATGAGGGAATGGTACCTGAACACCTCCAGAGCAAAGCACAGGATGTAATCTTGGCAGAGTTACCCAAGTACCTACTAGGTAGGTAAAATGTAAGTGATCAATTACCTGCGTACATACATAGTATGGAATACTTAATGGTCTACCTACAATGTATGTAGTATCGGGAAGACATTCGGTACCTAGCCGAATTAACGGAGCCATAGAGCCAAGCCAGGTTTAACGTGGGGATCGATCACTTTTTCGATTGCCTGGTGCGGCTGTATACAGTATCAGATACCTACCTAGTAGTACCCAGTAATTTAGCCATTCAGGTACCAGTAGGTACTTGCGACGTACCTGGTTTACCCAAAGGGAGCAGCAATAGCAGCAACAACAACCCTTGCTTGCTTTTTTTTCTCCTAATTCTTCCCTTTCGTCCAATTCAAGATTCGTAGTCTGCCTGTCCATCCTTCAACTTCAACGGGCTTACTCTATGATGACCATCTGAATTTATACTTTGTCTCTTTCTTATTCACTCGTTTCACCATTTTCCCACCGTAGTCAACGTTATCTACATCTACCTTTAGGTACTGTACCCCGTTCAGGTATCTACCTATCATCAACCTCGTCAATATCGACACATTCCCACGTACACCCCCGATTCAATCTCCTCCCAAAAGGATTTCAATTTCCACATCGAATCACAACAGATACAACCTATTAGGCATCCAACTCGGAAAGGTTATAAAAGGTCGCATCCAGGAAGAGAGAAATTGAAATTACAGAGAATCCTACCTCTCCTACCATTCTCCCACCAAAGCAGATGGTGGGCAAACTACCGAAGAGCGCCATATACCGAATCTAATAATCCGGCCCCCAATTCTGCAAGACATTCGTCAATCCAGCCTGC
Organism: Hypoxylon rickii; assembly: GCA_902806535.1. Taxonomy (NCBI): domain Eukaryota; kingdom Fungi; phylum Ascomycota; class Sordariomycetes; order Xylariales; family Hypoxylaceae; genus Hypoxylon; species Hypoxylon rickii. The sequence goes on along the minus strand of CADCWY010000070.1, from coordinate 148,605 downwards.
CTCGAAGTATTGATATAAGGCTGAGGAGTAGCTTAAGACGCTTTTGGGGAAAATGGACGAATGTAAGTCTAAACAACCCAGCTCCCTCTTCCATTTCAAACACGAACAAAGGGCAGTCCAAGGCAATCAGTGCGATGAAAGGCGCGAAACCAATGGCAAACCACAAAGCAATTGAGGAGGCTTCAAGGCAGTCGATTCCATATCCCGTATCATACTAGACGGGCTATCCCTTAGTCCTGCTCTGTTTTGTCTGCGGCATATTCCCAAGTTGAGATATCGCCTGTTCTGCCGATGTACGCATCATTGCAGCTATGGTTCATATGTCACGGTTTTAGCGTCGAACAAGCGCTTTACGACAATTCGATTGCCAACAATCCTATCCCACATTCGCACATCAACATCATTGTTCTGGTTGCGATCCTTGTACTCTGCTCTGCCACATCCTACACCCTGAGCGCTTAGGTCGCAACTACAAAACACGTCCAAGCTGCCCTGCCTGTTTTTTCACTTTCCTCGACCGATTGTATTTTATAGAGCTTCATATAACCGCTATAGTACCTACTGAGTTTGGAGCATTGGGTTTTTACTTATCATGGATTTGCAAATAGTCAATATTAGAAAGATGAAGGCCAAGGCCCACGCCATGAGCCGCCGCGGTTCTGGTGGCAGCGCTCGGTTCAATCCCTTCAGGCACATATCCTACGGAGCGCCTAAACGAGCAAGTACCATAGATGCGGCTGAGCGAGGGGCGGCAAACGGCGAGGGCGATACAGCACAACTTAACCCGTCGACAAGCGCCCCCGGGCGCCTTTTAACTCCGATCCAGCAATCATCAAGGAACAGCAAGGAAGTTGACGGTGGCGAACACGAGGAGCAAGGCGAGACCTATGAATCCCAAGCGACCACTGTTGGGAACGACGTTGATAGCAACAGCATCGTGCGACATCGCGGCGCCCAAGATAATGCCGCCATCAAAGAGGAATCAACAAACGAGGAAGACAAGTCGAAGAAAAGGAGAAGCGCTGATGGCAAGTTCTTCAAGCATATCGAACCAGCCGAGCCTTTCACTACCTGGAACCAGATCCAGCGCGTCTTTTTCTGCTCTCCCATCAATATTCTGCTACTGGCAGCCCCAGCAGGTATTGCTCTTCACTTTCTCAATTTTGATGGCAGGGTTGTGTTTGGTGTCAACTTCATCGCCATTGTGCCGCTTGCCGCGATGTTGAGTAACGCCACCGAGGAAATCGCTATGCGAACAGGAGAGGTGCTCGGTGGACTTATAAATGCGTCTTTTGGGTAAGTTACGGACAACTCTGGCCAAAATTTCATGCTTGCTAATTGGTGAAAAAAAGTAACGCTGTTGAGCTAATCGTAGCTATCATTGCTCTCACTCAGAACCAGATCAAGGTTGTGCAGACCTCTTTGGTCGGCAGTATCTTGTCCAACCTTCTTCTCGTGCTCGGGTTCTGCTTCTTCTGCGGAGGTATCAATCGTCGCGAACAGTTCTTCAACACTACGGTAGCGCAGACTGCGGCTAGTCTATTGGCTCTGGCAGTTGGAAGTCTCATTGTCCCAACCGTCTTCGCCCATACCGACGATTTCAACCAAGGCGAAATCAACTTGAGCCCAGACGCAGTTCCTAGCTTGTCTCACGGTGTCGCCATTATCCTGTTGATCGTCTATGCCTCGTATCTCTTCTTTCAGATGAAGACTCACGTCACTCTCTTTAACGAAGAGAGCCAGAAGGTTGCAAGCAAGCCTATCTTTAAGAAGAGCCTACCGGAGAACGCCATTGCATCCGGAATTGCCAGAGCCGGTGCGGGTGCTACTCATGCGGGTGTTCGCGACGAGAACGGCCAGCTAGGCGCAATGATGATGAACCCAGCTGGCCACGTGGATGACGACGAAGAGGAAGGGCCGCAACTTAGTTTCCCGGTTGCTTTCGCTACGCTCATCGGTGCGACTGTTATCATCGCGCTCTGCGCCGAGGGCATGGTTGGTGGCATCGAAGCCATCACGTCTTCGGGTGCCGTCAGTGAGGAATTCGTTGGTCTCATTCTCCTCCCGATCGTTGGAAATGCTTGCGAGCATGCCACTGCCGTTACCGTCGCCATCAAGGATAAAATGGATCTTGCCATCGGTGTCGCCATTGGATCATCTATGCAGGTTGCGCTCCTACTCATACCGCTACTGGTCATCATTGGTTGGGGTATGGGCAACCAGGATATGACCCTCGCCTTCGACACATTCCAGGTTATCGTTCTCTTCGTATCAGTTCTCCTGGTCAACTATCTCATCGGCGACGGAAAAAGTCATTGGCTTGAAGGTCTGATCTTGTGTTGTCTGTATGCTATTATTGCTACTTGCGCATGGTGTAAGTTATCCAACCCCCTATCCGCTACATTTAAGCAACGGAACGCTAACAGTGTGAAAGTCTACCCCGTGATTCCTGAGGGTCAATCAGCATAGGTGATTATCGAACTACCAACTAATTCCTAAGCCGAAATTGAACACGCTTGACCCTCGATGAATCTCTGCACCACTAGTCTCGATTCAATCCCCTTAAAGTGATGATTGGGTTTTAATTAACTTTTATACCTTTTCGTTGTACCATATTCTCTTATTCTCTCAGTGCTTTTCAATAGCCTTGGTCCTGGGTCCTTGTGTATACCTAATTATGAATCCTACCAGGTTAAGTCACCACGCTAAATTTCACTTCTATATTCCCCGTGCGCAATGCATTCAAGCCAGGATTTTGGAGTTGGGCGTTGCTATATTTCAAGGAAGTAACATGACCATCAGCATGCTCCTCGGGGAAGGGGTGTCTCCAGAGTTCTAGTATCACAAGTTGGCGAATGCAAGATGGCTTGATATCCAGATACGAAAAGGGTATAGATGTGTTTTGAGAACTGCGGGGAGGAAAAGGAAAATCATACGCCCTCTCAAACCCGGTTTTACAAGCCCCACAGAAGATGACCTACGTTTATGCCTTTGTTTGTTTGGAAGATAAATACCTTGATATGGAGGGCTAGGAGTGGCTGGACAGAGATGTAGTTGTAGTCCATAGGTCCAGTTGATATACCCGACAGTGATAAAGAATTGCTCACTCCTTGGATTTTATTGTATAATCGTAAGCATAATCCCCGACTATTAGGTGCTGGGAAGTACTTATTACTAGGTACCTACATACTGTACACAGTAGAACCAGACATGGTGTAAACTACATTGACTCATGCTAGTCGGCCGGCTGCCTTCAATTCTAGGCCACTCTAGCTATCCGTTCGTCTAGGTACCCAGAAGGCTATGCGGCGGCTCCCAGCCAACCGTGCTTGGAACTATGCTACTAGCTACCTAGCTACTAAGTACAAGCCCTACCGGCGATTCGCGCCATCGCATCTAGTGCCGTGCATTATCACCGATTCATTGTTGTTACACCCGTCAGCTATCCTACCTTAACAATCCACAGCAACAACGCATTGGCGGAGCCACCCGTGCAGGCTGTGTCGCTCCAGGGCTGCAGGTTCCCAGTTACTTGGGTGCCCTGGAACCGTTGGGCGATAGGTAGGATAACAAACAAATAGGTGCCTGAGCCGTCCAAGATCGGAACTAATGACCGTGACGTGTCATGTTTGACACGCGTTCTTTTTTTTCAAGGCGCGTCATTCGATCCGGTAATTGTTGGTATTGGCGTGTTTACGACCCATTACTGTGTGACTATATGCGACTGCGCTGGCGACTCATATACATTTGACATATCCTAAGTAGTGTACCCAAGGTAACGTCAGGTGTTACGAAACAGGGAATGCGGAATGGTTAGGCCATGGGAAGATAGGCAACTAACGATATATGACTTATGAACAACCATAGGTATAAGTTACACATTTCATGACTGCAACTTATAAAGCCTACCTAGTAGGCTACATATGTACTTCCACTACCCGATCTAACACCTCTTGATTGGTGCTGTAACTACGGCGGTTGAAGATTCTCACAACTCTCCCCCCCTTTTTTTTTCCTATGTGTTTACCTATCCAAGAAGTTGAGGTCCTAAGTCCAGACATTACCCTGAGATACCTGCTAAGTACCTAGGTAGTCAAATATGCTTCTTGGATGTCTTGGGACTGAAAATGGAGTGGGAGTAGTTGGTCATCCGCCCTTGGTCACCTAGGCGCGTGTTCACGAGTCTTGACTACCCGTAATATGACAGGTACGTACTAGATGCGGCGGAACATAGACCTTAGGGGACACGGTACCGTTGGAATCATTCCCGGAAACTCGGTGCATTCGAACAATGTGGGAACATAACTGCTATGTTGAAAACCTGCCAATATGGCCCGTCCTAGGTGGGATGTGACCGGCCTTAAAGTCTTTGATTATTTCTATAAGGTGAATATGATTAATTTCTTCAAACCATAATGATCACCATAACGGTCAATCGTATTCTCGGCGACTAGAAAAAGGGGGTATGCCACTTCCGGTCTTCTCCTCCGTACATCCACGCTAATCGAATTCAAGGTCGTGGCCCGCCAGCCCTTGTTTGTACATCACTCCCCTATTCGCACACTCGAGTATTAAACTCACTGCTTCCTGCAGATAGAGGCCTTAGACGAGCTAGGCTAACAAATTAACAGTCCACGGCCCCTCTACGCCTACGACGTGCGAATTTGTTTTGGCCCAACATGCTGTAATAGGGGCTCTGTCGGGCACATCACTCGTCGGTTAAAAATTAATCGGGTTCGTTTCTCTGGCAGATTACAGGGGACACTAGACACCTCATCACTTTCTACGTCATGTGCCAAAACTCAGCTATCCATGAGCTACATTCCGGGCGTATTAATTATAATGACTAGTCCGGTAAACCCCTTTTTTTCGAGCCCCCCATCCGACATGACATGATCATCGAACCTTCTGACGTCCAGAGGTGTAGCGATACTAAACGGCTTAGACTGAGTTACAACACGCTCTCCGGTAAGATTGCACAGTCCCTTACTGTTGCCGGAGCACGAGAGGTCAATGAAAACACCACTGGTTGCTCTACCGGCCCATCAGCGTAGGTCTAAGGCCCTGGGACTTCGGCCAACGGCATCTAGAGCCGTAAGTCGTGGGTTCTCTAGAAAGAAGTGACTTTGTCAGCGATGGGCGGTGGACACAGACTGTTGTTTCTCCGGTTGGTCCTCCATTGGTTGTTATCTTGTTGGTTCGCCCGTCTATTGTTCAGCAATGGGTTGGCCTAGGGGGAATAAGGGAATGAAAAGGCGACAGGAAACTCTCTCCTTTTCCATAGCTCATATAAAGGTAATTTAGATTCTTAAGTCATTAAGGGATCGCCGTATTTACCCCTATGTAATATATCAACGCACTAGTGCTTAGGAAACCCGATAGGAGTTGCGCTTAACCAATATTACCTCCCTGTAATGGCGAGGTAGGTTATGAGTAACTATGGCGATGCTGCGTCGTCGCGTATATTCCACCAGTTAATTCCAAATATTGCTTTTGAGTACCATAGGAAGATGAGCAGGTTTTGCCTCTGGAAACCTCTCCCGGATGTCTATAGATTTGGTTTGAGCTTGCCCCATTAACTAGAGCTGGGCACATAGCTAAAGGTTATGGACTCCTAAGATCCGTTGCAGGAACCTCGCATTAGAAAACTGCCGGGTGTTCTGAAACCAGCAGGTATCATGAGCTGGTATTATGTGTTGCGCGTCTTGACTATTAACTACCTACTCAAGCACTGAGGAAATGCCTTGTTTGTGCTACATCGCAATGTGCTGTACATTAAAGCAGTCCTTAACCTATAATTTCAGCACGTCTGGCTGTTTAGGCCTGAGAAGCAGCAGTCTGCACCGGCGCTATGTTGCATATACGGATCACTAAGTATAAACGAACCGTAGCATAAAGCCAGGTTCTGAATTCATATACTGCCTTTCCAGCGGTTACCCCCCCCCACTGAATTCTAGTACCGGTATGTATACAAATTTCCCATCTCGATTAATTCGCGTGGGGTTTACCACAGCAAGTGTGCCAACACTGAAATCCAAGTTACATCAGATAGGTACTAGGTACCTAGTAGGCACGTATGCTGTGTTGTTCCGAAGTGCAGCAGAGCAGTTCCAAACGCATTTGTGTCTTGTGAATATCCGGGTTTTGTGATAGCAGAACGTTCCTCGATACTGGGCATCTTGAGCGTTTTGGAATCTGGGACAATTCTATATATTGGAAGGCCCCTGTAATCAATCTATTTACGTCTTTGCCGAATGCCTCATCTAATATCCCGGCAACCAGCTATGCAAATTGAAGAATGCTTAAGAGTCTAAAATACAATCAGGTTTTCGAAGAGGAGCCACTGAGACTAGAATACCTAGCGAAGTGTCCATGAAACCCCTTTAGTTGACATTGGTACCATACCAACACGGCCCAAGCGTACCTGTGGAAAGGAATATTCATACACACAGCTCTTCTTCATCTTTCTATAGCACAGAGTTGTAGAAGTTGAAGAATCCATGAGGGTCGTACTTCTTCTTGAGGCTGCGGAGGCGCTCAAGACGCCAGGGCTCCCAGCCGTACATGGCGCCCAGAGGTTCGTCGCCGTGCGCGTAGTTCATGTAGACCGACTCAATGTCGTAGCCCGAGTGCTCGGGGAGAATCAACTGGTCACGCCACTGTCGCGCCCAAGCCTCGGCGGCGGGACCGACGCTCTCGTCCTCGTAGATGGGCTGGATGAGCGTGAGAACGTTGGCGTAGTTGCGGTTGCCGGCGGAGGTCAGGGCGGGGTCCTGCTCGTGAACGGCGCGCTGGGCGAAGATCTCGTAGAAGACGATGGATGAGCTGGCCAATGGGTTGTCACGGACCAGCTCGGTGTAAGAGTTAAAGATCTGCTGGTGGAATGGGATGTCGAAATGCTCGATGTTCACAGTGAAAGTGTTCTGGATAGACCCTTCAATGCATGCTAGGTCGATCATACCCGCGGCGGCTACGTGGGTGATCTGGTCCCAGGGGGTCATCGTCACGTTCAGGGTAAGGCGTTCAATGTGACCGCTGGTCGAGTTCGCATTGCTGGCGAAACGAGCCGTAAAGGCGTCACCTTCTGCTTGGGTACCGGCGTGGACGATGTTGAGATGGAGGTTCGTCTAACTTGGTTAGCAATATCCTAACCATAAAGTTTCCGGGGTCTCATACCAGGTTAGTTTCCCGGTTGGTGAAGACAAAAAGATCCATAGCAAGACCCGGGTCTTGGTCGGGAATGAGCTCATTGATACCGGCCAGAACACCGGCGAAGGAATCGGTGGTAAATGTCATATCGGCGTTGTAAGTCAAACCGTTGTTCTCTAGAGGCCAGGTTTGGTAGGTGAATTCGAGGACAATTCCGTAGTTGTGGCCGGCTCCTCGCATGGCCCAGAACAAATCCGAGTTCTCTGTAGCGGAAGCTGTAACGATGGTACCATCCCATAGAGCGACGCGGAGCTTGACAATTGCGTCGACGATCAAGCCATACTTGCCCTGGAGACGGCTGTGGCCGCCACCCAAGCTAGCACCACCGACGCCAACACAAGAGCAAGAACCAAGTGCTGCAATCCCAAGTATTAGCCTTGACCCAAGCCACTGCATCCATCGATTCATGGAAGAAGCAGGACAATGACAACTAACCTAGTTCTCTGCCAGCCCTGTAAACGACACCGTAGACGTCTCCAAACAGAGCACCACCGCCTACAGTAAGAGTCTGATCCTCGTTCATCTCGATCTTGTTGAGTTGTATCAAGTTAATCAACACAACATTCTGCGCAGTAGCCAGTGTTTCCGTGTTTCCGTGGCCACCTCCCTGAGCTAGGTACGAGATGTTGTGGCTGGACATGTATTTCAGCTGGGCGCATTATCGCGTTAGCACCGTCTTCACGATTTCCGTGTTACTCGAGTATGTAGTAGGTAGGTAATCACTTACAGCAACACTAACATCCCGCTCCTCACCCGGAAGGAAGGCAACGCTGTATGTCGGCGCACTCCAGCGAGACCATCGCAGCGTATCGTTTGCCCAATCAGGAGAGTCGGGTGTGGTGATCGTGGCGTTGGGAGACATCGAAAAGTCAAGGTTAGGAGTTTGTCTCTCCTTCAAGTATTTTACGAGGGCATCGCCGCTGCTGGTGCGCCAGGTAGTTCCGGCCGCGACCGTTGAGGCGAAAACCGCCAGAACATTCAGGAAGTTGCGGGATAGCATCATGGGCGGTGGAAACGAGGAACTCGTTTTTCCTTCTTTGGATAAAAGGAAGAAGAAAGGGCTGGGCTGTTGCGAATCTTCCGGCTTAGAACGTAGTCACGATGCGTCATGCTTTATATCTCTAGTATCGTTGGGAATTCCTTTTATTCGGCTGCGTTCTGTCATACCATTGCGCCCCTCCATCCCCATGGAGTGTCAGCTCGCGAGTTCTCGATGCCATGTTCCAGGCGCAATTTGCAGCATTCCATGGATGCTGCTGACACGCTGCCGCCCTAGCAGTGCACGTCCAAGTAAAAACAAGGCTAGAGACATGAGCTGAAGCTGGGGGCTTTCCCGAGGCACGCCCCTCGATGTGGGATTCCCGAGTATCCCTGATACCTGCAACTCCAGAGGATCTTACGCGTTCTTGGCGTAGGAGGGTGCCGTATAAACATTGCGGCGGTCCGGCGGTTTGGGTCTTCGATACCTGGTTAATCGACGGGGAACGTTTTTCCGGATCGCTGCATCTGATTAACGTTGGCCGCTAGCTCGTGGACCTAGATGCAGCTTTTCGATCCTTCGTGCCGCCACTCTATTATCTGCCGAGGTTGGCTTTCGTAAGCGGACTACCTATGTAAGCAGCGGCTTGGAGTGATATCCTTAAATCGTGTGAAGGCAAGACAGGTTTTCGCTCCTTACGATAGTATACGGGAGGATCTTCAACAGTTGGCACTACTGTTCCCCGGCACAGCCCTGTTGAGTGATGGATGAGTTCATTGCTGCCTTGGTCGTCATGGATCAGCCACTTACATTTCAGCTCCAAGGCCTAAGCTTTCTGGATCAACGTGCTGGGTCAGATAATGGGTAAGCGTTGCGGGAGATGGCGTTCTTGGCATTCTGAAATAAGTCCTAGATTCTAGATTCCGGCGAACCTACATAGTAGGTATTGAGGCTGTATGCGAGGATCTAAGACCTTCATCTTTCTTCATGGAAACAAGGGGGGGAGGGGGCCGATACGCCTTAGTTCGATCGGATTTCTCTTATAATAATGAATATTGTGCGACTGTCGTTGCAAATTCGAGCTGTTTGATCGATACACGACGGAAATCGGCAAGACATTACATACATGCCGACGTGCTTGTGTAACGCGTTACCTGGAGGAGCGATTCTTCGGATTTAATGTATTCTCGTATCCCGAAGGTCAGCTATGCGCCAACGGGAGCTCGCTTTCTCCTCAATTCTAAGGCCGTGAGTCTTTTTTTAAGCCCAACACAATCTGACCTATCATCTCGCACTTTTGAAACCCGAAGAATGTAGTAAGGCCCGATGCATCTTGATGTTGCTTGCTCCGCTCCGTTATTTCCATGATTTAGTGATTCGCCAAGTACGAATGAATGTGCCTTGAAGCTCGAGTATCGAAACGGATGCATTGTTGTTCTTCATAAGGATTAAGACGATTTAGACTCGCTTGGCTCTGACTCTATTGACTTGATCCTTTCACCAAGTCCCAAGACCATTATACCGACATCATGCCTTCGCCTGCCACCGTATTCAAGCCCAAGTGTGCCACCGGCTTCGGCCTGATGGGCATGACATGGCGCCCCAAGCACACCCCCGACGAACAGGCGTTCGCCGCCATGAAGACGGCCATTGCTCAGGGCGCTACCTTCTGGTCGAGCGGTGACTACTACGGCATGCCAGAGCCGTCTGCGGGCCTTGCTCTGCTGAGGCGCTACTTCGAGAAGTATCCGGAGGACGCAGACAAGGTTACCCTGTTCATCAAGAGCTGTGTCGACTTCAAGACCATGAGACCGACAGTTTCCCACGACCAGGTCATAGCCTGCGCCGAAGCGTGTTTCAAGCACCTAGGAGGTACTAAGAAGATCGATATCTTGGGACCGACCCGCATTGACCCTAACGTACCGATCGAGGAGACGATGGGAGCGCTAGGGGAGCTCGTGAAGGCTGGTAAGATTAACGGCGTGGGAATAAGCGAGGCGGGCGCCCAGACCATCGAGCGAGCCAATGCTGCGTATCCTCTGAGCCTAGTGGAAGTTGAGTTCTCACTGTGGACTCCCGACTTGTTATCGAACGGTGTAGCGGCTACTGCCAAGAAGCTTGACGTCCCATTGGTGGCATACTCACCCCTGGGCCGTGGCTTCTTGACCGGTCAGATCAAGTCGGTTGATGACATCCCTGAGGGTGACATCCGTCGGCGGTTCGACCGTTTCCAGCCTGAGGTAAGAAATGACTCGGTCTCGTACTCCTCCTCGATACAGACTAACCGTTATCAATTCTTATAGAACTTCAACAAGAACCTCGAACTCGTCGACAAATTGAACGCCTTTGCTGCAAAGGCGGGTGTGACTCCGGCTCAATTGGCCTTGGCCTGGATCCGAGCATACTCGGGCTCTGCCGAGGCCGGTCCCATCATCCCGATCCCGGGAGCCACATCATCCGCGCGCGTGGAGGAGAACAGCAAGAACGTACAACTCTCTCCAGAGAACAAGGCAGAACTAGACGCAATCCTCGCGTCGTTCAAGATCCAGGGTGGCAGATACAACGCGGCGCTTGAGTCTATGCTTTGGCGTTAGAAAGATGTAGGCACATCGAGCCATATACCCTTACGTAGTAGATAGAAACACAGATAGCACACAGGGATCAGTAATTAAAAAGCAATGAATTTTACAATTTTGATGTCCTACGTTGGGATGAAGATTGATGTTGTGTTGCGAGTGGTTGCGGTATCCGCTAGATGACAAATACAAAGCTGGGCATTACACATGATGCCGGATATATGAGAGATAGACCCGACCATCCGAAAGTCTTGGGTTTAATACCACTTGAGCATCCACCAAGCCAATATTTCCAAACATCATAACTGCTAAGCTAGGACCCGTCAATTTCCCTAAGTCCACCTTAAGATACCTACCTACGTAGTACCTAGCAAGTAACCGGCTCTAGGTGGTACTTAACTGGAGGTACTAAGGTAGGCAATGGTTTCAGGGCAAGACTTCAGGAATGCACAACAAGGCGATACATACCAGGTACGTAGTCTACGTCACATACAACGACTAGATAAACATGGTTCCTGATATTCTATTTTGCTATGGCTCTGCTAGCTACTAGCTAATGATGACCATGCTTTCATGCAGTGGATAACATCTTCCTTATAACTCTTATGGCCGCCAAGGAACTAACGGGCGCATCCCCGTTCACAAGGTGACAACAAGCTTGGTGCCACTGACGTTGGCCGGGAACCTCTCTATGCCCTTCTCGATAACCTCGAAGCCCTTGCCTATCACCTCAATCGCGATAGGCAGCTTGAACTTGCCCTCGTTGACGAGCTTGGTCAGGTACTGCAAGACTTCGGGTTCCGTCGCGAGAATGTCCTTGGTACCGACTAGCGTCGCCTGGAGACCGGACGGCACGTTGGCATCCGGGCGGGTAACGACGAGCGAGTAGAGCTTCGGGCCGTCGGCCTTGTACGCCTCGAAGACGGCTGGGGTCTCGGTACCTGCGCCGACGGCGTCGATGATAGCATCGACACCAGCGCCACCGGGCGTCGCGGCCTTAAGCGCGGCGCCATCCTTCTGGATAGAGCGGTCGAGCCATACGTGCGCGCCCAAGGACTTCAGGTGGGCTTGGTGGGGTGCCGAGCTTGTCGTGATGATAGTGGCGGACGGCAGTGCGAGGCGTAGGAGTTGGATAGCGGATGCACCGACACCAGAGCTACCTCCAAGAACGAGCACCGACTTCGGCTGGTTTTGACTTGGTGCCTTGCTAAGGCCTGGAAGGGCTACCTTGAGACCGACGGCGACGGTGGCTGCTGCGGTGAGGAAGATGGTGCTGCGAAAGTTAGCTCGTTCGGCATTTGAACTTTCGAAATTTGGAACTTACGGAAGCGAAACAGCCTCTTCAAAGCTTAGCCCTGCTGGTTTCTTGCTGACCTCGTTCAACGACGCGGTGAATACTTCTGCAAAAGAGCCGTGACCGAATATGCCGGGAGGGAAACTTATAACTTCGTCGCCGGGCTTGTAAGTTGTGACACCCTCACCAACCGCCTCGATTACCCCGGCGCCGTCAATGCCAAGAACGGCGGGCCAGCTCTGGATTAGGGCGCCGAACTTCAAGTTCTTCCAATCGATTCCGTTGAGCGCCACGGCTTTGGGTCGGATGCTAACCTCGTTAGGGCCAGGCTTAGGGAGGGGTACCGTCGCGAAGGCGAACGGGCCACCCCGCTTGGTTGTTTGGTACTGCTTGATGGACATGCTGAATAAGATACGATCAAATATGGGATGGTCGCTTCGGGGGTCTGGCTGAAAGAAGCAAAAGAAGCGTGGGGGAGAAGCTTGGCGAGATCTAGGGTATAAGGGCTTAAGTATTGGATCAATCGATAGAGGCACGCAGGTTCTTAGGGCTTATGAAGTAAGTGACGAGAAGGACGGGTTTCTGATACGGATGTCGGGTACGGAGTATGTGTTGACACTTATACCGAAACATGCATTCTATCGGATTACGAAAATCAGACCACCGGAAAACGAACTCGGTGACAAAGAGCGCCGTTTCGCCATCGGATATAAGTTATCTCCCCCAAGTTAACGGTTACACAAGGCGTGTGTTGGTCGAACCCGACAGCACACGTAAGCAATTCATGATGCAATCGATCCCTCGTTGCGTCGACAGCAATGTGCGTGCAATAAGAGGATGTCTGGCTTACCAACTACTGGTACGGATAGTATCTATGGGTGATTTAACAACGCATTTGTAATGCGTCACTGGGGATATAAAATGGCGAGCCGAAGAGATAGTAGCGGTTCTAAGAGGGAGAAATGATGCGAGACAACATGAGAGACTGACCCACAGCAATATCATCATTTGGGACGGAACTAGACGAACTGGAGATATCAACAGAATTACGCCGCTTGCGTGCTATAACAGAGTTAGGTGAGTTTTGTTGGTTAAGGCGAACGCAAATTTGTAAGCACGCTGAAGCGAATGGAGCCATTATCACCCGGAGCTATCAATGCGACAGTGACGACGAAATATCGCGATATCCCCGAAGAACATAACGAACTTGGGAGGATTTGCTATGGAATAAATGTGATTAGAAATCATTAATATATGGATCAATGTTCTCTTGCTATTTAGTACCTATTGGGCCTAGCTACTTCGAACAAGACTCATTACATTGATCCGTCAATAGCGAGCGGGTGAATTGCCAAAGCTCAAAGGCAGCTCTGGAGCGCTCGTCACTCTAGCAGTCAAAAGAGATATGAACTAAATAGAGCAATAAAATTCGTACAGTCTATCCTAGATATTACCAACAAGGTCTATAAACACACGGTGAATCAAATGTCTAATTTAAGAAACCAATCTCCTTCCAGACGTAGATATACCTTCGAATAACTTCCTCGCTCACTGGGCCGACCGCCGCGAGAGTTGGTGAGTGCTCCAGCGTCCTCTTCGGTTCTAAGACCAGTCCACCACAGGACATGCGTTGGTAGTTGCTGTCAAGGAAGTCCACCAAAGCGGCGGCTGGGTTATTTCGCTGTGGTGCCGCGCGCACCCGTTGCGACCACTCCTTCAGGGGAATCAACTCCTTGATTCCGAGGGCATCCGCCAAGATCTTGTTCACCTCTTTCCAGGGCTGACCCACAGGGTTCTCGATGTGATAGAATTGGTAGTGGGGTCCTTCATGGCGCGGCAGGACAAGGTCGGCGAGCGTGCCGGCGATGTCGTTGACGGGCGTCCAGTAGACAGTTCCGTCGACGTCGGGGAGGGCGTTTAGCGTCTGCGACGACTTGATCAGGAAGCCGAAGTGCTCCATCGGGTTCCAGTACCCGCTGATCTTGGATCCAGCGATCTGGCCAAGGCGCGTCGTCATGGCGCGGAACCTGTCCTGGTACTTGTGCAGTGTCTCGTCGAGCATCCGCTCACAGCCCCACTTCGCGTCAGCGTAGCCGACGGGGAGGAGTGACTCGACGCCAACCCGGTCCTCGGGGACTACGACGTCCTGGTCCCTTCGGCCATAATTGCCGACGACACTGATCGACGACACCATCTCGAACCCGAACTGAAAGCCTGCTGGTCGTCGACCTACAGCGGAATTCGCGAGATCGATTAGGTTGCGCATGACGTTGAACTGTGATTCAAAGCCCGATAACGGCCTCTTCACGCTCATGGGCCATGCGTTGTGGATAATGTGTGTGACCGAGCCCACCAGGTTCTCATACTCTGACTTCGACAGTCCGAGCATGGGCTTGGAGCTGTCCGACTGCAGCACGACCAGCTTGGGAAACAGGTGGTCGGGGAAGTGGACTCCCTTGTCCTTCATGGCCTTCTTCTGTCGTGCATAGGGGTCGGCCTTGTTCTCACGGTTCAGGCAAACTACCGTCTTCACGTCAGCCATGTGCGCCAGCTTAAAGACCAAGTGGCCTCCTAAGCATCCTGTTGCACCCGTTACGAGGACAACCTTGTCGTTCTCAGATAGGGGTGCGGCTGTGGGGGAAGGAGACGATGCAGTGAAGCCCGCAGTGTGCTTCGCGACGTGCTCATCGACGATCTTCTTGCGTGCTGCCAGTTCGATGGCTTCAGCCTCTGAGACTGGCCGCGATAGCTCTGTGACCTTTGCTTCGTGTGCTGGAGTGATTGTGGAGAAAGGTGTGGGCACAGGTTTTACCTCGACAGGTGGTGGGGTGCTGCTCGTTCCAGAGCTTCCCACTAGCATTTGTTTCAGGTCACCAACAGTCGGGCACTCGAGGAAGAGAGACTCGTGTTGGATATCAAGTTCCAGCTCGTCACGGAATCGGCTCACGATGACGAGAGATAGGAGTGAGTCTACACCAGCATCGGCGAAGTTGGTGTCGTTAGTAAGGTCCTCCGGTGCTAGACCACTTTCCTCGGATATGACTTGGAGCGCACGGTTGAAATCAAACTTGCTTCCAGCCAGAGGAGGGGCTTCATCTGTGACGGAAGACGCCGCACTTCCGCTATGTCTCGGCGTTGGGGTAAAGGTGTTGTCAGATGTTGGCGTAGAGGATGTGGTGGAGCTGGCCGACTTCTCTCCGAAGAAACCCTTAAGGTCTCCGACGGTAGGGTATTCGTAGAAGAGGGCGTTGAAGTCTAGGTCCATGTCAAGATCCTCCTTGAATCTGGCCGAGATGGTAAGACCCAGAAGAGAATCAATGCCGACATCACCAAAAACAGTATTATCGGTAAGATCGGATATAGCAATACCACTCTCTTCCGCGATGATAGAAAGAGCCCGGGTGACGTTTGGCGAGGATGGCGAACTCTCATCACTTTGAGCAGGCGGCTTGGTCGCACTGGCAAGCGTTTTGGATGCTTGCAGAGGAATGGACTGCTGCTTAGGGGCAACCGGCTGCTTGTTCGCCTTGCTGCCACTTTCCATCGACAGGATAACCCTCAGCACACGACGAGGAACACCTTGCATCTATTACCATCTTGTCAGTAATGTTTTCATATGAAAAGGTAGGATCTTAAAGTGAAAGAACTAACCGCGAACTCTCCGAAGTGTGCCACGACCTTATCGTCATTCATGACGATGACCTCTCCATGCCATAGTCGGTCTGCGCCTTCAATCATGCGGGAGTACGTAGTGTAATCCTTTGAGAAATCCAGTGGCTCGAACATCTGGAATGAACCCCAACCATGGTTGACGAACACGTCCTTGTCCAGGTCGTTGTTGTCATTGCAGTTCATGGCGAATCCAGACGACCAAGTCAAAGCATCGAGGAGACCTGGGTGGGTGTGGAAGTTTCCACCCTTGTGGAAAGTTCCAAAGCTGAGGCGACTCGAGGCTTCTAATGTCTTGCTGTCAAGCACAATCTCATCCACAGCACGGTAGTCGTCGTGGAATCTCGCCAATGGCCGAATCGCACGGTAGACCATGGCGCGGTTGAAACGAGCGGTCTCTCCAGTGACTATTCCATCCCGAAGAGCGCGTACCTTTTGCTTCGTATCTGCCATCTGCTTCTGGAGCTTTTGCTGAAGGCTTCCGTCAGTGAAGCGGACCACACAGTTGGAGTGCTCCTGCAACTTCTTCTTGTTCTGTAGAATTGATTAGCTTGGCTGCTTGAGAGTAAAAGTGCTATGATAAAACGCCTACATCGAATGTGAAGAACTTGACAGTGACCGAGTTGGACGACCAGTCCGCGTCAGCGTGAGCTTGAAGCAACTGCTCCGTGTCGCCAGGCTTGACCATCAAAGCCTTCAGGATCGTCATGTTCGTGATGTTAAGAGTGCTGCCAGACTGTTCTGGCTGGTAACGGTCAATGAGGTAAGAACCCAAGCTCAGCGAGATGTCCGCGTAGACAGCTGGAGTGCAAAGTGGAACACCATCGACTTCGTGGCCTTCGATTAACGGGCGGAAGTCCTTGCGACCAACATCTGACTCGACGACAAGGTGAGTTTTGGTGGAGTCACCTGTCTCATCGACGACCCTGTGGATAGTGGTGCTCTCGAGCCTCGACGAGCCACGGATCACTAGAGGAGGGTCACCCTTGCGCAACGACCAGTCATTGACGTACTGCATCCAGAACTGCTTGAGGTCCCAGGAGTAGGCCGGTAAGGGAACGACCTTCTGGGAGTCCTTGAAGTCGGAGTGGTATGCAGGCCATCTAATGTCTGAGCCTGCGGTGTAGAGGGTCTTCAAGGTAGCTGTGAGGATCTGGAATGTTGATCTACCTCTCTGCAGAGACGTCAAGGTCGTGAGATGTGGTCCCAGAACTGCCTTAACCATACCCGTGATGGCGGGGTGAGGGCCAATCTCCAAAGTTGCGGCCTGGTCATTGAGAATGTGGTGGCTGTTTGCTGTCAGGAGACCCTTGAACATGTTTACGGGTTCTCGGGTGTGGCGAGCAAGGTACTCAGGCCCGAAGTTATCGATGCCCACAGCGATGCTACCATCCAAGGGGCAAATCACAGGGACTTTGGCCTCGGAGAAGGTGATACCGGCAGCCAACTTCTTGAAATCTTCGAGGATCGGGTCCACTTGCGAGGAGTGGAAAGCGTAAGGGACCTTCAGTAGAGTCGTCTTGACGCCAGCATCGGTGAGCAGGGCTTTGAACGCAGAGATTTCATCGTTGACGCCAGCCAGGACGGTCTCAATAGGCGAGTTGATGCAAGCGATCTCATACTTCTGGTTCTTCAGCACGTTCGAGATCTCGTCGACCGATCCCTTGACTACCAACATAGAGTGGGTGTCACGCGTGCACTTCTCCTGTAGCATGGTAGCTCTCGAACCCACCAAGTAGATGGTATCCGCGTCAGATAGAACGCCTGCGATGTTAAGAGCAGCATACTCTCCCAGGCTGTGTCCAACCACGGCAACAGGGGTAATATTCCACGAGGCCCAGAGTTTGCTGAGGGCAATCTGCAGGGAAACACTTGCAAGTTGGACAGCGGTAGGGTTGAAACCACCAATATCCATCTCGGTAGATTGGATAACAGGTAGGATAGACGGGAATCCCAAGTTCTGTCCAACGCGATCTAGTCGGCGAAGCTCGGTGCGGAAGTAAGAGAAGTTGTCGTAGAGCTCCTTGCCCATGCCAGGGTATTGTGCACCCTGGCCCGTGAAGGTAAAGACAACCTTCGGGGAACTCTTTGGCCTAGTCATCCCTGTTTGGTCACGGATGGCCGCGTCGATCTGAGCACATAGGTCCCCAGTGCTAGAGCCAGCAAGCATCACACGATGTTGGTGGTGAATACGTCGTGCAGTTGTCGTGTATGAGAGTCGGCCAAGGTGAGCATTCTCATTCTCCTTCAAGTATCCAAGCAGAGACTTCAAGTTTCCCTGTAGAGAGACACCGTTCTTGGCTGAGACGGCAACAACGTGGTGCTTTCGAGTATCGGGAACCTCGCTAATGGTTTCGGGTTGAAGTGGCGCATCTTCAATCAACAGTGCTGTGTTTCCACCTGCGGCGCTGAAGTTGTTGATGAAGGCTCGTCGAGGCTTCGAGGAATCGGTACCTCTCGTCCAAGGGGTAGGCTTGAAGGCAATGTTGACGTTTCGCTCCTGGAGATCAGTCGGGAACCTGTGGTTGATCTTGGTCTTGATACCACAATGGGGCACGATGGTGTTCTTAGACATCATAAGCAGCACCTTAGTAAGACTGGCCATACCAGATGCAGCTTCACCGTGTCCGACATTTGCTTTGGCTGAGCCTAGGTAGAGGGCTTCTGAAAGGCTTCGGCTCTTCTGGACTTGTCCAACAGGGGGAGCGAAAGTATCCAAGACACTGGACATCTCGCCGGCATCACCAGCTTGGGTACCGGTACCGTGCATTTCAACGTATCCAATGGAATAGGGGTCCACAGCACTTTCGTTGAGGATCTTTCGGAAGACAGCACGCTGAGCTCCAACGTGGGGTCGAGTGATGGACTCCGACTCAGCAGAGTGATTCGTGTAAGCCCCCAAGATCAAACCCAAGATTGGGTCCTTGTCGGCGATAGCATCATCAAGGCGCTTGATGATAACAGTACCAACACCCTCACCTCGGCAGTATCCGTCAGCAGAGTCGTCGAAGGTCTTGCAGTTACCCGTTCGTGAAAGGAAATGTCCCCTGTCGAGGCCAGCCGTCATGTCGGGGTTCGTTAGAACGTTCGTCCCACCAGCAATGGCTGTGTCGATGTCTCCTCTCCAGATAGAGTTGCATGCCATGTGAATACCAGCAAGGGAGGATGAACACGCGGTGTTGACCGCGAAACTCGGGCCGCTGAACTTGAAGAAGTAGTTGATGCGACCCGGGATGAACGCCATGTTGCCACCCGGGATAAAGTAGGTATCGACATTCTGGGCGCTGTTCGTTTCCATCCAGTCCATACTAGTTACACCGTAGAAGACACCAACGCGGTCGCGTCGCGTCGAGGGTGTAGCATCAGGAACAATGCCAGCTTGTTCAATTGCTTCGTAGGCCGTCATCAAGGCAATCCTCTGCGCAGGGTCAATCTGCGGTGCCTCCCGCGGGGAGATATTGAAGAAGCGCGCATCGAAACTAGCTGGATCCTCTAGCCAGCAACCGAATGCCGTTGCGCTTGTGTTCTTCCGTTGTCCGGTAGGATCTACGTGCGTCTTGGCGTTCCAGTGGAAGTCAGGAACAGGCTTGTGCACATCAAGACCTTTGTAGAGGACATCCCAGAATGCTTCATTGTCGTTGGCACCAGGGAACCGTCCAGACATTCCCACGATTGCAAGCTTTGGCCTCTTAGAGCCGGATGATGAGTCATCGATGCCAATAGATTGATGACTGAGTGTCGGTGTGGGTGAAACCAACGAGCGCAGTGGCGTTTGTCTCAGCGCCGAGTTTATTAGCTGGTCGGCCTTTGTTCCAATGGGAGCAACGGTGAACGCCTCGGGCTGCTCTCTCTGGAGAGACACCTGCAACTCTTCCAGGACAGCATGCCAACGAATGGGCTGTAGTAGTATCTGTCCAACAGCAGCCCTCAAAAGGTTCTCGAAGCGGCCACCTTCAACAGCCGCCGCAGTGCTAGACAAGACGGGGATGTGGTTAGGACGGGAGCCTGTGCCGAACGGGCTAAGGCTCCCCACAATCTCATCCACATCTTCCGATGAGTACAGATGTGGAGCATGGTATGGTCCATAGATCGGGATGGACTTTGACCCTGCACTGGGTAGGCTCCCAGATCTAGTAAGCAGATCGAGAGAGCGTGGCGGACCGCTCACAGTTATGCCATTTGGAGCATACGCGCTAACGTAGGGTTGGGCGGACAAGGGCAATTTCTAATTTAGCAAGCGGTCAGTATTACTTGACATTAGGGGATGCCGGTATCATATAGCGTTGGTGTTATATTCTTACAGTTTGTGCACAGAAATCCCGTACGGCATCAGCCGACGCTAGTCCGGGTACTATGATAGACCAGCTCTGTTCCGACGAATCCGCTGGCTGCAGTCGTTGTGACATGTCGGTAACATGCATGCCCGTTCGGAAAGCCACTACCACCGCGTCAACGGCGGCTGGGATGAGCTCTAGTATGCTACGACTGCATCCTACTGCAGCCGCAGCCAATGCTCCAGTGCAAAGCCCAAGTACACGTGAGTTGTTGGCATCAAAATCCCACGTGTCAGCCTGACTACATGAACGGTTTAGCATGTTTGTCGTTTGTTGTACGATAGTGAAACAAAAGCAACACGGTTCTTACCTAATAAACGTGCCAAGCTGGTACATGCAGGTTATAGCCATGTCCAAGGCTATACACCTCTTTCCATCGTGTTTCCACAAGAGAAGATCGTCAGGGCAAGTGAAACGAGGCAGATCGTCCCTAATCTGACTCGGGAGGTGGTAAATCTCTTTGCGTATCTCATCGTAGGCTTTGGCCAGGAAATCTTCTAAAACCGGGTTATTTCTGTATCGTAGTAAGTCTCTAACGCATGGCTCTATGTCGAATGTCTGGTCTCCGAAGAGATACAACTTTAGTTGGTGAACCATTTTGAAGGAAGAAGGTTAAGAAGTAATAATACAAGTGAAGTCTAAACGAGGGTTCTCTAATTGGTTGCTCTGGACTGAACTCTTGACTCTTGGGCAAACAGATGCTCGAGGTCTACAGAGATTCCTCTCACTATTAGACAGCAGAATCGTCGATATCTATACCTTGGGGAAAGCAACCGCCTCATGACGCTGCTTCTATTTTCGTGGGCCCGGGGATACTACGCCTCGTCTGTTTGGCTGCCAGGTAGCCTCGTGTAGCTGGTTAGAGATAGGCAAAAGACACGATGAAAGACAAAAGATCTCCCGAACACTTCCATAAGCCCCGAAGATTATCACCAAACCTCCCGTAGGATTCCCGGTTGATAACAAGAATGTTGATGCTAACTACTTGGAATGCGTACCTGCATGTACGCCACCTGCTTCCCAGGACCGAAAGCCTCAGCCCCGAGTAGAGCTTAATCTAGACCATTTCGAAACCAGGGAAGCTTGTGGCGGCTTATGCGACCCATCGACGACTAGAAATCAAACCCGATGATGCCTACCTGCCTGGTCACCCCGGATCATACACAACCCCATACATCACCACAACCCACAACGCGTGCGAATTTGCGGCGGTCACACTGTACACACTCCCTCAATTTAGACCTACTATGTATTCTTACTCAGCATGCAGCAATGCACAGTTAGATGCTTAACGGGTGTTCCTATTCGAAGGATGTTGCCAAGTAGATTGCGAAGGTGAGACTGGTGAGAATGGTCAGAGGCGTCAGATGAAATAATACATAGGAGGCTTGGATGCTGACAGCTTCGGCATGAGAATCTTAAAGCTTAAGTTAAGGCTCTATACTTGATTCCTCGGTCCGAGAAACGTTTTTCCGTCCCGTTTGATGTTTGATGTCTACTACCTACGTACTTGAGGTCCTAGGCAATGAGCAGTGAGCACTTGGGTTGGCAGTGCCCTGCTGATTACAGGTTGATATACGAATGTCACATATTTCTCTACCTATGAGCAAGGTACACTTGGTTTGGCTACAGCACTACTGTGTAGGTACCTAGGTGTTAATATCTGAAGTACTGCACATTGTAATGGATGGAGACGGCTTGTGCTTGCCCAGGATGGGGAGATGGAGGAGAGCGGATCTCGTATCCGTTTCTATTTGTTTTAATTCGATGTTTCTCTATTTTTTCCTTTTTTTTTTATTCGAAGAAAAAAAGAAAGAAAAGCAGATTTTGTATAGTTGGAAGACTCCATATGCAAAGCTGACAGCATAAAAATTCCCATTTGCCGAACTGCGTTGTGGTTTGGTAAGCAGAATTTGATAAAGAACACGATAGATAATTCATTAGGTATGCAGAGCCTTTGAACACTTCAGGAATTTCCCGTAAACGCGACTAGATACGATACAAAAGCAAAAGGGGAATAAATTCACGAGGTCCGATCTAGGACGGAACAGAACAGTGCAGTGCAGAGTTGATGAACTGTCATATGTCATATCTTAAGCAGCTAAGCAACCAAGCAGCGGCCAAGGGTTGCTTACCTAGCTCCAGCTCCAGTACGAGCTCCCCATGCGTCCTGGCGGTGCGCAGAGTTTCTCCGAAGCCACAGGTATCTCCCGTCGCGCCGATGGCTGCATGCATTGAAAATTAGCTGAAAACACACCACCTTAGTGAAGACGCACCACACTTAGGCAGTAGCTTTTTTCGGTCCCATGGCTGTTACACAACGGTCAATCAGAATCGAATCAGGCGAGCTGAACGATGGCTGTGCCGTTGTTGGCTCAGCGGGAGGATTTCAAAGGCGCCATAGAAGCCGGGCTTGGTGTGACGATAGAGGCGGATTAGGGCTGAGAGAAGCCGTTTGCTTCAAAAGCAAAAAATAAAGCTCCGAGCTTAGCATCTGACTCTTATCAGCGGTGGCCCCTCTGGTCTCACGAATTGATGCCTGAGCGATGAGACTTGCATGAGTACTAGGTGAACAAAAGTTCCATGTGGCTTGTATTCTGATGGGCAATTCTACTTCAACCTCTCTTCCATGATCAAACCTCTTAGACATTGGACATTAACTCAGATATTGCACATTGATACGTGGAATCTTGGACGCGAACAGTTGCCTTTCTTTTTTATCTTTACCATTTACATACGATGAATACTCCCCCACGAACGTCTCGGCAGCCTAAACTGCGGTTTAGCTGCGATGGATGTGGTTCCGCGAAGCTCAAGTGCGACCGTGGCCAGCCCGAATGCGGGCGATGCGTCTCGCTTGGTATCCCTTGTGTCTATGGTATTTCGCGAAAGATGGGAAAACCAAGGAAGAAGCCCCAAATTTCCGACATTCCAGGCGTGTCTCGCACTCTAGCAGAACACGCTGTCGCCAGCAGCAAGGAAAAGAGACCCGACGACAAGAGTTACAACCACCGTACGAGTAGTTCCGTTAGCGATGCTACCTTGTCAAGGTCTGGATCAAGTTCAAGCATTAATGACATACCCTCGACTTGGGGAAATGTTGACGACTACACTAATGTCGTGACGAGTGTGGACGTGCTGGACGCGTTTCACAACGACCACCTTGGGCCATCACCTACGAATATGCCCCTAAATACGGGCGAATGGGACTTTAAGAATAGCATCGGGGACGATCTTTCATCTACGAATCTAAAGTCGGAACCTTTCCTTGCGTTGGGATTTCCGGGCTTCGAGGACTCACCAGTGTCTGCAACACATTTTACAGCTACCCCAACGTTGATGGACGACACGATATATCCCAACAGCCCCTTGATGCAGCATGATGACGGCAAGCATCACGAGTGTTCCCGTGAAGCGTACGACATACTTGGCAGTTTATCTTTTTTAAGCCTCAACAAGGCCTACTTCGCAACCGGAGCAGCAGCAGCGGCAGCGGCTAGCCCAACACCCGGGTTTCCGAACCGTGTTCCCCTGGACTTCATCTTACATCTCAATCGCGAAGCCAGTGAGAGGCTCAGCCACTTGTTAAACTGCTCCTGTGCTACACATCCACACCTTACATTTCTTCACGCATCCATCATCTCTCGAATTCTGCTTTGGTATTGTCGGGAAGCAGGCTGTTCCAAACCGTCTTCGTGGAACCCCGCGTCAGACGCAGCTCTACAATCCGGTGTCTCACCGTCTGCTTCTATATTCGGGTCGTTATGTGGGTCTCCATCGTCTCGACTGAGCGGTAACACAAGTGTCAGTGGTTCCAGTATACCACCCACCACACGAGCTACTACACCCGACCTCGCACCTACGCAGATGACCATGGGATGTTTTAGCATCGATGACCAACGGGTGCAAACTGCTTTACGAATTCAGTTGCTTTTAGGTGAAATGAAGAGGATTGGGTCTTTGGTCGATGCATTTACTTCACGGAGTTATAGTGGTGTTGACGAATCTACTTACGGCAACATAGATAGTTTATACAAGAGTTTGGGTTCTTGGTTAGGAGGAGAGCATTCAGGCATAGTGACAATGATGAGGTCAAGGTTACGAGACATAGGCATTTAAATAGAGCTATACAAAGGATTAATGAACCAAATTTCATCAAGATTCAAAAAATCAAACATCACAAACCACGTATACTATCTCACGCTAGCAACTTGTGTCACGATGTCAGAAATACTGGACCAATCATGATATTTCTTTCGTCCCCGAGCTTGGATGTCTGCTGTCCCTAGCCGAATGTTGGATACCCTAACATCGGGCTTTTGCATTGGCGGAGGTAATGAATACGAACGGTCCACGATATCTTCACATTTTCCAAACACCAAGCATGCTAGAGATGCCTGCCTACCCACCTACCTACGACTACCTAGAGGTTATGTACATGGTGGCACAAAACCGGTGAACTTGGAAACTGATGACTTACCCTTTTCGAAGGGGTTCCTTGTCATGTCTCTGTATACCCGCCAGAAAATACATTCCCGGTAGATAGTACTTACCTAGTAGCAGGTAGTATACTGCACTCCCGAGTTTTGCGTCGGCATTTTCCGGTTCTGACTCGGACGTGAAGCTGAAAAGATGCCAGGAGCTGGGGAAAGATGCCACGCAAGTAGTGATGTGGAGCTTCGAGAATCTCTGATAGGACATCCACTTTTACCACTTTTACCACCATCATCATAGACTTGCGCCGGATGCACTTACCGGTAATAGCAAAATGCAGTTTCACCCAAAGTCGTCCTATGCATTCGTATCCATGGATGCTTCTTTTTCATCGATCCGTGAGTTGTTCAGGGGATCGATCATAGCTGAAAAAGCTAGCCCTGAGACTGCCGAATCCGCTCTCTCGAAGGCAGCGCACTGTATGGTATCAACGCTTGCGGTTACGCAAGCTTCCGTTCCCTATGACCTGGTAGCTGAGATGGAGGCTGACCGATGATGACAACGGGAATCCCCAGCCACAAGGGAAGGGATGGAATGGGGCATCAGAATCCATCCGGCCGGCTTTGGTATTAGCCTAGGATCCGCTAGTATAACCCTGGAGACACCTGGGCATTAGGTAGCCGCCCAACACGCCACTGGCGGCACTTGTTCTCCAGAATCCTGCCAATCGCCATCCCCGCTGACCCCGTCGTGTTATCCACACGTCCACCGGTTCCCTGGCCAGTGACATCGTTCTCGAAAGCGACCGACGCCAAGATCTGGAGGATGTTGCAATTCCCGACGTCGCCCCATCAGGATTACGGGAGGCCAGCGCTAAATCCCTTCGTTCCATAGTATCTCCATCATCCCAGCAGCGGTGGTAGACGAACTAGTTGAGGCTCTGTGGTCGGTACCTTGGAATCGGACCTCGTCTTCTCATGCAATGCTCTCACAGGTGGTGCATGCAAGGGTTGCGGTCCCTTGGAGAGTTGCGAGCACCCTCCCACACCCAAATCGCTATGCCGAAGCGATACCCAATAAAACTTGTAAAAGTCATGAGGTTAGATCAACCGGGCACAAGGCAGACAGTACATGGGAAGATAAGATACAAATTAGGTTGTTGTGTCCGTGTCCGGGGGTGAGCTGCTTGGAATTGCACCGAGACTAACATCGAGCCCCGGATGCACTGAGCTGTGGCAAGCTGACGGGGCGTAGTCTGGATTGCGACAAGTAGATAGCTTACTTGGGCGTAATATCGATGATAAGGAATCAATTGCCGGCATCCATGGATCCGTCCCTCCTTCGGTAGAAAGCATCACATTGACTGAATTTGTCGGCTTGAAGTTGGTCTGGATTACAAGCCCTTTTGAATATGCGGTCTTCTCAACAGCTTGCCCCTGAACATTTTAAAGCTACTGCTAATAACTATCGAATCTCTTAGAGAGTGTTTGCGTATACAAATATCACCATGCAGTGCCCGGTAATTGGCAAAATAGGGCTGAATTACGCGTCATGGGGTAATAATCATGATATTATAGATCGCAATGGTATGTACCGAAGATCCGTCACATTTTTTTTTCTTTCTGACATATTTCCTTTGTGCTTGGCAACACCACATATTTTATGTCTCATCGAGAGGTTGTCCTTACATAAGTCCAACGGATCGGTGTGAAAAGGTGATCAACCTCGTGTTTGTTGGCTGTACTGGCGCTTTGTTTCACTTGAGATCAAGCCACACGGGTGCCACGCCAACGGGCATATCAGATTTCGTGTCCCGCCTCGGCACCCGAGACGGAGTTTAGTGTCATGAGTCTGATGATCGAACCGTGTCGGGAAGCAAAGGGAAGCAATAATTGGCTGAATATTTATATACGTTGAGCATGCTTGGCACCAATCGAGAGACTCGCTTGGGAATACAAAGAACGGTCGGTCCCGAGGTAGCTCACCAACTGTCGGGCAAGTGTAAGTCCGGCTTATTGCTGCGATCCCACCATCGATTCCCGCCTCCTCGCATTCCAGTCAATTCCGGGATTACCAAATCCCACGGAACGGGAATGGCTTCCATACGGAATAATGTTCAGTTTTAGTTTATTAGGCATGGCGTACGGCAAGGAGCGAGTCCGAGTCTCTTGTGTTCCACGGAGGGATAAATACGAATCAATAGAATTTGGTTCTCATGCTAAGATTGGGCTAGATAGATTCGTTCTACTCTACCGTTTCATAGACCTAGGAACGTGGCGTTATTTTAATTAAAGGTCTCATTATTTTTTCCATCAGATCTGGCAAGGACACAACCATCACCATGTCCGATGTCTTCGCGTTATACCAAAGCCACAAGCTGGCCATCTTGGGTATTCTGCTGGCAGTAGTGTGCTCTGTATCATGGCTTCAACGCGACACCCGTCTAAACAGGATGCCGGGGCCCAAGGGGTTGCCCCTGATTGGCATTGGCACCAGTTTACCCCAGAAAGCACACATCGCTCTTCGAGCATGGGCCGCCAGCTATGGTGAGGTTTTCAGATTGCGCGTGGGTTGGTATGACTGGGTTATTATCAACAGCCCTCAGGCGATGCATGACATCTTAAACAAGCAGGTAATACACACTCTAATGGATGGGAAACACAACCTCGTACGTGAAGGATTGATAACTGACTATGTCTCGAATATAGTCGTCAAACACATCTTCTAAGATGCCAGCACCTATTGGTCATGATGTGGTTGCTGGTGGTATGCGAATGTTCACCTTACCGTACGGGAACAAGTGGCGTACCTACCGTACTATCACGCATCAGCTCCTCTCGAGTACAATGACATCCACGTTCATCCCAACTCAGGAGTACGAGACCAAACAGCTGCTTTTCGATCTCGCTACGGACAATGCCAACCAGATGGACTTCAACATGCATGTGCGCCGCTTCGCCTTCAGCATCATCATGACCAGTACCTACGGCCTGCGAATCAAGACGTGGGATGACCCGGACGTGCACCACGCCTTGGCTAGCGCCCGGATTCTCGGCCAGATCACGCGCGCCGGTGCCTTCATCGTCGATGAGCTGCCCTTCCTCGCACGCCTACCTAGATGGCTGCAACCGGGACGGAAGCAGGCCGAGAAATTCTCTATACCGCTGCTCGAAGCCAAGATGATTCTGTGGCGACGTCTGCAGACCCAGGTGGCCGAAGGCAAGGCGCCGACGTGCTACGCGCGCGAGATGATGGAGAACGACGAGGCGTGGCGCAAGCAGGGGCTGACGGACGAGGATGCGGCGTGGATCGCGGGCGGCAACGTGGAGGCTGGGTCGACCACAACCTCAGTTACACTGCTTAGCTTACTGCTGCACTTAGCTGCGAACCCGGAGATCCAGCAGAAGGCCTACGAGGAAGTGATGCGGGTGGTGGGACCTGACCGCACACCCGGATACGAGGACATCAAGGACCTGCCATACATCCGAGCATGCGTCAAGGAGGTGCTGCGGATGCACCCGACGCCGTTCTGGGGCATCAAGCACTACGCGGACGCAGATGTGACGTACAAGAACTACGTGATCCCGAAGGGCACGGTGCTGCTGGCGAACACGAGCTTCATCCACTACGACCCAGCGCGGTACGACGAGCCGTTCGCCTTCCGGCCGGACCGGTACCTGGGGCACCCCAAGTACAGCGCCGACTACGCCAACCAGAGCGACCCGTACGCGCGCGACCACTTCACGTTCGGCGCGGGCCGCCGCATCTGCCCGGGTGCCCGTCTTGCTGAGAACTCGCTCAACATCGCCCTCGCCAACCTCATGTGGGCTTTCGAGGTCCGCCCGCCTCTCGTCGACGGCAAGGAGGCTCCCCAGATGGACACCACCGATGATGCCTGGGAGGAGACCAGCTTCCGCGGCCCCAAGCCCTACGCGGCGCGCTTCATTCCCCGCGGCGACAGCAGGGTGCCGATCATCAAGAGCCAGTGGGAGAAGGCGGCGAAGGAGGGTTACGTGCTCCGAGGTAACACCGTGGATGTGAACAGTGTCGTTATATACTAAGGGCTTCGTGTATGATTCTAGGGACTCAGGGGTTGGGAGGCGGTATCTGTACCTATTAACTCGGATGATCAGTGAACAGTTCTCTTTCAGCGGGGCTTAATGGTGCAAGTCCAAGTCTGAAAAGCATTCTAGCGATGGGGAAGTCGACCATTTCATGTATAAGACCAAGCAGATTGTATTAGGAGTTTGGCACTGGAGATTATCATTATCGTCAACTACGGTTATTGAGAATTGAGGAATGAAAGGCAAGGAATTCCAAACGAACTTACAAGACACTTCAAGTTTACCTATGTACCTACTAGGTATGTATAGGTACCTATCTACCAGCAGATCACTGCCACTGCGGGTAAAGGGGTAAAGGAGGTAAACGCCTGGTGGAGTGCAAGAATTGTCTCAATCATTCACAGGTTTAGCACTAAGTAAAGCTTCGGGCATTAATTCAAATAGACTCATAGATATTGATATTTTAACTACCGTGTTCTCATAAGTTTTCCTCATTAACTGAACCATTTACCATCGTATCCAGACAATTCAACCCTCTTTCCGCGCTCCTTGGCGTTACCAACTTCCCCATCATCATTGATCGTATATCATATATCCCGTCATAACATTACTTGCAAGTAGACTTATTTCTGAGTCTGGAAGTAACCAGTAATATCATTCTCCTCGCCACACTTGCGACACTTGTGCAGAACCTTGTCCCCCGATCGCGCGCCTGCGGGGAGAGCGGAAGCCGCTGCGGCTGCGCCAGCTCCCATTCCAGCCGTCTTCGTCAAATCTCTCTTAGGCGCGGCGCCTGCGTCGACGGCCGCGGGGTGTATTGTTGTTGTTGGAGCCTTGCTGGTGGTGGTGGGGTGGTCAAGGCTCTTGCGACCGAGGGTGTCGTGGTTCTCGACGTTGATGCCTGAAGGTGTGCCCGATGCAAGGACCTTGTATTGTCCACCATGGCTGGAATCCGTAGATGCGCGGTTCCTGGTGGTGCCGTGAATGGTTCCTGACTGGTAGTCGCGAGAAGTAGCAGTTTGAACTGTGCTCCTCTCATTGGAGTGGTGGTGCACTCCAGCTGCACCAGCCCCCGCTACACCTGCGACACCTGCGGCAGTGGCGGCAGTGGCGGCCTTAGCGCCGATATGGTGATTGTCCGCTGTGGTGTTGCGTGCAGTGGTGGTCGACGGAGATGATGTGGTACCTGTGCGTGTGCTATCATGAGAAGCGTCATCTACGGCCACACCGGACGGTGTTCCGGTTGCTAGGTGGTTATAATGATCGTGGCTGGAGTTGGCGGGCCTAGCATTCCCCTGCGAGGATGATTCAATGGCACTTGTTGGACTCTTCGAAACTGGCGAACGCTTTCCGGTGTAGCGAGCCGCAGCAGCTCCAGCGCCAGTGGCGCCAGCACCGACAGCGGCCGCCTTACCACCCGTGTGGCTATCTCGTGCAGTGGTATTGTATGCAGTAGTCGGCGAAGAAGCAACGTTCTTCTTATCGCCAATATGATCGCCAACGTCAATACCAGAGGGCGTTCCGTCTGACAAAACGCTATACTCGCCGTGCTTGCTAAAACCATCATGGGAAATGCCAGATGTAGATCCGGTCACTGAGTTCTGCTTCACATCCGAGGGGACTGCAGAACGACCAGTACCCGAGACAACTCCCAGCTGCGGTTGGCCGATAGTATAACCTGAGCCAGTAGATCGATGAGGGGCATTGGAAGCAGTGGTAGCATTGTTAGAAGATAGGTCAGTTGCATGCTCCCTGTGCTTGTCATCGCCTCGATTAGCATACTTATGTGCGGCATAACCGGCGCCCGCACCTGCTCCAGCGGCGGCGATACCGTAACCAAGCCTCGAATCACCTTTATCAGTAGGCTTCTCGTTTGTCTGTGAAGTAAAGGGGTGACCCTTGGTTGTCACATCTTCACGGCCAAGAGAAGACTTGCTAACTCCCGAAGTGGTGGGGTGGCTGTTAGGTCCAGTGTACCCAGCAGCGACAAACGGATCCGTTGAGTGTAGTGTGGGAGGGTTCGCCCCATCGGAATGGGCTCCAACGTGCTGATTGGGGTGTTGGTAGATGGCGTTGGCCTCTGAGCCATGTTCGGGCTCCTTGCGCGTCTTGTCGTGATTCTTGTCGCTGTAGACGACGCTGGCAGCAGCCAGGGCTTCGCCGGCGTCCCTATGCTTCAATGGAGTATCATCTTTGCTCGGTTTTCGTTCTTTTAGCTTTTTCTCTTCGCGGGACTCGTGTTTCTTTTCATGCTTGACATCATGCCCATCCTTGTGGTCCTTATGATGACTGTGGAAAAGGCCGGCAATCCTGCTCTCCTTCTTCGGGTCGGCCTCATCGTGTTTATGCGGGGTGGCCTCCTTCAGTTTCTCTTGTTGGTGGTCTCGTCGTCTCCCAGCTAACTCAGCGGCGGCAATCCCAGCACCGGCACCGGCACCAGTCTCTGCCACGCCTTCTTTGAATCGCGATCCGTTGTGGGGAGAAGTTTCAGCACGAGTCGTGTTGTTAGAAGTAGATAATGGGAATGCCCTCTGATTCTCATGGTTTAAGGCAGGGTCGTGAGAATGGACGGAGCCCTCGGCGGGCGTTTCGGAGCTTCCGTGTCCGGTAACAGTGTTGTATATGCCGGTGCCACGCGGAGCTTCACCCCAGTATGGATCCGGTTGTTCGACGTTACTGGTTTGTTTCAAGCCATTCCGGACTACGTTACGGCCATTGCGGTCTGTGTCGTATTCGTTGTCATCCGATGTGGGTGGGATAGTTGTGTTGGTTGCAGGACCAACGGCCCCGATTCCCCCGGTAGTGGCATGGTCGTTGGTTGTTGAGTCTTGTGCTATACCGCTAGAAGAGTTCTGATTGCTGTCGTAATTGTTGAAACGGCTATAAGCACCCGTCATGATTCCGGGTTTACTTTCATTGCCGTAGTGATCAGTCGATTTTGCTGTAGCCTTCATAGCCGTGTTTGGTGTATCGTCCCGGTTACGTAGGGTAGCCCCCCCTGAGTCGTTCAGACCTCCACTCATAGTGGGATCACGGCTTTGGAAGTCTCCAGTATCGCTCGGATCTGTCAGGCCAATACCGGAATCAGTATACTGGTGACCACGAGCAGCCTTCGCTTCGTCACTCCATCCCCTAGGGTCTTCGCGTTTGTGTAGTTTATTGTGTTGTTGAAGAGACCCAGAAGAAGTCAAAGCCGAGCCTTGTGTAGTGGGCATCATATCGTCTGTGGGAAAGGATCCCGGAGGATGAGGTTCAGTTCGGTCGGAAGTGGTGTATGAAGTCATTGTGTTATAATTGTTTGTCAGATTGTAGGGTATCTTATTCAAAGTGAGAATGTGATGCAGTGGTGGTGCTATAGATCACCTAGGTACTCTAAGTATTAAATATCTATCAAAGAATAAAGGATGCAATAAGTCCTATATATAGGTATCTAGCAGGCTCAACAGAGAGGATCGACTAGGCCGGCTAGATCGGCCTACAGAACATGATTCAGAGATCGGAGAAGCTACATCACTGCTTCCCAGAGCTATCCCAAGGAGCTCTGTTTGGCTTGCTCTACTGCATAGTACTCACAAAGACCAACGGCGCTAGTCATGACATCAGACGTCGACAGTTATCAAGTTGTGAGGTCTCAGCTCCTTTGTCCCAATCCGTTTTCATTGCCCAATCAGCGATTGGTCTATCGTGAACTAAGTGGTTGGTGTCGAACCGTTATGAACTAAGCAGGCTCCATTTCGTCATAAGGGTCCCGGTGTAATGGTCGCGATTCACAAGCGTATCCCGCTTTGGAACTGGATCTTGATCGCCTCGTATGTCATAAGTATACTTGCGTAAGTGGTGGTTGTTAGTCTGAAATTCCGTTTGTTTCCATAACTCGGGGAAGCTTGTAACCTGAACAAGATTGACGTCGAAACTTGAGGCGGGAGCAAAAATCTTGGCACGATTTGCCATAGACTGGGACTATTACAAGTGCTAAAATTATGATTTTAGAAATAAAGCGGTTCATATGCTCGAATGACAACATTCAGGGGGTTTTTATGTCAATGTTCAGAAATATAACCGACTGGAATGGGATCATATAAACTACTAAGGTATTAACCCACATATCACATCAGGCAGTAGGTAGGTAGATGTCAATAAACCAGCGCAGCTAAAGCTATGTATTGGGGTATAAATGTCGTGAGTTGATGTAATCGTTAAGTAGGTCACTCCCCAATTTCGTCTGGTTAAGGAAAGGCGACAAAGCGAAAGCCAAAGCTGGCAGGCGATCCGCAATGCAAGAAAGGTCACCTAGAAGCTATACGTTATAGATGACCGAGAGCAAAGATGCTTCGACTTGGTATGCTATATAGGACCTGGTTCATTTAGATTCATTCCTTTCTCGCCCCCAAACGACCGTCCCGATTGTTAGCGCACAACTCCGTGTCTCAAACCGGCTCGTCCGCGCCTATGGTCTCATCCCCGTCTTCGTATCCATCTTCTTCAGCAGCCTCCCTAGCTAGACGCGCAGCATTCCATCCGGCAAACATGGGCGTATAATCCGCGGGAGCCACCCATTTTCGAACAAGGCCATGCTTCCGCAGTCGTCTCCTGTGTCTTGCGCGCTGCCAGACATCCATGTACTGCTCGTCAAACTGAGTAAAATCTGCGTTTGTGGCCCAGTCCGATATTTCTGCGAGAATATCTCCTATTTCTTCTCCTGCCTTCCATGCTAATGCCCTCCCCTTACCTCCAGTGGCCCATTCATCTAGCATAAATGGCATGGCGTACGGGAAATAGGGTTCGTCCGGCGACCAGTCGCATGGCAGACTTGGCGTACAATCGAACTGGGGCGTATACAAGAAACAGAAGGTTGATTCAAGTATATACCAGATTAACAGGAGGAGAGTCAGCAACCCAAACTTCGTGGGCCTTAACCTGGGAGACGTTCGGTAGAGTCGGGGAATAGAGAGCAGAATTGGGGCGACTTGGTTGGGATCGGCGGGACCGCTAGATGTCTCGGATTTTATGCTGGACGGTTTTAGGTCGGGAGAAATGGTGGGATTTCGGTCTACCTTGTGTTCGGTATGCATAACCTTATCTTCTAAACGTTCGATCCCCTTCTTCGCGGACCGGATACCTAGAAGGCCGGTCTGCAACGATTTGCTCATCCTGTCATACACCTGAAGTTCGCGGTCGTGCTCCGAGAGTCCTGGAATGTCTAAATCGTTATCGATTCTATTCATAGTATCATCCACCATCTGTTTGAGTTCGTCATCGTCAATCTCCTGGTCGGCAAGTATATTATCAAAGTCTTCCAGTGTAGAATCGTCGATCTGATTGAGACGTAGAATGGCGCGGATATCATCCTTGACGGAGGGAGGATTGGCCGAATTGATTAAAGGTCGAAGGGGTCGCCGGCGTCTAGAAGTGGATCTGGAACGACGAGAACCCGTGGGAGCTGAAGCGGAACGCGACGCCGATAGTTTCTTCGAGCTTTGGTCCCCTCCACTTGTTTCTTGTTTGGCACCGTCCTGGGCTACCGGCTCGCTAGAGCTCCTCCTACGAAGCTCAGGCTTTTCCGATTCTTGGACCAGACCATCCAAGGTCTTCTTTTCGTCTAGGTGTTCTTGCTTAATTCTAATGGTAGCTGGTGTCTCAATATATGCCCCTGTAACACGTGGAGTGGGTTGCGTTAGCGGGTCAATCCTGTTTGCTTTAGGTGTCTCTTCCTCGGGCGGCTCTGATGGCATAGGCGACGGCCCGCGGACGGAACCCTTTTCGGAATAATTGTCGAGAGGCGCGAAGAGTTTCATCTCGGCTTCAATACGGTCTGTGGGATCGGCTTCCGAACCAGGTCGGCTCACTCGTTTCGATCGAACAGAATCGCTGGATATGTCTCGTCTTATACCTGCGAACCCCACTGTTGGTCTTTCTCTAGAGTTCTTAATCTCTAGGTTTCTAGGCCTCCTCTCCTCCCGTATAAAACGCGACCGGCTCTCTGCTCTACTTTCGGGCCTTTCTATAGGCGGAGGATCATCTGAGACAGGTTGCGGATTGGTCTTTTCCGTAGAAGGGCTATCGCTAGTTGCTCGCGCCAGACGACGAAGTAGGTCATGGGAATCATTTCGCGGCAACGAACCGTCCTTCTTTTTATCGGGTACAGCGTCGTCCTTCTTCTCTTTTGGGGCTTTGTCACCTTTGTGGTCACTCGTACTCCGAAGGACGGTAGCGGGCGTGTCTGATGCTCGCTCTTCTTTCGCCTGCTGGCCTAGTCCGCGCTCCGGGGTCTTTGTGGGTTCATTTTCTGATTCAACCAACCCTTCTTGCAGGTCTTGCTTCTTAAAGATTCTGCCAGTGTCCGGTGATTCTGAACGTGCCTCGGCATTTCTAGCCCGTATCTCATCGAGCCTGCTCTTAGCCATTGCTCGTTTAGACAAAGCTTCCATTTCTCTCGCGCGCAGTTCCTCCAGTCGGCTGTTAGCTCGCCTAGATGACGATAGATCTACCTCTGGTAAGACCGCATTGGCTGCTTCGATTTCCTTCTGTCGAATTTGACTCAATCGATTATTGCTGCGGCGCATGATCGGTGTGCTCCTGACTGGGGAATCCGTAGTCCCCGATGACCGCCGAGAAGGTGTTAAGCCGGATCGAGCGGTACGAACACGGGGACTGTCGGAAATCTGAAGATCTCCCGCAGTGAAATCAGCATCCAATTCCCAGTTATAGCTCTTTTCGGGCGAAAGATTTGTAGGGGCATTAGTTGGCGAAACTCGTTCGTCGGCAGCGGATTCATACTCGATAGACGGGATAGGATTGGGCTTCTCGGGACGTTCCCGCTTGAGAGGATCGGTTGATGGGCTCGTCGTAGCTGCACCCCCCCCTTTCCTTGGGCTACCTCCCCACTGACTGTCTCCTCGACGCTCAGCGGGGCCTACGAGGTGACCGTTGCTGGGCTTTTTGGAGGATGTACTTCCTGTCAGCGAGGTTTCAGTTTCAGCGTTGGTTCGACCAAACAAGCCCCTAAGCGGCGCGTTGCCTGTGCCAAGCTGGTGGTTCCGGTCGAACTGTTGAAAATGCCGTGTGAGATCGGTGTTCGAGGCCCCACCAGGTCTCTGTGAAGTTGTGGTATACGACGCGCGTCTCGAATGTGTTCGCGGAGCCGGACTAGGAGATCCGTCGATACGTCCATTCATCTCGGCGCTGGCCATATTGAAGGCTTGTCTGATGCTGAAATTGTCTCCAGGCTGATCGTCAGCCTCTTGCTTTCGAGCCAGCGCAAAGGCTGATTTAAAACTCATGGGCTGCCGCATATCAAGAGACTGGCTCTGAAGGTGGCCGAGCTTATTCTGTTGGTGACGTTGGGTAGGAGAAGCGGTTACGGATCCTGTATTGGTCGGGAGAGGTATTCGAGTTTCGCGCAGTGATTCGGAAGCTCTATTCGTTGAAGCGCCTAGATACTTAGGGCTGGAATATAACGGATGTCGAGACCCTGGACTGGTACTGTTATCTGGGTCTGATATTATATTCTCTTTTGATTCTGGTTTATTGTTGTTCTGTCCAGATGCTGTCCGTCGATTGCCAAAAGGTTGCGTAGAGCTAGTACTACCACGAATGTTACTATTGGAATTTCCGTTGGGCTTTGTAGCCAGGACGCCTAAGGCGCGGGAACGGTCGCGATCCATAATATTGGGGGGCGACGACAGTAACGAGGGGTGAATCAGGCGGAGAGGTGCATGGTCGTCGGGGTGAAATATACGGACGTGTCATACCAGAGAAAAGTTGAAAAGTGAAGAAGTTGATGAGAAGAGAATCAAGGTTGTAAAATAGAAAATAAAAGGAGGAAAGGGTATCAGAATGGGTATTATAATCCTTATGTTTCTCAAGGGTTACATCGGTTTGAGCACATTGCGAGAGGGTGAATGGAAAATGAAGATGGTAAGAATTGAAAGCTGTTGTGCTATCGCGGGCTTGAGATGCGCTACACCGAGTTGGCGTCGCGACTTGTACCTTGGTCAGTGGAGACGGATCCTTGTTGATTCCGACATCCTCGAAAAGGAAGGCGGTCAACTTTATAGCCAATCCAAAGCTCACGACTAGTTGCGGGGCAAGCCACGTGGAGGCTGATAAGCAGCACTACTCTGAGCTTATCTCAAACGCTCGCCAGGTACGCGTTTCTAGGCTTTAGACCTTACCTCAGAAAGCTGTTAGCAGCTTAGCGATCTCATCACTGCTTATAACTGCTGGGAACTGCAGGAACTGCAGCAACTGATTAAGACTAGATTTAGCCGCAGTTGGGATAAATGAATTCCGATATTCATGAATACCCCGCATCATATGGTAATACTTAAGGTTATCCACCTGTACTGCTGTAGGTACATATGTATAATAATCGACTTGCTAAAGTCCAATCTTACAGTGATGTCATAACAACACTACCTACCTAGGTTTCGTATATATGCCAGACAGAACTTCTGGAAGTATCAATCTTAATCCATTTTAGCCCAGTACCAATAACCAAGTTGATCTATCCTCGTTCACCGTCTCACCTACACTTAGATCCGGTATTATTGACGACCCAATGGTGAAGAGGTTTCATGAACGTCTTTCGTCATGACCAGAAAACTGATATGGAGGCTGGGCGTTGCGAAATGCCGATGCGGGGGAAGCGTCCACCATCTTTCAAGCAAGGAAGGCATTTAAAGTCCTCATCATTCTTTTTTTTTATCTTCTAAGGCTCCCAACTTCAAGTACTCTGATAAAAAGTCATGTCGAATCCCAAAGTCGCCATCATAACCGGTGGCTCATCAGGAATTGGCTTGGCTGTTGCGGAAGTCTTCTCAACGAAAGGTTGGCGTGTACACGTTTTTGACTCAAACGAATCTATCGAAACCGATATTCGCACAATTCATAAGGTTGACGTTACTTCTTGGACTTCCCTGGCATCTGCCTTCGACGCGGTTTTCAAAGCAGAAGGCCGGCTTGACTTCGTCTTCGCCAATGCCGGTGTCATGGAAAAAGGGAGGTTCTACGCAAGACATCAAGAGTTGCCTTCACCACCAGAAGAACTGAGTATCGATGTAAACCTGAAGGGGGCTATTAACACAAGCTATATTGCACAACATTACTTTAGACGGAACCAAAAAGGCGGCCAGGACGCAGTCCTGGTTATGACTTCGAGCATTGCCGGTATAGTAAGTCTTCTTTTATTGAACAATTACCTGGTAACTATTCGACGATCTGGTCTCACCCATTCTAGTATCCACAAGCCATTACCCCTATATATGCAGCGACCAAGGCGGGCATCTTGAATTTTATGCGTTCTGTTGCCCCGGTCTTCTATGACGAAGATGGTATAAGGACATATGCCATCTGCCCTGGATCCGTACGAACAAAGCTGCTCCCTGAGCAGTTATGGGACAATTATCCGCAGGAATACTTGACCCAGATGGAGAAAGTCACGTCCACGGTCGAGTCCTTGGTCGATGGCACGAACCTTGAGGATTCTCATGGACTAAAGCTCGAGAAATCTAGTACTGGCCTAACTGTCGAAATTTTCATTGACGATATCTATTTCAGAGCACCGCCAGCCCCTTGCAACGCTAACATGGAATTCATATTGGAGCATATGCGCCCCGGGAAGGGACCTGGGGACAATGAGAGTGGGTAATATTGTTTTCCTTGAAAACCAAGTTACGTTTGCATGGTAGCCCTTCCTCGCGATCTCAAACGATTTTGTGTCCCCTCGAATCCTTGTGTAAACTCCCCTGCGTACCTATGCCACCCACTGAGTTGCCAATTGCTTATTCCCACCATAATTCTTTCTCCGCCAAATTTTCGCCTCTCGGGACTTGCGACCCGCCGTATCCCAGAAGATCAAAGGACTCGAACGATTCCTTATCCAGTGCTCCCATTATCGAGGCCAACTGGTCATCCGAACAGCCGCTGGAGTCCGACGGAGATATCAACGATTCAAAGCTGGCTACTGCAACAGTTGTGGAGCTTTGTGCATCGTCCTGTATCCGTGGCGACGTGTGGTCCTCGGTGGCACTCGGGCGCGTCTCCGAAGGGGGGCTATACGGAGCCTTGCGGCGTGCAGGTCCTGATGGGGCCGAAGATAGGGGTAGAGGTGATAACGACGACAACGACGACGACGGGGTATGCTGCGTTCTTCGCCGCTTTCGTTGGGTTTTCTTCGCCGCAATCACGTCCAAGAGAATTCTGGATACCTCCCATAGCCGTCTATTATATGACTCCTCTTCTCTCAGTTCGGTAATGTCCTGGAGCATCTCCGTAAACAATTGAAACAATTCTACATCCGAGTTTTGTTCCTCTTCACTGTTAAGGATGTGTGTAGACATCTCGAAGAGATAGAGTGGTGGATAAGATGCGACGATTCTACACTCGCCCAGTTAGGTCGTCATAAACAGAAGAGGCTTGTGGGTTTTTTGAGAAAAGGAAATAACAGAAAACTTACCGTGGGAACACCCCTTGGAGTCCTAATTCTACTACGGAACGCCACAGCCTCAACAAAAGACTCATGCATCTCCTCGAGACCTCTACGTTCCGATTTATCATAGCTGGATGCCCCTTAAATGGCCAAGTGTATAGCAACTGCGTACAAGCGAACCCAATCGAGAGCTCGATCTTCGAAGTAGAATTTAGGGGCGCAGCAGTGCCAACATCCTCCCAGTCGATACCCGTATCGTTAAACCAGTCGTGAAGCTTCTGATCAAGTTGGGAAACCAGCTGCCGCACCTTTTCTTCAGTTCTTGCCGGTGCTCGACGGGCATATATCTCTAGATAGATTGTCTCCTGGATCTCGGCAAGCCTTGCTCTTGCAATCAATTCATTTATGCTATCGTCCTTGGGTAGCTTCCAAATCGTGTCGATATGTACGTCGGCTTCCAGAATGCAAGGAGAAGTGCCAACGGTCCAGCTAACCACTTTATCAAGGATGTATAAGCAATAAGACACGCATTGTCTTTCTCGGTTATCGTCGTCGCTGGCTTGCCCCCGCGCGCTTCTCTCCCAGTCGTGAATGCCGATCGACCTCGCACACTGAGCAGTTAAGTTAAACAGCCTTGCGAAGATGCTCTTCGACATGTGCTCCTGCGCTACTACGCACTATTCGGAATGTGTTAGCGGCGTTCCCAGGCGACAATCCATGTGCATACCAATGATAGTAGAGCTTGAACATTAGTGAGCCGTGGGGAGAGTAAGAGCTCTGCGTGTTCAATAGCTCTCTCTGCGTTTGCGAGAAATCCCTTGATTAGATCAAGATCGATAGATGAGGTCTTGCGTGCTGGTTTCAATTGCCTCGGCTTGTTTGGGTGAGATGGGGGGCGCAACAGGTTTGCTGCTAAAGCCATGAGTATCAGGTTGTTGGAACACACCACAAGCCCAAGGTCTTGTTCGGAGGAATCCAACTCTTGCAGCGCGATGATGATCCGCTGAAAGGAACCCCTTGTCCATATGGGAAAGTGCGGGTTAATGGCTGCGAAGTACGGCTCGACCATCGCCTTCAAGATGGAAGTAGGGGGCGCCGTAGGCAGTGTCCCACTCCGGCTGATATCCTCCTCCCGGGACACAAGCGAATCGAATTTCTGTTGTGCTAGAAAAGCGCATTCCCTTAGACCCTGATTCTCAATTTCTCTACTAATAAGGGGCTCAAGCACAAGGTCTTTCATGTCATATAAAAGAGCCTCTATTGACGTTGGTTCGAAATACCTCTCGCCGACCTCGCCATCATTTCGGTTCAGGAAATGACCGAGAGGTCTCTTATATGTCGGTATATCACAAGCCAGTAGAGTGCTGTCTTCAGGTGTCGGCCAAGTGTGGCTGGGTTGGATTGTCGCGATAGCGTCCACTCCAGTCGATGTCCCCGCCACGAGTCGCTTCACAGTGTTCTGGGTTTCCGCCAATGCATCCTTTTGAAAGATTATATCAGCTCGCACATCCAATGGGCCTCATACAATAAGGTACCTAGTAGTAGGTTATTGTTATTTGATGCAACATACCTCTAAACTTTTCAGACGTTTACTCAAGCCCTCGATGGTATGGCTACTACCTTTTGTTAGCTACATGTATTTGTCGGAATATTCCGTTGGCCCAAGGGTTCTTACAGCAAGACTGTCTGGTTGCACTTTTTGCCATTGCCAGACCACTCGCACTTGTGGCCCAGGCGCGTGCAGTTAGAGCAAAATGGCTTCTCTCTCCCGCATCGTATCTTTTTGATCCGACATTGATCACACACTGCTGGCGTTGATGAGCTCTAGTTCCCCTCAAGCGAAGCATCGACTCTTCATGTCCCCGCTCACCTGCGTAATCCTTCCCGGTCGTTTCTCTCGACATCTGGAGATTGACTGATTTAGTTACCGTCCAATCAAGACACCGTTACGGTGGAACGCTTTACCTCGTCATATGTGCGAACACGTTTCTCCGTGGACATACTCAACAAGCGGGTCCCTTGCGAATAGATATATGGATATGAGTGTATGGGTGCCTACCTAGTAGGTATTTGGACGAGAGCAGACCTCGCTCATTTCAGCCCAACTTCTCGAAGACGAACATCATATGTTATCTATCAATTATGATCAAACAAGTTGGGGTCCAAGATGTGTGTTGAGCTTAATGCTCCTCTGGCACATTAATTTACCGACCATGGCTACGGGCTGCATGCCGTAAGACGAATACAGTGTCGTACTCCGTAACCTCAGCAGCTCTACTCTAGACGAGTATAGCATAGCCGTAATTCGATATGTACGATCACTGGGCATGCTTACTATTTCTTCCACTAAAATCCTTGGATGCTACGCAAATCACCAGCGCATTTCATGGCCTACAGGTTCGTACCAGTCCCGCATTTTCAAAAAAACGCACACGCGTATTTACAGACTACGTACTACTACATAGTAGCCCTGGAGGTATGTAGACAGGTACCCAGGTGAATAGTATAGACGGAGCCCCTGCTAGCGGCCTGCTGGGATGGGCGTATACTGGGCCTATTGCACAGTGCAACACGGCCATACGCCTACAACGGCTATGTAAGACAGACGATCGATCTGATA
This sequence comes from Hypoxylon rickii, assembly GCA_902806535.1. Classification (NCBI taxonomy): domain Eukaryota; kingdom Fungi; phylum Ascomycota; class Sordariomycetes; order Xylariales; family Hypoxylaceae; genus Hypoxylon; species Hypoxylon rickii. The sequence goes on along the minus strand of CADCWY010000070.1, from coordinate 106,997 downwards.
TCTTACCCCCAAGATGAAATATTACTGCGTACAGACCGACTAGGCTATAGTCACCCACCAGGCGGGTAGCTTGCTTCGTGAATCCCACTCGCAGCAAGCGTCTTGAGTCGCTATTGTATGAGGCACAGCAGCATGATACCAAAGAGGTTGCACGTAGTACGCGCCAATCTATCTACGCCACCAAGGGTTACTTCTCAAAGAGCCTAGCTGAAGCGATGGAATGAGCAAGCGGCACAGTAACATTGGAAGGACGTACGACTTGGTCGTCTACGCTACATGCAGTAGTATTGTGTCTTTTCAGTGGAGCGCTAAATGGTTCACGTTCCGTACTTCCAAGAGCCCATACGACGACGGAATGCGATGGCGACTCAATAAATGACATACGCCGAGCTAGATATGCTGTACGACTGAATCCTTTTTGTGGCTTTTGTAGGATTGCAGAGTTCATTGGCGGCAATTCTCGAGATAATATCAAAATCCAAGCCATCTCATCCCACCTTCCACGCCGAGCCTCGACCATCTCGGCTACTTGATGATCTATTGCCGGTTCAGCCCAGACCAATCTATTCTTCACAATAAACCTATGTATGTACACTAGGTCTTAGTCCTTGCAATAGGGCTTCGGGCCTACTTACTACGTAGTAGAACTACCTAGGTACCTATGCATGTCAGCCCGCCTCACCACCCACTCGTCGAGAGACCCCGCATCGCGTTGGCCAATGGTGAAATCAAACAAAAAGGTTAAAGTCCTAGAGAGCAATATGAGCTCATATCATCGTGGAACTGACACCGCGGTGCGAATCTCTGTCAGCTTACACTCCTTAGATAAACGCACTCGATGCAGTCGAACACACCTATAGACGCTTCCCGAAACACTTCCTGAGATAGGGTATATTGCTTACCGATGCGAGAACAAGATGATTCCCAATATCGTAAGGGTTTCGCAGATATACATTTCGCACGGTCCGCCACGGCGGCGAAGCGGACGCTAGAACACGAACGCACAAGCGAGCTTCCAGGGCTGGGATTGAATGATCCATGATATCGGGTTGGACCTTGATTAGAGTGTATTTCCACGTGAAAAGGGGCCACAAAGTGTCCACCACCACGTGTACGTCTAACCTAGGCCTTTCGAGCCTGGACCATGAGGACGTCTCCAGTGTCCAGGTTTATCTTCTCCGAATACTCTTAGTAATCGACGCATGTAAGGAACCGTATTTCAACTCCTTTACGTTGCACCAGCATCAAAATAAGGATAAGACCGTCAATTGTCATTGGACGCCCGTCTTGTCGGCGAGGGGTAAGCCTCAAATAGGGGTAGTGGGTTACACCGGCGTGTGCAACGCCGCAATACATAAGAGTGCGCGGAAGACGGGAACGGCGGGAGGTTACATTCCCCATTGAAACAGGTATTTCCTGGACCACAGCAATTCTTGGTTTTATCAACTGACCTTGCTATAGCATCATCACACGTGATGCTTGATGATGAATACTAGATACGCTTCAATACGCTACTCCATATCCATGAAGTCCTAGATTTTGGGCCGCCAAGTGAAGAGCGCTCCAATGTTCAGGAACATAGTAGGAGCTAGGTGACAAGTATATAGGTAGGTAGACAACGCGCAAGGAAAAAAGAGACCCTGACGCCTAGAACGACCAGTACTAATTCGAATTATCCAATCCATAATGGCTTCACAGACACAAAAGAATACGGCCAAGAGAGGATCAACGGAGAGAATCATGACATTCATTTAGATTCCCTTCCCTCGCCGTCTTCCGTCATATCCCTTAATAGCCCTTCCGCAGCGTGTTGACCAAGCGCGTCAAGAGACCCCATTCCAAGCATTTCTAGGACGCTAATGTCAAAAGAGAATACCTGCTTCCACCAAGAGCGCAGTTCCAGTGCCACGAGTGAATCCAGGCCTAAGTCCACTAGCGGCCAGGCAGTGTTCAAGTCCTCTTCCGGTTTAAGCAGTAGATCAAACAGCTTCCTCCCAATCTCCAGCGCAAGTAGCTTCGAGGACTCGGGTGCCTTTAAAACAGATGGGTCGGCTTTGGCGTTGGCCAAGAAGGTCTTCAGAATCTCGTTAGATGTCGCGGCATCTCCACTCCCACTTGACGCGTTGTGGTAGGCGGCCATTCGGCGGTCTTTCTTCCATACTATACGGTTGGATGGGCTGCTTAGTGGAATTGTCGAGCCAAGGCCAAGCACGAACGTATTAGCATCAACGAATCGAGAATCGACCAGGACGTCCTTTCTAGCCACTCGAGGAGCCATAGCGACTGCCATCGCATCGAGAAGCTCTTGCTCGGTAACACCCTTAAACCCGCTGGCTTTCATCTTGTTTAGCAGTCCGGCTTGTAATGATACGAATCCAACGTCCTCGACCGCCCCGACATCTACGACAGAGGCCGCGAGACCGAGTCCGTTACGGTACTGAGAGAAAGCGTCCAAGAACGTGTTACCACTGGCGTAGTTCGCTTGACCCGGCTGTCCGATAATTCCCGAAAGAGAACTGAACAACACGAAGAAATCCAGATCGACCCCTGCGTTTACCGTAGCGTTGTGGAGGTTCCACGTTCCCTGGACCTTCGGCGCGACTGCCGCATTCCACTCTTCTGCGGTCATGACCTCGAAGTTCTGGTCGCGAAGAACCATCGACAATTGGATAACCCCCTTCAGGGGATGTGTCGCCGCCGCAACAGCCTTGGCGACATCGTCGAGGCTTGCGACGTCTCCCTTTACAAGCTTGACATCGCAACCCATGCTCTGGAGCTCATTCACAAAAGCCTCGTCTTGTGGACCCTCGCCCGCGCTCCGTGATAGGTAAATCAACTCTCGTGCGCCGTGATCTACCATCCAGGTAGAAATCGAACGACCAAGGCCGCCAAGACCCCCGACGAGAAGGTAAGACGCAGACGTTTTAAAGTCGATTTCTTGGGACCTCTTGACTGTGTTGAAATCGACATCATGAATCTCGGGGGAGTTACGCAGTGATATGCCGATTCTTCCAATATGCGACCCCTTCTGCATGTACCTAAACGCATCCGCGGCCTCGTTTGCTGGGAAGATTTTAAGCGGTTGTATCGAGGTCGTGAGCCCCTTTTCATAATACTCGAGAGTCGACAGAATCACCCTATTCCAATCATTAGTCGAGTCGGGATCGAGTTAAATGCATTTGTGGTACAACTTACTTCCTCAGTAGAGCCGGCTTCTTCCACAGCTGGTCGATATCCACGCAGCAGTAGCTACGGTTTGCCAGGAAGGCGTTCATGTCCAGTTTACCGTTGCCGATCAAGTCTCGCTTTCCAATTTCGACCATAGTACCAAATTCGGCCACACAGGTCCACGTAGCGTGAAGGAGTTCACCGGATAGGGAGTTGAGAGCGATATCTACTCCCTGGCCCTTCGTTTCGCGCATGATACCATCCACGAACGAGTTATTTCGCGAGTTGAAGATCCTGTTCCTGGGAATATGGTAGTTTTCCATCAAGTATTTCACTTTCTCCTCGTTGCCGACCGTGACATAGAGATCTGCCCCCAGCATTTGGCATATTTGGACGGCCGCTAACCCGACGCCGCCACATGCACTATGTACAAGTACGGACTATTCTGCTGTTAGTAGATGAGGAAAGTAGGGGTTAATACTGCTTACTTGTTCTTTATCGAGGCGTCCCACATTGATTAGGGAGTGAATTGCGGTGACATAGGGCATCAGCATAGACGCGGCCTCGTCGAAGCTTAGACGATCGGGGAGCTTCGTGCAGAAAGTATCCGGGGTGACAATGTGCGTGGCATAGGCATGCTGCTTTAAGCAGACGACGCGGTCGCCGACTTTGAAGTCCTTGACGCCTGCACCTATGCGAGTAACGATACCAGCAGCTTCAAGTCCAAATTGTCTGGTTGGGAGTTCGACAATTCCCAATGCTACTAGGATATCCTTTTCGCCTCTGTTAGCAGTGAACTGATCTAAGGGAAAGGGGGAACCTACCCTGAAATTTAAACCGGCAGAATGCACCTCAATTTCTAGTTCATTGTCACGAACCTCTTCACGGGGCTGTCGAACCCACTGTAGCGAGTTAAGACGTCCTGGCGTGCCGACATCAAGAACGGCCCTGTCATTTGCGTCTGACGTCAAGAGCTCGTCTTTCAGCGCAAACGGGTATAACCTCCCCACGTAGACGTTCCCCCCTCGGATAGCGTACTCGAAGTCAGGCTTGAGCGCATCGTCGCCATCCCGCTTCTGGAACTTGGCCAGGACCTGGGTAACCTTCTCGGGGGTCGAGTTAAAGTCTTCCACTTCACAGGTTGCGAAATCAATCAGCATCTCCGAGCGGATTGTTCTCGCCAAACCAATGACTTGCGCATATCGTGGGTCTTTGCAGCCGATCTGACTCAAAGGCGTGATCCACAAGATGCCAGCGCCGCTAAGATTGCGGAGGAACTGCCTAAACGACTCAAAGCGGGAAGATTCCATGGCCTCGAAATATGGCCCCGATAGATCAAGAAGAGAGATTACATCCTGTCCAGGCGGCGGAACATCGTCAATTTTACAATTAGTGACCTCATACCCTTCCTTCTCGAGCTGGTTGATAATCGGTCCTGCATTCGCCTCTTCTTCTCTCCGGAGTATCGTTACTCGTTTTGGTGGGGTATTCTTGGGCTGCGATGGCCTTGCAACCATGACAGCCGTTAGTTGATGCGGCTCGTCCGAGTCCAATACCGTCGCTTCAATCCTGCCAAATCCCGAAGCCAATAGCTCCGTCTCCCACCCTTTCGCATCGAAATATGGCTCGTTCGGTCTGCCATCCGCAACGCCATACCACCAACTTGGCAATACGCCGAATATGTAATTGATCCATTTCGATGATGGGCATGTTTCTTGAAGTAGGAGACGGCCATCAGGGCGAAGCAGCTTCTTCATATTCTTAAAACTCTCTTGGACGTTCTTAGTAGTATGAACCGCATTCGATGCAATGATCAGGTCGTATTGGCGCCCTTCGAATCCCTGCTCCTCCAGGTCCTTACTGATATCCAGGGTAGCGTACTCCATATTCGGGAACGGCTTCTGTTGGTCCTTGCTAGATATGAATCCGGTAAACGTGAACGTGTACTTGGAGCAAAGGATTTGGCCGTCGGGTCGAGTAAGACTTTTGAGGACATTGGTTACTAACGACCCTCTCCCGGTTCCTAGTTCCAAAACCTGAAGATTGGGCTTCGAGTGACCTAGACTTTGAATGAAGCTGGAGATATCGGATCGGTCTATGAACTCATATAGTGCCGCCAGCGTGTCATCGGATAGAACCTCCGACAATTGTTTCCCCGACACCAAAAGGTCGGGTTTCGTCGACATTAGATGCAAGGCAGCGGCTGCGGGTGCTGCCGGGGTTTTAGAAAGGCTACTGGCAAGCTTCTCGATCTGGAGACGTAAGGATTCATCGTCAAGTTTGGTCAAGGAATCCGGAAGGGTTTGCGAAGCGACCCATGCGACATATTTCTGTACGTGAGGGAAGAAGGATTCCTTCCCGGAAAGCCCTCGCTGCGTAGCCAGCATGCAAAGTTGACCAAGCTCTTCTAGGAGAATAGCGTGTGATGCGCGGTCGGCCGGTTGCCGAATCAAATCCTTCACATCCATGAAGTCTATATCAGAACACCATTCGTACCGAGCTGCGGCGTGAGTGTCGGCTACATCACTTGAAAGGGCGCCCTCTGCAAGGGACATGCGAATGCCCGTTGCTTCCAAGACCGTAAGGCCTTCAGAATTGCATTGCCCATGGCCGAGGATAGAATGGTTACTCGTCTCTTTCGCCGAAACACTGGTGACCATATCGGAAGCACATCGAACGATGCTGACCCTGTCGATACTAGTCGGAAGCCAATTCTTGACATTTCGTGCGTAGCCCTTCACGGCGGCCGCACTTAGTATCTGCAATGTCCCATCAATAACGGTGGGATGGATGAAATAATTAGCCTCATCCCCCTGTCTACCGTTAATGACCTTCCCGATCGCGCGATTATCCGGGTTCGTTGATGTCTCTATCGTGCTGAGGGTTTGGAAAGAATTCCCAAGGCCCAACCCAGCCTTTTCTAAAGTCTCATACCATTTTCGGGCATTTACCTTTCGAGGAAGATTATTGGGGCTATCCTGAGGTTCTGGGCCGAGACCTGAGGATAACGCCGATACCTCTCCCGTGCAATGCTTCGTCCATACATGGCCATTATAGGAGGAGACGGTGAATTCCCACCATGAACTATTAAGATTGGTCGTCAGGCGATGTGGGCGAAATGTCGTGATCATTTCCGTGGGCTTTCCTTCTCCCAAAACCAGCGCCATGTTGACAAGGATATTTCGAATACTGAATCCCTCACACACTTCACTAACCTGCCGCACAGCCTCACCAGCTATGGCGATGTAACCAGCGAATGGGAAGATAACATCATCTCCGACCTTGTGATCCCGGATCCAAGGGGCATTGGAGAGGTGGAACATATTCCGCCAGCTAGGCTCGATATCTGTGCTTTCGGGGGACCGAACTCCTAGTAAGTCATGGTATGGATACTTACGATGTCGCCATTCTTTGACGATTCGAGGCTCGTACCAGTAGCTTTCTTCGTGGTTCCACGGGTACCGGGGTAGGTCTGGGAGGCACGTCCCATCGGGGAAAACCGCCTGAAGATCTATTGGGACATTGAGGGAATGAAGCCTCCCGACGGCTGTAAGGAGTGAGGATATGCAATTCTGGTTTCGAGTCATGGCGGAGGCATAAGGGGCCGGCGAAGACACCTCAGTGAATATCTGTCGCAAGGGGCCCGCAAGAGCGGAGTGAGGCCCGATCTCGAGGAAGACGGCATTCTTCCCGATATCGTGTTTCAAGATACTAGTAACAGCCTCGTTAAATCGAACGGGGGACTCCAGGTTGGCCTTCCAGTACTCGGATCCGAGATTACGTTCTCCATTCAGCAATTTTCCAGTGACACTTGAGAAAAAGGGGGTTTTTGGCTCGTTCCCAGTAACTTTCTTCCCAATCAACGAAAGGTAGTCCTCCCCAATCTCGGCCATATGATACGAATGGTATGCCTTATCAACCTGGAGCAACCTGGCTAATACATCTGGGTGCGACTTTTTGATGGCTGCAACCACAGCCTTGACATCCGCTTTGTCGCCGGAGATTGTAACACTCTTGGGTGAATTGTCGCAAGCAATCGTGACATTTGGGATGAGGAATTCTTCGGTGTCCTTCCATCCCATCCCAATGGCTGCCATTGATCCTGCTCTCTTTTGCTTGGCCGTCACGGCACCGCGGTGGTGGGCAGCGATTATCGCTTCCTCCGCCGTAAGCGCCCCCGCAGCATATGCCCCCGCGATCTCGCCGCTCGAATGTCCGACGACGGCACTCGGTGTCACCCCATAAAACCTTAGAGTATCGACGAGTGCAATTTGCACAGCGGTACATAGGGGCTGAGAGAGTTCGGCCGTGCTTAGGCGGCTCTTCCTAGCTGGCTTGAGGAGTTCTTCCTCGATCGAATACGGTAGCGTATCTCCCAGAATGGCCCCTAAGTATCGGTCCAGCGACTGGATAGTGGATTTAAACGTTTCGTTGGACTGCAGTAGTTCCTTGCCCATCAAGGGCCACTGAGCGCCTTGGCCGGTAAATACCATAACGACGTTGGGTTTCGGACCCGCTTTCGTGGGTTGTGCAGCATTCTCAGCTACACCATTATTGACGATCGTAAACGTCCGGTGCGGTAAGTGTTCTCTCCTCAGGGCCAGTGTATAGGCCAAATCTGTAACCTTGTCTGGATTCTTCTGGACCCAGAATTTATAATTATCGATCATCCTGGTAAGGGATTTTGGAGTATTCGCTGAGAAGAGTAGTAGTTGTGGTGTGGTTGAAGCATTGTGCGATCCGGTAGAGACATTAAAGCTAGCAGCAGAGTCAACGACGACGTGGGCGTTTGCACCACCTACGCCAAAGGAGTTAATGCTCACGCGCTCAAGCCGGTCGGTCGGCCACGGAGTTGGCTCAAGCGGTACTGTAAGCTTCGCTTCTTTGAATGGGATTTTGGGGTTAGGGGATGTGAATCGGATATTAGGTGGTATAACACGATTTTCCAGAGCCATTACCATCTTGATTAGCGACACAAGCCCAGATGCTCCTTCTGAATGTCCGAGATTTGGCTTGATCGATCCGATATAAACGCCTGATTCTCCGAATACTCGAGCTACAGCGTTAGTCTCGATGGGATCTCCAGTGGGGGTTCCTGTGCCGTGGCATTCGACCATGGCTGTCTGCGAAAAGTCCGTTATGCCAGCAATCTTGTACGCTCTTCGCATTAGGGTCTCTTGTGCATCAGTACTTGGTTGTAACATTCCAGGGGTTTTCCCATCGAAGTTATGTGAAGTAGCTCTTATCACCGCTCGTATTGGGTTGCCGTCTCTGAGAGCATCACTCAACGGTTTTACATAAATCGCTGTAACCGCTTCGCCACGAGCGTATCCATTGGCATCAGCTGAAAAGGTTTTGCAGGATCCATCGTGCGAAAGAATTCCTTGCTCCGTCAAGCTATTGGTCATACTCGGTCCTAATATGAGATTGACGCCTCCAATAAGAGCAGATTCGCAATCACCCCTTGAGATGGCCATGCATGCCTCGTTCAAGCCCACAAGTGCTGCTGAGCAGCCTGTGCGAATAGTCATACTAGCGAAGTTAGAACCGGTAGTTCTACAGCTAATCGTGAGATGTAAGCATACCTTGGCCCTTTCAGGTCCATCTCGTATGAGAGTCTGTTCGAGAGTACAAAATCACCCGTGCCGACTACTCTATGCATACCCCATTGCTGAGACTCTTTCGCAAACATCTCCAACCAGTCCTCACCAAAATTTCCTACGTAGCAGCCGATGGCCTTCCCTCGCCAGTTCGTGACGCCGGCGTCTTCAAAACATTCCCTGGCAACTTCCATTAATAACCGCTGTTGTGGATCGGCGCGCTCTACCTCGGTCCGGTGCAATGTAAAAAACGACGTATCCAAAGCACCCAAGTCCACGCTTTCGTCGAGGAAAAAGCCATGCTCTGTCGCCACCGTGCTTGGTTTCACAGTGGCAGAGTAATGTCCTGATAAGCTGTATCGTGACTTGGGGACCTTGCCACGTGCGTCGCCTTTGGCGATGAGGAAGTCCCATAACTCCTGTGGTGTTGTCAATCCTCCTGGGAGGCGGAGAGCCATGCCGCATATGGCCATAGGTGTGGCATGGCTGTTGGCATGGCCGTTAACAGCCGTGTCGACGGGACGATGGCCGTTTGTGCCGTGGCCATCTTTTGGGCCTCCATTGACTGGCAGGCCGTTTGTAGAATTTCCGTTTGTTGCGACGCCATTCGACGGATGCTTAACATCCCCACTCCCGTTGGCCCCTAACTCTTGACCCTCGGGTTCTGGCTCGACGGCGATGGGGAGTGCGTCGACGCCCGCGTCGCGCGGAGTCGTTATTGCCGAAGGAGACATAATCCCGGACGGTCAAATTTTGCAAGAGACATAGAGAAACCCGAGAGGATGTTTCCAGCCTCAGAAGACCTGGACACGAAGGTTAACTACATAAACAGAAGATCTGCTGCATGGTGCCCGAGGTCCCGTACGTACCTATGCAGCTAAAGGCAATCCCTGTCTGTGAGGGAGTCGCCAACCCTAGCGGGTTCCGACACCGAAGATCGCCGGGCGACATTAGTGACGACATGCACTTAAGCGGGCAAGAGGCCTAGGACTTAACATCCCATACATCCTGTTCGTCTTAGCGCCAAGGCTATATCTGATTGGTAATAATATCTTTGACCTGTTACCATTATCAACGGCTCAAAACTTGTTGTGGAAGAAGGAACAGAACAATGCACCACGATCCAGGCGCAATACGAGATCACTATAATTGTTATAACGAAAAGACGTATTCCAAGCCTTGGCTCATGATGTCCTACTGTTGATACCAGCTTTACTTGTGTATAAGAAAATGCCATATTGGCTTTCTTTGGCTATAACCCCCCTTGGGGTTGACTTTAGACGACGAGTCTTTCTGCTGTGCCTTTCCGTATCAACGCTCCGGTATGGATATAAAGACCAATGATGTTAGGACAGCAATGGGCATTGATTCGCAGCTCTATTCTGTACTTGAAGCCAGCCTATAAGCATTTACAATATGGCAAGGGCATGGAATACGGGCTCGATTTCATCTCATAGCTCTCTTTAGCTTCGGGTTCCTTAGTTTCTCCTCCTCTGAGCAGAGGAAATTCAACCCTTTTATGTTTGATCAAGAGCATGTATTCCTCGGCAATCCACACCCCGATTACTCTTGCGTTGGGTCAGTTTGCACATATGTGAGCACCGTCCCGGCGACTCTTTCTGAAAAGGGCTGTGTTGGTGATTCGAATCGTGGGACGTGTTTACCTCTTGCAGCCAACAGATTTTTGGCAAGGATCTTTGTGTAAACGTATAAGCGAATCGGAGCATACAAATATGTACAACTTCACCATCATTTTCCAACTCCTTTGTTTCTTCACCATTATGCCTCAGGTATATATTAATCAGTTATAAAAGATCATAATAATTCCATGCTGAATTCAAAGGTCGTAGATTAGACGTTGAGCGGATGATGACTGAGATGTAATACAGGCAGTGTCGGGGGACCCTTTCTGGCTGGGGGTTAATCTAATCATAAGGGGAGGGGCCGTAGTTTTGAGAAATGAAAATCATTTCCTGATAGCTTCATGACAATGCAGATTTGGGGGACACCAATTGATTATAATTACCTAAACGATAAATACCGTTGCAGTCTCCTCTTGTTAAAACTGTCTCTTCGTCTGCTTACCGTCTTCCCTACACATGCCCTCCCATCTCCGCCTCAGGATGGGCCAGACGACCCATCCCACAAGTAGACCTAACAAGGAGTCGATGATTCCGAGACCCCTCTTGGGTGACGGCCCAGTCATATTAGTGAAGAGGAGCGATGCCGCCAGGGAGTCCTCGCAGATGATAAAGTCGCCTCGGTTCACGGCCGCGATGACGAGCGAAGCAACTTTCTCTGAAGAGGGGAAGCTCTTCACCAATTCCTCGAACGGGCGATCTAAACCTTGGATGCGTTTCGTTAACGGCGTCTTAGTCTTCTGCTCTAGAACAAACCCCGGCGAGACGAAGTCGGCTGGGAAAGCGCAGTGGATGCTATAAGTAGAGGCCGGGCAGTCGTATCGAAGAACTTCCATCCTGAGAGTATCTGCCAAAGCACGCACGGCGCATTTTGCAGCTGTTGCAGATTAGTATGTATTCCCCCCTGGTGGAGTGGCAGGGGGAACTGACGTGTGTAGGCAATGGAACCTGGTATACCGAGAAACGCCGCAGCGCTGTTAATGAAGACTATTTGACGAAGCTGTGGTTGGACGCTTCGGGTGACACTCTTCTTGTCGTCTTCAGTCCATATATCGATCACCGACTTAGCGGCATAGGCAGCGGCATGGTAATTATTCTTCATGCAACTGTCAAGGGCTGAAGCATCGATATCGACGAGAAACCCATTTTCAGCGTGGTTACCACCAGCTGTGCAATACAGTATATCGGCAATTCGCGGTTGCGCTCTGAATGCTTCGTTAACCTGACAATTCTGTCAGCTCCCGCGCCCCGAGTTCACACCCAAGCAAAAGCTGGAGAATAGGACCTTGGTGGCGTCTGCTAAGTCTATTGACACTGCATTGACTTCTTGGTCTTCGCTCGAGCGAACCGCCAATATTTCCTTCTTAGCCTCGTCAAGAGGGCCCTCTCTTCGGGCAAATATCGTCACATGAGCACCTATCACAGTTAGGACAGCTAGGAATCAACAGCTTGCGAAAGGTTACAAACCTTGAGAGGCCACCTCCTTGGATATCGCCTTCCCTAGCCCTCCCGAGCCTCCTGTGACGAACACGGTCTACCATAGAGTTAGAATGACTATAGTTCTCATATTCTCCACCTCGGGGGACTCCAATTACAGGATGCTCGATACCTTTCCATGAAGATTCCTCGCCGCACCCATGATGTTGTTTGTACTCCCCTTATCGAACGCGACACTATGTTGTCGTCATTTCTGTGAATCTCGTTTGCAGCGTGAGGCGTAGAAGTGGGACGTTGGGAATAGCGACCAATCGTATCGTCAACTCAATTTGAACCCACCCGGGTTCCGTTCCCGAATGCAACACCAGACAAGGCCGGACCGGAACGGTTTCGATATTCCATTCGCATCAGTACTAGGTATCTATCGTGGCGGGGTTTATGAGCCAAGCGTGAGTTAAGCATTGCCTCGTACGTTGCAAGATTTATTCCAGCAACATCGAACCCACAGGAAGAGGCTTGGGTTGTCACAAGAGGCCGAGCATCACCACCAAATATAGTGATTTTTACTTCATTCGAATTGCCCAAGATGGCGGCCCCCGCGTTCTTAACCAATTGGATCAAGGCGCAGAAACTCAAGGTCCCCCAGATGAAAGATGCCTCCACATTTCATCGGAACCTGGAAGAGGCATTGGATATTCGAAGAGCCGACCATGCTATGATCCCGAGAACGAAGAGTACGTGGAAGACAGGAGAGGCCATCGATTTTTGTTCCAACGACCTACTTTCCTTAGGGTCATCGGGGAGATTACGCACTGAATTCCTCGCGGAGCTGGATCGTAATCCGAACTTCCTCCTCTATGCGGGGGGTTCGCGGTTGATGGACGGCAACTATGACTACATTGAGCAAGTCGAACAGGAGATTGCCGACTTCCACGGCGCGGAGACAGCTCTCATCATGAACTCGGGATACGAGGCTAACGGAGCTATCTTCTCATCTATCCCAAGACCGGGTGATGCGATAATCTACGATGAGCTCGTGCACGCGAGTGTACATGACGGAATGGCACATTGCTTAGCTCTCTGCAAGATGCCGTTCCGCCACAACGACGTGGATGCATTTCGGGAGGTCCTATCAACCGTGGTGGACTCGCAGCCGCAGATCAAAGACGGTTCGCGATCCGTTCTCGTGGCTGTCGAGTCGATATACAGCATGGACGGGGACGTTTGCCCAGTAGAGGAACTCATTGACATTGCGAACGAGATATGCCCGAAGAAGAACGTGGCTTTCATAGTAGATGAAGCACATGCCACGGGAATCATAGGACCGAAGGGTGCCGGTCTCATATGCGAGCTTGGTATTCAGGACAAGATCGCAATCCGACTTCATACGTTTGGCAAGGCGCTAGCCTCCACCGGAGGTAAGGCTCAATTCAACTCGTGTACTTGTCTTATGGTATTGATCTAGTGTCTAGCCGTTATCCTTGGGAATCAAACGGTAAGGCTGTCGTTGTTGAATTTTGCGCGGTCCGTCATTTTTACCACGGCACCTTCATTCCCGTCAGCTGCAGGGATCCGGGCAGCCTATAATCTGTTAAGGTCGGGTGCTACTCAAGAGGTAAGTAGTCTCAGACCTATCATTCGTCCCCATGCTTGGGTGAGCCAAACGTAACAATTCGTCTAGTCCCAAGAGAGGATTCAGCATCTCGTCGGCCATTTCCTGACGACTATAACGGCCAATGAGATCTGGGACGAAGCCAACGACAAAGGAATCCTGTCTATTCCTCTAGCTGATGACTGGGAGACGCGGGACTTCGTGACCCACATCGTGCCCGTGATGACGCGACAGCGCTACAACTACTGGCTTTGGTTCCACCTGCAATTATCGAAATTCTCAGCTTTTCCTATCGACTATCCTATTGTTCCAAAGGGCCAGAGCAGAATTCGACTCATGTTCCATGCTGCGAATACCGAACCTGATGTAGAAGCGCTGGCAAATTGTATTTGTGATTGGGCTAAGGAGATGCTCGAGATTGAGAAGGGGGGCGAAGAGAAGTCGAAGATTCCCAAAGCTGCCCAACAAATCTACGCGATGATGGCTGATGTATGAATGGTTTCCCCTCTTTTCTCTGTCACGACTCTTCGAACGATCTACTTGGATTCAGTTGGAACATGAGATACCCATCTAACCTTCTGGTTTTGAATATCAATGCATTCATGTGTTGTGTGCGAAGGTGGGTGGTAGTCGGAAGTTCTAGTCGTCGTTGATTGATTGGAAGGGAATTATCAAGGCATCTATGATACCTACTAGGTACCTAGGTACGCACCAATCAACCAGCCCCTAATTGATTCGCTGCTCTGCCCTGTTCTGCCCATGCTCGCTCGCTTAAGTGTATTACGAAATCAGCTCGGTTAACGGGATCCGTCGGCTTAATCACATACAACCCGGGATCCGTGGAATTGCAGGATTAAATCCTGCTACGCCTTTTTTTCTGTCACATTCTCCTTGGTGATATCCGAAGTGGTTTTTGATATGATGAATGATAATTTTTCAAAAGCATCGGAGCTAATGCAGGGACCCGTGTGCCGCACCCACGCCGGTGGTATTAGGTACCTAAGGTAGGTAGGTGCCTACCTAGTAGGTATCTAGCGGCGCTTCGGTTAGGAGGTTGTCAGCAGCGTTATCTTGTAGAATTTCGTCCAAGATTTCTTTCCTTGTATTAAGAAACGACATTCTTCCATATCAACGAGTCAACTTTGGTCTCCTGAGAACAACCCGGAGAAGACTTAGTCAAGAGTTTGGTGTAGTATAAAACGAAAGGCCAGAGTACCTAGTAGGTATACTGCTACGAAGACGATTCAGGCTATTTGTTACTGGGTATCTGAGACGCCCGAGTTATCCGAAGTTTGCTTACATATGTACTCCAAGGCAGCGAGGCGGTGGCTCTTTGTTACCTGGCAGGCCTGGTAGGTCCTAGGAGGTACCCCAAGCCACCCAGTACCTATAGGTGGGTGCTGTTGGTATCATAGATGCTCTGGCGGCAGAGAACCTTGAATCCTTCAGGGCTTGTTAGCGAGCCCCACCTCCAGGGCTTTCTAAGGCTTCTCAGAGCTCCAGAGCTCCCAGGGCTCTTTTAAGCTTACGCTTTTAGGGGTCTAGGGGGCCAGGGCTAAACTCGATCGCGCTGCATATCCGGACTGTCGGTTCCCTCACTCTACCAAATCCATGCTCAACTTGGGTCGGCGTGGCAGTGAGTCGGCAGTGTGATCGCTTCGACAATGTCAAGTCCTACACCTTTTCATCGCTGGATCTAATATCAACACTTCAAATTTACCGTCAAGCGTCAACACGCACGCTCCTTGCTTGTGATATGCTAATGTTGACCTACATGTGATGCACTAGCCACCATGAATTATTTTGCCTACAAGTTCATCTACGATTCATGATTTTATGACGTCGCAATTGTCGATTGAGAGAATCCGCTCTGCTGCCAGGTTATTTCCTACGGTTCCAGATAACGTGGAATGTTGGAGACCAGCAATCACCCAAGTCAGCTTTCCCATCGACGTTCAACATGACCAACGCCATCGTACAGCCTAGCACAGGAGAACCTGACACCGCTGAACCTAAGATACCCGGCCACGGCACGAACCAAGCACCTGGGGTTGTCGGCGAAATCGAGGCCGTTAACGCTGATACCGACGCCGATGCCGACGCCGAAGCCAATGGTAATGCCACCGAAGAAAAGCAGAGGAAGAAACCGTTGGGCTTCTTCCTCTCCTTCTTCGCCATCAACATAATACTTTTCCTCTACTCTTTAGACTCCACCACGCTTGCCGTGGCCATTCCGGTAAGCCGCAATTCCATCCTAACCCCTCTCGATTGGCATCGATCCAGAAATACCTAGTACCCAGTAGTCTTGTATATGGTGAAGACTAGTATTGATTTTGGGCACAATACAGGCCATTGCCTCCGAGCTTCATGGTGGCACCTTAGAGTCGTTCTGGGCGGGAATCGCATATTTCCTAGGTCTCGTCGTTAGCCAACCCCTTTACGCAAGTGTCTCGGACATCTTCGGTCGCAAACCTCCTCTTTATGTCGCCTTCGCGCTCTTCGCGGCTGGCTCGCTCATCTTTGCTCTGGCGAAGAACATGGATGCGGTCGTCGCCGGTCGTGTCGTGCAAGGTCTCGGCGGTGGTGGGCTTGATGTTCTCGGTGAAATCATCGTGGCCGATATGACAACTCTCCAGGAACGCCCTCTGTATATTGGAATCATGGCCATACCCATCGCCCTCGGTAGTATTCTTGGTCCGACAATTGGGGCGCTGTTTAGTGACTTTGTTAGCTGGAGGTGGATTGGCTGGATTAACCTTCCGTTATTAGGCATCTCGTTTCCTCTCTTGGTGGTATTCCTTCGTCTCCGACCCCTTGAATCATCGCTTCAGTCCAAGATACATCGCCTAGACTGGCTCGGCATGTCGCTGTTCACGGTCGGATGCATAGTCTTCATTTTACCCCTGAGTTGGGCCGACGCCTTATTCCCGTGGAAATCGGTTGGGACCATCCTCCCCCTTCTTCTCGGCGCTGCAATTCTGGTCGCATTCGCTTTCTACGAAGCGAAGCCCAAGGCGCCTGTCTTCCCACACCATATCTTTCGCTCTCGAACGGCGGCGGTGACATTATGTGGTGCCTTTCTCCACGGCATGGCGCTTTTCGTACTGCTCCAATACGTACCTTTATTCTACCAAGCTGTCCTCCTCGACCGACGAATACAATCCGCCGTCACGCTGCTCCCCACGAGCATCATAAGCGTCGTAGCCGCAATGGTCGCTGTGATGGGAGTCGGGAAGGGTGGGGCGGGATACCGACCGAGGATCTGGACGGGTTGGGTTTTGACTGTTGTAGGCGTTGGCCTATTGCTTTTGCTAGAGCCGTCATCGTCTAGCTCCATGGCCTTCGGTATCCCCATTATCTGGGGTGCGGGCATAGGGTCTTTGTTACGATGCCTCCACCTCCCCATGCAAGCGAGCGTGCCTAGCGCTGACGATATGGGTCACGCGATCGCCATTATGCTGACGTTCCGATGTCTCGGGGGCCTGGTCGGGCTTGCTGTCGCCTCGACAATCTTTAACAGTGTTTTCGGACCGGCTATTGCCAGAGTGGGGCCGTTGCCCGATGCTATCGCCGTCCTACGAAACCCTCACGACGCTGTTGCCTTCATCCCGATGTTGCGCGACGTAGATGTCACCGCTGATATCCTCGCCTCGGTCTTGCAGGTCTACCTAACATCCATGCGCGCTATTTTTTATGCCATGCTCGGGTTCTCGGGCCTTGGGTTCGTGATCTCGCTGTTCACCGAAGAACTTACCCTGCAGAAAACGGAACGCGGACGACAGCATTACGAGGCGTAGGGTGTTCGACCAGGCATTATGCCCAGGAATTAATGAGGTACTTGATGAATGATACCTAGGCTTGGTGGTATTGGTAAATATGACAGAAATGATGCATACCAGGTGCCTGTCTATTTGATAGATACCTAGGTAGTTAATTACTTAATGTTAATGATTACGGCGCTGGGCTGGGGATATCCCAAATTCCAAGGTTGTTATGTCCAGTAATATCGACTTTAGACATAATGGATGGATGGATGATAATGAATTCGAGATTACGATAGCCGCCTGTTTACTGAGCCTCTAGGCAGGCGGTATTTTTTTTTTTTTAAAAAAAAAGGACTACGGGTCCATATGTTACGGTATCGAAGGGAGTAGAGTCTCATGCATACCTAAGGTACTAGGTACGTATTCGTCACTATAGAATCCGTTCCTAGCATTGCTATCCAAGCAATCAGGCCAGTCCCAGCGTATAAGCTCTCCCATCCCTAACGGTAATGGAGCAAAGTCACCCGATGATCAAAAAGGGGCGACTCGAAATGACGAAAACGATGCCTTCTGGTGTTTGATGGTCCATGGACCAGTCACCACTAGCGAGGACACCTACTTCAATCTCTGTAGCATTTGTCCAACGACAGCCTTCGAAACTTCACCCGACTCTAAAACATCTTGAAAATAAACATTGGGCCAAAGGTCCTCGATCTTGCAGGCCATATAAGTCGCAAGCATACTCCTTAGCTTATCTGGGTTCTCCTCTGTACTGACCGTGTTCTTGTAAGAGTAGTCAACCAGCTGGGCGATGTCGGTCACCCTCGCTCCGCCATGCAAGTTAAATACACTTAGGGCCTGATGTAGCCTACGAACGGAGCGTTTCAACAGTGCGTCGATGCCGTAACAATCAGCAAACACATAAAGGCGTGCATGGGAGAGTAAAACCTCGGAATAATCGGTCGAGGGTTCTGAGTTGGGTTCTGCGATGGGCTCTGCGATGGGTTCTCCGCTTGGTGGTACACCCTCACTCTGGACTTCATCCCGGAACTTTTGCCACATGTCGGGCTTGGACCGTGCGAACCCCCAATCGTCGTCAGGCTCTGGTTCCACATAGAGTGTTTTCTTTTTCTTCTTTTTCGTCGACATCGATGTATTTATGTTCCACTCCGGCGCCTCCGTGCATTTGGGTTCATCAGTAGCCTGTTTCGACGGAGGAGGCACCTTTTTCAATGGCTTCGCCGCTGTATAATATCCAGTGTATGCAAATTCACAGAACCGGACGAAAGTTCCTTCGTCAACATCAGGCCACTCGACAGTACCCGTCCGGCCCTCAACCCATCCCCCCTTGACAAGAGTAGAAAGGGGTTTAGACATTTTGGCGACCAAGTCAGCGTGCATCATGAACTCCTTCTTATCTGGCCCGACGAGGAATTGAAATGGCTTTGAAGCCGCGATGCTGTGGGTTTAGAGGAAGTATTAGCATGATACCAATCTTCTCGACCGGCTTTTCGTCAGACTTACATGGCATATGAAACCATATTCTCAATAAGGTAGAAAACAACATTTGTACTTCGGCATGGGCGAAATTAGATATAACCTCCAGGAGAACTTAACATACCTAGTACCTAGATGGGTGCCTGGTATATAAGGTCGGAAAGAAAGCGAACCCGTTTGCGAACTGCGGGGGATCCGAGCAAAGAAACTTGTAAGGCGTTAGGCAACATGGGGAGTGCTCTGGCCCAACCAGAGTGCCAACATCGGGCCAATAAACGAATCGACGCTGGACAGATTTTTAGCTGTAGCTCTAATAAACCAATAAGCAAACCCCAGGCTCTGACAAGGTAGCACCCATTGTAACTCTTAACCCTACCAACGGACATGCTTAAAGCCTTACTTCATACACCTAGTAGGCATATCCCGCGACGTGGCGCGGACTGAACAAGGCCGAAGGAGAACCAGAGACGCCAAAGAAAACGAGCGCAGTTCTAAGTCGCCAGATTCGAGCTGTATGATTAACAATGTTCGTTGAACAAGCTCATCGCAGAGCAAAGTAGCCACCCCTAACCGCCTCGGCGGCTGGCAGCAGTGTATTATCAATAATAAATAAACGAACCGCTAGGTATTAAATGCCCGCTCACTCAACCGAGCTCGCTCGACTCTTTCTAAGCGCGTGAAGAAATCCAGATTCGTAATCATTCATGCACCGCCCACCCATCTCTGCTACACCTCGATATCTTCTTTCCGAAGTTGAAAGAAAAAAGAAAGACAAGAAAAAATGTTGTCATCGCCGGCTGCCGTCCTCGAGGCAGACCGTCTTCGTAACCGGAAGAAAACGCCGAGTCTCTATGTATGTGTGAACGAATACCACCAGAAAACACCACATCATCTATACAGGAGAACAACAAGACATAAAAAGGGCCACATGAAAATTTCTTTTTCCTATTCATCCTACGCCGAGCAAGCCGTATATACAAACCGTCCCTCTTTATGGAAGGATTTAAAGGAAACAGGAAGGACGATCCGCTACCCCTTAGTGCCTGCGTGTCCGCGCTTCCCGGAAGTAGTTATACTGCATGGGGTCGTGCTCCGGACCTAGCTCCTCCTCTTGGGGTAGGTTGCCGTAGCCCCGCGGGCCGCCTCCAAGCATCCCGGCACCGCCCGGCGCCCGGAGAGGTCGCTCCCTACTGCGATCTCTAGGCGGGGCGCCTGGGGTGCCAACCGGCATCGCTGCTGCGTTGCTCACCAGGTTGGATCCGCTGTCATTTCCTTGTGCGTAAAATGGGCTACGTGAACGGCCGGACCCTGTCTCCTGGAGGTAGGGACTACCCAAGGGCTGCGTGTAACCGCCCGGGTATGTCATGCCCACATCGGAGCTAGGCGAGAGTGCTCTGCTCATCATACCGGGACTATCCATCCGGGGAATGTTGGGAATAGTCGGGCTTCCCGACCGAGAAATTGGCTCGCTGCCATTCCACAAACTGCCGGGGGTACCGGGGCGGATGATGTCATTAGAACGACCAAAGATATCACCGCCACCGTGTTCTGATGCAAATTCGGCGCGAGTCTTGTAGTATTCGAAATCAAGTCTCGATTCGGGCACTATCTCGAATCCTGGCAAACTTGCTGCTTTTCCGGGCTTGCCAGCACTCATGGGGTTCATTACGTAGGCATCCGAGTAACCAGAAGTGGACATCGTATCTCCCGAGTAGGCATCGCGGCCATCCGACAGGCGGCCTTTATATATAGAAGCCAAAAGATTTTGGGCTTTCGCGTGGACCATCGGTGTAATAAGAGGCTTGTAAAGGGCGGGATGGCCAAAGCGGTGGGCAAGGCCAGCAGATCGCAGCGGGTCTTTCTGCATTACACCCTCCGGATGCTTCTGAATGTTGCGAGTCGAGTAGAAGTGTATCCTGTGGTCGAACACTCGAGAGCAGTAGACCTTGAAGAATATCATCATGAATGGCAGGGGAATGGATGCGAAAGCCATCGTATGGAGCCCGTCACCATGTACCCAAGCGGTCAAGAAGACAACGAGGTTCGAGAGGATGGTACCGAAAAGGAAACGATTAAACAGCACTCGCCAGAACATACCACCTGACTCCGTTTTCGTAACGAAGATGTACAGCAACAAGTATTTCTTCAGCCAAACATCGATCGAGAAATAGAGGGCTGCGGCTGGAAGTACAAGAGGCTGAAGGCCCGAGAAAGATAGGGCCACGGTGGAGTAAAATAAGAAGTAATTATAGTAGCTGGCATAGTCGAAGGACGGGGGTGCTGTGAGCTCGATCATCTCTCTCGGCGTGGGGCTTGAAAACTTGCGCATGAAGAAGCTGTAGATGAGAGTCCACAGCTGCGCTAGATCAATAGCCGCGCCCAAGTTCCTCTGCAGTAACCAGGTAACCCAGAACGACGAGATATCGCACAAAGAGATAAACAATGTTACACCGAAGTTCGATAGGGTCTCCCAGGCTCTCTTGGGATCGTTGGCAACCGAAGAGATTAAGTTCCAGATGGTACTAAAGAAGCAGAAGACGATGAGGTTATTGAATACGAAGAAAGCGTACAGCTTGGCGACGACATGGCGTTCACGTCCGGTCTTCGTACGGTCACCGGCTCGAATGGAGAGTCGACGGAAAATGATAGGGAGAACAAGATAGACCAGGGATAGGATTGCTGGAGATGCCACACCTTGAACGATAGACCAGAAACCAGTGTTGGCGGATAACTGGGCCTGGAAGGTATCCCAGACCAAGCCAAGATTGCTTAGGTTGACTAAGAAAATGGCGATCATGGCACTGGGCGCAATCCAGACAAGTGTTAGCAGCGAAATCCAGAAGTTGATAATGATTCTCCTCCAGCTTCGATTTGCCGGAGTAAGAGGCATGTTGTCCCAGATGATGTCATTCGGCTTGGGGGCTAACACGACGGTAGCCCCCTGAGGCTTCTTCTTACGCAAAGCGTAGGCGATACTATGGGCCTCGGCGATGTCGTCGTAGCTGGCAAAGCCATAAGACAGCGTACTGCGCCTATCCACACTCGCCCTAGCCTCCTTAACCTCAACTTCGAGCTCCTTAATTCGCTGGGTGAGGTATTCGATAGCGTCGACTTTCTGTCCCTTAGGATACGTAGTGTAGGAAGGATCCTTCTTGGAGGGACGACACATGGGTCGGGCAGCCGGTAGGTTGTGAGGATCCCTAAGGTATTTAGCGAGAACTTTCTCGAGTTTCCGAACGGTGTGGTCGTGCTGCGTAATCAAGTTCGGCAAGTCTCTCACGTTGCGAGCGGCGGCCGTCTTAGCAAACGAGGCATGGGGAACAACATCATCGATGATCCTCGCAATACCTTCGTCGTTGGAATACTTCTTGGGGAGATCGTTCAACTGCTTCATGGTAAGTCACGCTATCAACACATAGGGGTTAACAGATAACTAGAACTGACCATCAAAGTTCGAGCAGATAAGCTTTGCTGGTACTCCTTGCTCTCGAAATAGACACGTCTTAACTGGAGGACTTTCTTATAGTTCCACCACAAGAACCCTATGATCGTGATGTTGAATAGGTAAGCCACTACTACGAGCGCCCAGATCGGCTGATCGTTGACGTTAGACGGTGTTAATCGCATGAACCACTTCTGATTGCCGGTCTTGTCACTATTGAGCGTGTAGTATACTGGTAAGAGGATAGCACATCCCACGACACCAAGTACGAGAAAAATATTACGGCACATTCTCGTAAATCGTAAAAATATAGCGGCATCCATGCCGGCGTGGGCGATCATTTCTTTCTCTGACGTTTTCCACAATGGCGGGATCCAAGCCAGATACCCCTTTCCTATAGGGGGCGGCGCATGTTCCTCGTCGGCATGTTTGAGCTTAGGTGCGTAGACGACGGAATTATAAGGTCGAACGAACGAGAAGGCGATGGCTATGAAGACAGTAAAGCCTACGGATGTGCCCAGGGCAGACCAAATGGCACCGTCTGTAAGCTATCGGGAGAAGAGAGGGTTAGCAATCACGTTGTTACTGGTCGAAGAGCATTCTGATTACCGTTTGTTTGAAGGGATTCCGCAGCAAATCGAGCAGTTCTTGAACTGGGTTGGGTCCATCCCGCTTGACGCCCAAGTGGTGCAACTGAGTCCAGACGTCCATGCTGGTGTGAAAGCCCCTTCAGGGCTAGCGACTGGGAAGGGTTCCCAAGTTGTAATTGCGTCCCAATTCAGGGAGAACTCACGCCGACCGTTTATAATCGTTCTTTAAGGGGGTAAGGGAAGCATCCGCAAAGATACGCTATATATCGGTAATATATTTATGGCGATCGAGGTCGCTCGTGGGTGATATTGAGTATCAAGTTTAGGTCTCGGATTAGACTTTGGAAAGCCAGTCTCTTGTCCTCCAACAAAGGCGGCGTTCAGAACGTAGAGGGGTTGCGAGGATTGGATGGTACAAAGCGGGCGCAAAACGAGCGACGCGACCGCGGTTGTATGCGAACGATCGAAAACGATACTCGATCGAGGGCTAGAAGAGAAGATAGACGATACTATTATTATGGTAAGTGTTGGTTTTCTAGGTTTTCTCGGGCTAGGTTGGTTGATCGATTCGAAAGACTCGTGACTCGTAGGTTATAGGTTATAAGTTACGGGTGTGCAAGTGAGTTGGTACTAGGGATGAATGTAGGTAGGGATCACTGATGTTAGGAGGGTCAAAAGGTCATAAAATCCATTCAAGCCACACAAACTTCTAGACTTATCGGGACCTGACAGGCGTTGTGGAGATAAAAGAACAAACGGAACGGACGATAAACTACTGGGTACCGGGGCCTGACACTTACCCAGTTATGCACGTATGCACGTATTATGTAGGTAGGTAGAGAAAAAAGAAGGTATCGTCATGCGGAGGAGGGGAGAAGCGAATGTCGTCAACTCGAAAGTTGCACATCAAGTGTGTGTGCGTGTAGATAGTTCAAAAACTACTGCTATGTAGGTACGATTCTCTTCTTAAAATGCACTGAATATTAAGTAGCCCTGGAGGTATGTGGCCAAGAGTTGATGCAGACACTAAAAGATCAATTATAGCACCCCCATAGCGCATAAGTAGGAGGACAAAGATACTAGGTACTAGGTATAAATCAAATGGATAACGTGGATGACGAAAGGGCCGCATTGCCGTCCGAAACGAAACACGTCGAAGCAAAACAGGCTCGGGTTCAAAACTACGAAAATTTTTGGAAGAATCTAACCCGAGGCGATGCAACTAACGTATCCTATCGATTTAAACAGATGCCAATCCATGGATCCAACATTGAATCCATCCATCCACGATATGTTGAGTTTATCACCATAACCTTGCAACCAGATGTGATGGATGGATCAGCCAACAATATTTGGTACATAAATCAGCCATGCATGTACCTATTTCCCACTATCCACATGCGCCAGCAGCCACAGATCCAACAGAGATGCTCACTGCATAACTAGTATAGAATACCAAGCGAGCCACTGAAGATGCATTCACGAAGAGGAGATTCACTGGCTTTTGAATCTTATATTGTCAATAAGTACATGACTTCGATTATATCTGAAGAGCAGAACTCGAGACTCGAAACTGAAAATTTACATCCTCGATAAAGAGATAATACATCTTAATCTCTCCAGATGGTCACTTTACCACAACCAAGTTCCCATTTTCTCCC
The DNA here is from genome assembly GCA_902806535.1 of Hypoxylon rickii. Classification (NCBI taxonomy): domain Eukaryota; kingdom Fungi; phylum Ascomycota; class Sordariomycetes; order Xylariales; family Hypoxylaceae; genus Hypoxylon; species Hypoxylon rickii. The sequence continues at coordinate 82,586 of CADCWY010000070.1, read as the reverse complement.
CACCCTCCCTGAACCCCCTGGAGATCAAGAATAGTCGAGACCAGGTATCTTACCCAATCGCGTGCCTAGGCCACCGAGTCTCCACAGACGATGCTATTTTTGACTGGCCGATGACTTAGAGGCGAGCACTGCCGCGTAAACCGTAGGCGATGGAGACCGCCAAGGTACATCTATGATTGATCCCTTAGCACGCAGGCTCGCAGGACACGCTACGGTAGCCCATGGCGACTCAAGCCGGGATCATTCCAGAATACGAGCTTTTCCACGCAGATACATACACAGGTACCTATACATACATACATACATGCCGCCTACATGCCGCCTACATGCAAGACGCAAGACGCAAGACGCAAGACAAGAAACATGCAAGACATCCATTCGTTGGCTCCAGAGCACGGAACTGTAGCATTCGGACGGTCTTACGGACAAGTCATTGTTTTCACATCCCATATCACGCTACCACGCGTCGACGTACATATTGTCGGCCGAATCAAGACACCTCAGCACCGGTCACCATTCATAAAGGCACCGGATCGGCTTATTGGTCTCACGACCGATCTGAAACTTTCGAGGAGCCCAGGTGCCTTATAAGATTGTGTCTACACCCTCCAGGGCTCCAAAGCTCCAGGTAGGTAACGCAGGTACGTACGTGCACAGCGAACATAAGCTTCTAAGCTTTCTGTAACGTAGTAAGGGTCGCTGATCCCCGAACCAGGGTCTCGGGATTTGGGGCTTAAGGTCAAGGTTCAAGGCACTTCTTGCTTGAGAACCTCATCCTTGGCAATCTTGTTTACTACATGCAGCTACAGACTTATAGTAAGTAGGCTGAGGGATGGGGATGGGGATGGGGATGCGGACATCCAAAGCTTTGAAGCTACTAGGTATCCATGCTAGCCAATGAAAAATTGCCCGTTGCGAGTACGGAGGTGAGCCTATTGTGCATCCGTGACTGGCGGCCTCCATATTCGTCAAATGCTTGGTTGTCTTGATGACGACTTGAGGATCGTAGATTCGTTGCGTGATGTACTCCACCCTTACTATGATAATAATACCGACGTCGAAGTCGATGCACTAGATGGAATGTCGTACTATGCGGATTAGAAGGTTGGTTTAGTACCTATTCATCGACGGCGTTTCATAGTGATTAGTTCGTGGTGTCTATTCCGCAAGAAAGCCATCGGAGCATCGACGTCACCGTCCCTCTTTACCCGAGTAAATGTATGTTCTCAATGACACGCAAACTCCTAGTGCTCAACACGATATAAACGCGCCATTAAGCTTGCCAAGATTACTTTGTTTATTACGTGTGTTCATCACTCCTACCTAGGGCGAATAGGCTACTTGGTTATAACATCTAGAAAGCTCATACTGACACACACTCCACCCAAGCCTCTCTTTGGATGACTGCATGAAAGCCTTAAAGTACTGTGTGATCAACTACCTAATTCAAACACAAGCTCCTGTTGGCGGGGTTTTAATGATTCAACTCGGGTATTCACTGGGTATGTCTTGGAACACGTATCGTTGACGCTTTAATCAAGATTTCACTTGCGACGACGTGTTGACCTCACCACAACCCCGTGTGCACGGTGAATACCAAACCGGGCACGACCGGAGTCGGGACTGGAAGTGGGAATTCCCGGCCTTCGACGGTAGCGCCGCACCCCAGGCCATTGGTGTGGTGCAGTTAGTGATTGTACGGGCAGATACGGCAGGTCGCCATTGACACAAGATCAGCCCGAATACGCGACGCGCCGCCTGCACACTTTCCGTGGGTAGTGAAATATGATCGTACCATGAACCGGCCGCGACCCGCGACCCAGTGTACCACTAGGGAACGATAAACGGGAAGCAATTTAAGCCACTCTATTGTCGAGGCATCAATGATGTCAAAGCTGCCGGTTTCCGTTGGAAAGTCCTTTGACTACTACATTGTGCGACAGAACAAACATACTATACTAAGTACTAGGTAGCCAAACCATTTAATTGTCGAGAAGAGCACTTCATTAGAAGTCGGGAGTTTTCCCACACCTACTAGGTACTAGGTAGTTCTTAAACATGGACACTATCGTGTAATCCGCTTCATTATCACGGGGGCATAGTCAACACACTATGTAGGTAGTTGTACCAACATTCTATTCTGTAAGGCCCGGTCTGTAATTCTAGTAGCTGAGGCACAACACCATATCCCATCCAGCGGGATACACTGTACTAATTCATTACAGCAGCCGCCTGGGCACCATCACTAGCGCATAAAAGAACAAGCCAACGACCACCGTACGCCTCAAACCAGATGTGATTACTAGCCAACTGAAATATTTGCCGTTCTAACGAGTTTGCCTAGGTCGCTGGAGAGCCAGTATGTACATGATAGACTTTCGAGCACCAAAAGACGACGGCTCCCGCACTGCGCCCCAAAAGCAAAGCCGTATTCCAAAAACCTATGAAAGTAGCCCGAATCGAAGTACGGGAAGGGGAGAGAACGAACCGGGTTTGGTATCCTTCACCTCACCTCACCGTCTCGAGTGGTTCAATCAGCTGCGCCCTGGCTCCGGGTTTTCCTTGCCGTCCTGCCGACGGCCGGCGGGGCTGTCTTGTCCTTCCTAGGCCGACCAACTTTCCTGGGCGCGCCGTTAGTCGTCGCTCCATTAGTCTTCTGCTTCTTCTCAACTGGCGCGTCTTCTAAAGGCTCTTTGGGAGCAACATCGCCATTAGCTGGTTCAGCTTCGTCTGGTTTGCGCTTGTCACCAGTAGTTGCCTCTGGCTTCTCGGACTCGTCGGCAACTGACGCCGAATCGGCCTTGGGTGCATCGTTCGCTTGATCTTTGGCGGGAAGAGCACCGGTCATCTCGACGGGCTGAGAGGGTGCGACAGTTGGCATATCTTGATCGCGAACTTCTTCAACCGTGACGGGCTTTGGCGGGTCCTTAGCTTCGCCGTTAGGAAGCGATGGTGCCTCAGTCGCGGTGGTCTCTGCGGTGGTAGTTTGCGCTGGCTCGGGATTGGCTGGCTTCTCCGGCTGCGAAGCCAATTTGTCAGCTGCATCCAACTTCTCGGTCACCTCTTCCTTTGAACCAGTGGCATTATCGCTTTGCGCCGCGGACGCGTCGGCATCTGCGGGTTTGGACGCGATTGATGGCTCTATGGACTCTTCTCCCGCATTGAGGGGACCCTTGGCAGCCGGAGGAGGATTGGGCTGCAGCTCTGGTGCTTTCGCTTCGCCGCTGGCGACTGTTTCTAACACGTTAGCGCACTGTGCTACTCCAAACCTGCGATCTAGTCAAATCACGACGAAGAGCGCGCAGACTCTCGGAGTGGCCCAATTGAATCTAGAAGAGGGTCGCAAACATCTATGTGATACTTAGGAGATGGATTTGAAGAAAACAATACCTTTATCGATGCCATTGCTGGTACTGTTGGCCATATTGATGACGTCAGAAGAGCTAGCTCGGGATATTGCGCACGGTGTAAATATGATAGATTGGTGGTGTGGCGTGGCGTTTATGGTGTATACGATGGTGATGTTGCCGAGTTATGATGATGATAAGTGGTTGTTGAGTGTTGTTGTGATGAAGAAACGACGATAAAAGCTGACGAGAGGAAGAAAAGAGAAAAGATAGAAACTGGGAGAAATCGAGGTGAGGTCGGTTGAGCTTCCCTGATCCATTCTCACAGCAAGTAGCACGAGCGAATCAGAGAGTCGCAACGGACCGGGAAAACTATTTACAACGAAGCTTCTTTCCATATTTGCTTCCTGATCCTTACGCAACCGGGATTACAAACGTGGGAGGGAACTTTTGGGGGGTGTGGGTGGAAGTGAGGGCATGGGGAAAACAGGGGGAGCAAGGGGGGGAAGATGGGTGATGGGTGATGGGGATGGGAGATGGGAGATGGGAGCTAGGGAACACCTGCATCCGACTTACCAATGAGGGGAAGATGCAGGACGATTGCGAAGCCATATCCAGATCTGGCCTTTCGTAGAATTTACCTAAGACACCTAAGAAGCCTAGGAAGCCTAGTAGGACATTAAACTCCACTCCACTCCCATGCCAAATTCGCTGACGGCATGCTGGAGAATTCTGGTACGTAGTAGTACACATACCTACCTACATACATGTACCGACCGAACATCGTACGGTTGAAACACCATGCGGTACATACATGTACCTACTAGGTACTAGGTAGGTAGCAGGTTGTAGTGTAATGAACACTAAAAGATAGGTAGCCATCAATGGGCACACAAACCATCAACATGTCTTCCAATCCACCTTGTTTTCGAAGTCGAGGACCGTCGAGACAGCGGAGGTTAGCTGCTTGTTATACATAGTATCTTAATACGTGGGTACGTAGCGCTCTGGCCGAAAGGCGTAACCAATCGGACCAGTATGAAACGAAAGGTTACCAATCCACCTTTCGTACATCCTGGTCCAATCCATCGTATAGAATTGCTTTTCTCTCTCAAAGACTCAAGGAAGAATCGCAACCCGAAAGATGATACCACAAAAGCAACGATTTAGGCCGTCGGGATTCTTCCAAATTTGGTAAATACCTGGACACCTTGTAATCTTCCTCTCGATTGAATCTTTCAACAGCGACGGCCTTCGGCTTAGTAATGAAGAAATGAGTGGTTCGGATGGACTTGGTCGTCACTCATCACACACTTAACCTAGTAGGAATTGAATATGAAGGATGGGGCCCAGGTAGGTAGGCATGATTGACGGGATTGAGTAATAAGCGAAGCCTTTTTTTTGTTAGAAATTTCGATCATGAAAGTGTCTTTCTCGTCAGACCACCAAGTGTACCAATTGATGACCTAGGAGTGCCGTAGGTACCTACCTATGCGACCTATCGAGGGTTTTTATTTCTACCTATATTACCTGTGGCTAAGCGGTTATGATGCAACTTTGAAGAACGGGTATCACCGGTTGGTGTTAATACGCCGGCTGAGCAGCAACTCTCTTGGCCACGCCGTCTTCCTATCAGTGGAGGGAAGTTCCCGCCGGACATCAAGGCACGGTGTTGCGTACGGGTAACGCGACTCGGGCGGATAGATCTGGTATTTCGCGGAGGTCTCGGACGAATCTGTCTGCATTAGGGCCCGAAGCTTTACGGATCATCAGCGTGGTGAACTTGGCAAGTAGGAAATTTCAGTCCTACCCGCGTTTAACACGAGAAAGACATTTAGGTCCGCGTGGAAGCCGCAAAGACACTATTGTTAGACTCCGCGGGTTTAGGGCCTAGGCCTGTCTGCCCACCAAGTTGCCACCAACGCAAATTTCCCGAGGCTATGGTACTGGGTGTCCGTCCAGTGGGCTCATGGATTATCCCTTGGCTTACGCCTTACGGCTGCTGTGTCGACTTATCAGATGGCTAATCCCATGTAGTCCTCAGGTGATTTTAAACGTTCGTTTCGCCCGATTGCGGAAGTAGATCTTGTTCATGACACAATGGTTGCTGGTTTCGATTAGACGGTATATACCTGCTATGATTAGCGAACGTGAAATGTCTAATGGATCAGATTGTTCGACGGGAATTTGACACGGTGTGCTCGTTCTCTCGTTTCGTCCAGAGATCGATCGATAGAACTACAACTTCAGAAAACCGTGCATGTGGAGGATTCAACCCCTAGCTGTTCCTAGGTGCACAAACAGGTTACTTGGGACTGAGGCGATCACTGAACTGAACCCTCAACTTGACTCGATATCAACTACAACTACCTAATAGTAGATACCTATTTTTAAAGAGCTAGATATCGTGTACGTAAGAATGAGATGAGCCAATAGGTAGGTAGCCTATACAATAAGATAAATGACGAGCGACTGTTGGTCATGCTGAGGGCGGCTGAAGCGGCGTTAAGAGCCCAGCCTTCCGGAGAAATAGGAAATGACTGATTCCGCCTCGCTCCAGCTAGATAAATAGGTGATATTCCAGGTACATTATACTACGTAGTACTGTATTTGTCGACCGAACTAGTCATCATTATGTGTACAACATGATGCGATTCGACGTAGCTGTCTATGATGGATGTGGTTGTATAGAAAAGAGAGGAAGAAAATTGGGAGAGGAAAAAGGAAAAAAATTGGGCCAATCATGCCGACCAGCCGAGATTCTACCGCCAAGCCTCATACGCCAAGAGCTAAGGCGGGGAACTATCCTAGAACCATCATGTCACGTGGACTTTACCGGTGTGATTTGCACGTGCAGAACCTCTTTTTCTTCCTTTTCTTCCAACGGCGGGATCCACTTTCTACCCACTCCAAGGAAATCCAAGAAGTCCAAGAAGTCCAAGAACAAAGTTCAACTCATTCTTGAGTCGTTCGCAGCAAAAAACCCGCCCTAACCTCCTCTCTCCCTACCTCCCTGCCTCTCACGCCTCTTACCAGCAATGTTTTTCTACCAGCCAAGTCTTGGTGCTAAGAGGCCAAGGCTTGGACTTTCTTGGGGCCAAGCCTCGTGATAGCATCAACGAGAGCGCCTCATAGGTAGATCCTGTAGGAACCCCGCCGATTTCCATTGTTTTTACCATTCTTCTTGGAGCCTCATCCACGTCCAATGTGGTAGCCCCTAGCAAATCTGACGTTTGAGTTTCTTGGGACCTGTTCTTCACCAAATCTTGTAGTCTGCCTCGTCCAATCACAAGCTCTTCCTGTTTGGTGGTCTAGACTAAACATCGCCCTAGGTGACTTATCACCCTCCCAAGCATAAAGGAAAGGCATCATGGTCGTAATAGGTCTTCTTGGTTCACTTGGCACCGATGATGGAATGTGGGAGAATATGTAGCTCCGGCGGCGTAGTACCCCTCGCGACTGAGAGTATGATTTGCCCTCGTTCGAGCTTATAAAATAACATCCATGCCCCCGGGCGAGTCCGGAGAGCTCTGAAGAGGAGCTCTTTAGGTCGAATCATTTTCCCATGATCTTTCGAAACAATCTTGGGATTCTGTTTAATCAATCGTGCAACTTAAAAGCATAAAGCTTGTTTATAGACGTCTGCTCCTATAAGCATATCCGCCTATGAAGACCCTATCCCTGATCCGAGGATACTCGTGTAACCCCCTACTCCGATTCAATGGCTGGCCAATTTGAGCGCCATCCTTTTCTCCTGCCAGTTCAAGATGTTGCAAGAGCATTAGAGACGGACCTCGAAAGAGGTCTAACCTCTACGCAGGTTGCCCAATTCCAGGAGAAGTATCCCCCTAATGAGCTAGATGTTGGTGGAGCTATTCCTTGGTATAAGATCTTTCTGAAGCAGTTGTTTAATGCTATGATCTTGGTAAGTCACCCAAGCTAAAAAAAAAAGGTAGTTCCGCTACAAAGCTAACCCAAGCTTTCAGGTCCTGTTCTTTGCTATGGCATTGAGTTTTGCTGTCAGTGATTGGGTTGAAGGGGGCGTTCTCCTTGCTGTCATCGTGCTCAATGTTTCGATCGGGTTTTACCAAGAATATGGCGCGGAGAAAAAGATGGATGCTCTCAGAGCTCTTTCGGCTCCTAGTGCCATGGTGCTGCGTGATGGCAGAACCCAGGTTATCCCCAAGTAAGTTCTACCTTAGAGCTTTACCATAGTAACCCGGGAAAAACTAGTCCACTAACAGTACCACAGCGCTGAAGTCGTGCCTGGCGATATTGTCATTCTGAAAATGGGTGACACTGTCCCTGCCGACATCCGTCTTTTCGAGGCTATGAACCTAGCAGCTGATGAACAATCCCTCACCGGAGAATCCGTCCCAGTCGAGAAAATCGTCGAACACCTAGAAGAGGAAGAGCTTGGTATTGGCGACCGAATTAACATTGCCTACGGTACTACTACGGTCCGAAAAGGCCGTGGCCGAGGCGTTGTCATCTCTACCGGCATGGAGACTGAGGTTGGCAGAATTGCTGCTTCAACCAACAAGAAAAATCGCAAGGCTGGTCGGTCTATGAACTACAAGAAATACGGAAAGCGTCAGCCAATTATCGGGCTGACCAGGCGTATCTATGACTTTGTTGGCAAGTTCCTTGGGTTGACTGAGGGAACGCCCCTTCAGATCAAGCTATCGAAGTTGGCTTACATGCTCTTTGCCTGTGCACTCTTGCTAGCTGTCATTGTCTTCGCCGTCAATCGATTCCATGTCCCCAGAGAGGTAGTTATCTACGCTATTAGTACCGGTATTGCTATCATTCCCGAGTCTCTCGTTGCGTACGTGCTCCCCATCTACCTGTAGTTGCGTACCAATACGCTAACACCGATGCTTCGTCTAGAGTTTTGACTATTACTATGGTCGTTGCGGTAACTGTTATGAGGAAAGCCAACGTTGTTGTCCGGGACCTTTCCGCTCTTGAAGCACTTGGCGGTGTCACTAACATCTGCTCCGACAAAACCGGTACTTTAACTCAGGGCGCTATGATCGTTCGGAAAGTATGGATTCCTTCTAAGACTATCTATACGGTGAAGAACTCCAAGCATCCTAGCAACCCTACGGAAGGCATCGTCACGTTTTCAGAGGCCGACGACCAGAACCAAGAACCCGAAAAGCGAGACTACGATCAGGAGCGTAGCGCAGCGGTCCTCAAATTCGATGTCCCAGATGAGAAGCTCAACCCGCCAAAGCCAAAGAAGGAAGATGAGAAAGAGGCTACGATGAACCCAGAATTGGAGGCTTTCCTCCTCTCGGCTGCGCTTTGCAACCTTGCCACTGTCAGACACGAACCAGAGCCTAAAGAAGGTCAGCCCGCATGGCAAGTGACTGGCGAGCCCACTGAGATTGCTCTACAAGTATTCGCACATCGGTTTCAGAAAGGCAAAAAAATCATGGTGGCAGAGGGTTGGGAGCAAGTAGCTGAATTTCCTTTCGACAGTGGTATCAAGCGTATGTCTGTCATCTACAATGGCCCGGGCATGGATCATAGCATGGTCTTTACCAAGGGCGCTGTCGAACGAGTTCTTGACCTCTGCTCCAATGTTGGTGTCGGGGATGCCCATGAACCATTGACCGAGGAATACAAGGAGCGAATCCTGGAGCAAATGGACGCCTTCGCTAGCCAGGGCCAACGTGTGCTTGCCATTGCCTCGCGGACATGGGAGGGAAAGTATACGGAGAAAACCTCACCTGAAAACAGCGAAAACGACGACGCTCTCCGTACGCGGGTCGAATCTGGCCTCACGCTTTTGGGACTGGCAGGTATCTACGATCCTCCCCGGAAGGAGACCACGCCAGCCATCGCTGAATGTTCTTCTGCTGGTATAAAGGTGAGTCATTTGATTTTCCACTGCATCCCATTTTAAGCTCTACTCAAAGCATGGCCCTGCCTGGGGCAATGAGAGACGCGTTTCGTTTAGAACTGTTATGCTTATGACAACTAATTTTACGTGACAACAGGTACACATGTTGACCGGTGACCACCCTGCGACCGCCGAAGCAATCGCCAAGGAAGTTGGAATCATTCCTAGGAACCTCAGCATCCTAGGGCAGGATGTTGCTAGCTCAATCATCCAGAAAGCGAACGACTTCGACAAGCTCACAGACGAGGAAATCGATGCCTTGCCTGAGCTACCACTTGTTCTCGCTCGTTGCGCCCCGGACACCAAGACTCGCATGATTGAAGCTCTACGTCGCCGATACGCATACATGGCCATGACTGGTGATGGAGTAAATGACGCACCATCATTGTCTCGGGCTGATGTCGGTATCGCCATGGGCTCCGGGTCCGATGTGGCCAAGTCCGCTGCCAAGATCGTGTTGACTGACGACAAATTCAACTCCATCGTCGCCGCCATTCGCGAGGGCCGGCGCATGTTCGATAACATCCAGAAGTTCATCCTACATCTGCTCACCTCCAACGTTGGCGAAGTTATTCTTTTGATCTGCGGTCTCGGTTTCCAGGATCAATCGGGCTTCTCGGTGTTCCCCATTTCGCCCCTCGAAATTCTCTGGATTAACATGGTCACGTCGTCGTTCCCTGCCTTCGGTCTTGGTCGTGAGCAGGCGTCGCGCGAGGTGATGCGCAAGCCCCCGCATGATCGGAAGCGCGGCGTCTTTACCAATCAGATTCTTATTGATATGGTGGTCTACGGGCTGCTAATGGGAATACTATCGCTCATGACCTTCGTTATCATCATATACGGTGCCAATGATGGGAAACTGGGCATCGACTGCAATAGGGAATTCTCGGAGGAGTGCATCCCCGTGTTCCGAGCACGAGCGACCGTGTTTGCGGAGCTTACGTGGCTTATCCTCATCAGCGCCTGGGAATTCAAGGACATTCGGCGATCCATGTTCCGACTGAACCCGGACGATAACTCCAAGTTCCCTATGTTCAAGGACGTGTACCAGAACCGATTCCTGTTCTGGGCCGTGGTCTTGGGTGCTATCAGCGTGTTCCCCGTCGTCTACATCCCCGTGGTCAACACGAACGTCTTCAAGCACATTGACATCAGCTGGGAATGGAGCTTGGCGGTGGCAGCCACCATCATCTTCGTCATCGGCGTCGAGCTGTGGAAGATGACCAAGCGCCACTTCCGCCTCCTCGAGGACGCCGCCGTGGTGCGCGGTCCATTCTCGCAGGGCAGCGAGGAAGGCGGCCGCAAGTTCCACCACACCATCAGCTTCAGCAGCTTGAAGAGCTGGCGCAGCATCGGAAGAAGCCACACCGTCGACACACGCGCCAGCACCAAAGAGAAGAAGGAGGTGAGTCCGGTATGAAGAACTCCGGAATCAAACCGGACGGATCCCTGAACTGCACCGACGGGCCGGTTCGAGAGAAGAGACGTACTCCGTCGAAGGTCATAAGAACTTCGACACTACGCGGTGGAAATAGAAGGGCTTAGACGCTGTAAAAAGACTTCCTGCCCACTTACCTGGGTTAGGCATTTGAAGATGAGACGGATATAGGCAATGATGTATGATCATAATGTTGATACACGATTATGTATGCTATCATGATGTTACATCTTGGATCGTAACGTAATGAATTGAATGGTCTTATAGTCTTTGCTACAAACCTAGAGGGCTTTGCAATTGATGAGGGTTTTTGATCTAAACTGAAAGGTTACCTAACGAAACGAGTTGTTTTCTCTTCGAATCTAATCCTGTCAATTCTGTGTTCTGAGATCAGTGGCCCAGTAAGTTCGATCACCAAGAAGCCGGTCATCTTAGAACTGTGGTCGGTTAGAAAAGGGGTGAGGGCCCAGCTAAAAAGCCCTGAAGGCAGCTTAGTCACCACCCAGGCGGGCTGGCTAGGTGTCGCGTTCCACGCCATGTCCACTGAATGAATCCCCTAAATTTCAATGTTCTTAGTGTTAGCGCCTAAGCAGTGGAAGTGGAGGCTGTAAACGGTTTAATCATTAAAGCATTAAAGCATCACGTCGCATCGTGTTCAATTCAATTCGGCCAATTCAATTCGTTTACTTCGTCCCAAGTTACGCGACAACCACGCTTCGCCAACTCCAGTCCACTCCTTTCACCGCACAACAATCCAATTCCAACATACGTCAATCGCAATCCTTTAATCCCAGATTTCCCGGCTTTGTGACCCGGAACAATCTTCAATATGGCTCCTACGAAGGCGGTTGCAACAAAGGACAAGTACTCAGTTATCCTACCTACGTACAACGAGCGTCGCAATCTCCCCATCATTACCTGGCTGCTGAACCGTACCTTCACTGAGAAGTATGCCCTTTCAAATCATTGACTTAAGCTGTATTTCTTTTCCATATAGCCTCCGCTGGAAGCTAATCGTGTTGTATCTGCAGCAACCTTGACTGGGAACTCATTATCGTTGACGACGGCTCGCCTGACGGAACGCAAGACGTAGCCCAGCAGCTCGTCAAGGCCTACTCTCCCCATGTCAACCTGAAGACCCGCTCCGGCAAGCTGGGCCTGGGCACCGCCTACGTCCACGGCCTGCAGTTCGTCACCGGCAACTTCGTCATCATCATGGACGCCGACTTCAGCCACCACCCCAAGTTCATCCCGCAGATGATCGCCCGCCAGCGCGCCGGCAACTTCGACATCGTCACCGGCACGCGGTACGCCGGCAATGGCGGCGTCTACGGCTGGGACCTGAAGCGCAAGTTCGTCAGCCGCGGTGCCAACCTCTTCGCCGACACCGTCCTCCGCCCCGGCGTCAGCGACCTGACGGGCAGCTTCCGCCTCTACAAGAAGTCCGTCCTGCAAAAGGTTATCGAGAGCACCGAGAGCAAGGGGTACACCTTCCAGATGGAGATGATGGTTCGCGCCAAGGGCATGGGGTTCAGCGTTGCCGAGGTCCCCATCACGTTCGTCGACCGTCTGTACGGCGAGTCGAAGCTGGGCGGCGACGAGATTGTCGAGTACGCGAAGGGTGTGCTGAACTTATGGTTGAAGGTTTAAACATGAATTGGCAGGAATTATGTCAACATCGTTCGAAGCCGAAGCCGACGCCGAAGCTCGGCAGCTACGTGACTAAGAGGCAAAAAGGATCAAGTCAGTTCGGCGTTGGGTTTGGGTGGTTTGGCCTGTGTACCATCGATACTCATACATAATTAATACAGGCAAAAGACCTACAGAGCACATTCTCGTGTACCACGAACGTAACTCTTCGACACCTGTAATCGCCCCGATGGAATAGGGGAAGCCAGAATGATATTTGATACGACTGGTCTCCTACGACACTACGAATACTTCGATTGTTCACTGAGTCTAATTTGAGAAGTATATCTATATTTACAAAAAGGTATTATACTACGTCTTCAGATATTGGACTATTTACATTGCACTTTCAGGTATTTGTCGGGACCCTTATTCGCGACACTCGTCGAACGCTCTCTCCCTTCCAACTGACGGGTTAATCTCCGTGTGTGGACCCTTGTCCTGGTACCATGAAAGGCTGCGCCCAGTCGACCTTGTCGTGGTCCGGGTACTCGAAGTATCCCGTCTCCTTGCTCTGCCGCGCCATCGACCACTCCAGGATACCGTCCGGCACCTCCAGCGCCTGCTTCGGCGTCAGCGTACCATTGACTAACTTCAGGATCCTGGTGCGGAACTCGGCGGCGGGAAGGTTGGCGAAATTGAGCAGCCGCTCGATTAAAGTCGCCCAACGCCTACATGGTGTGTTAGCAGATATCATGAATCTCGAGGGAGGAAAGGGGGAGCTTACCATATGTGCTCCGCATCCAACGTCCCCTGCATCATCCGGAACTCCAACGTCTGCGTGCTGACCTCTCCACTGACCTGGCTAGCCAGCTTGTCTCCCACTACGCGGTACCGCACGCATTGGTACCGATTCTGGTCCCGCATGGTGTCGCATAGGTAGGTGATGGAGTCGTACTGCCACGTGTAGTAGATGATGTCGCGCAGTTCCTTCGGGATCGACGCCTCGTCCGACGAGGGGACGTGCTCCTGCATCGACTGCGAGTAGTGGAATGACAACCTGGGATTCTTGTTCTTCGTCGTCGGTAGCGCGGTCAACCATCCATTGCGGCCCATTACTGCCTTGGCTATGGGGGTGGAAGCTCGAAGTGACTTGCTGTAGGCGTTATCGTTTGATCGGTCTCGCCGATGGTAGTGCTCAATGGTGTTCTCCAGCAGGAGCCAGATCGTTGTGAACTGCAGTCCCTGATTAGCACTGTTCCCAGAATAGTAAAGAACCTCGTATCTATGGACGAGAGAAGTAAGGGGAAACAAAGCCGTAGACTATGGTACTTACCTTCTTGAGCTCGAGTAAGGTGAAGCCGGCTTCTTTCCCGAAATGGACGTGAAGTCCGTTAGCCACGCCCGCCATGGGCTTGTGGATTCGGAAATTATCACGGAGAGCCGCACACTGTAAGATCGAAAGTTAGCAATCAGACACAAGTAAACCGAATCATGGGGCGGAGGTGTAAACTTACAGCTCTGCCGATTGACGGCCAAGTCTGATCATCGTGGAAATCTAGAATGGGCGTCGTCATCTCCCCGGGATAATAGCTGTATCTGTGCGGAATAGGAGTTCTCTGGCCCGCCATCTCGGGTGGAACCTGGTAATCAGCTTCAAGCAAATCATCAACACCCACACTGTGGTCTACCGTAACCCCCCATGCTTTATACCTTTGCTCCATCCCCGGAATCGGGACGTGTCTTGGATCGACGTCGTTCACTGCGTCGTATTTTTCCTTCTCTGCTGCATCTCGCACTAGCTGGATGGCGCTCTCCTGGAAAGTATTTACTACCTGAGCGAAGACCTCGCTTTGGGCGTTGGCACCGGTGATAACAAAGTGGTTGGCCGCAGCCGCAGTAAGAGCATGGATAGTCCCGGCCTGGGTTGACCACAAGGCGAGGTCATTGTCGGCGTGGAACTGCCTAAACTGCTGTAAAAGGCCGTCAACGACCTGGCGAACGTTTATGGCCGCGTTCAGTGGCAAAAACCCGCCGCCGGGCGATTGGTACGTACCCTGCCAGTTTTGCATGATCTTCTCGTGGTTCATGGCCGACCACGGCTCCTCCACGGTGTCTGTCCACCCGAACTTCTCGGTCACATCGAGATCGATCTCTGTCCAGCTCGCCGATCCCTTCACCGCGCAAACGCCGGCACGCCGGAGTGCGTCAATGATGTTGTTCCGAACCGAGATCATGAAGACTGGACCCTCTGGGTCCCTTCTTGTTAGCCGCCCTGAAGCCAACCACCGACCGTCATTGGGATGTGGATCCTGTATGTCCGGCCGTCTTGTTTTCACAGCCATGAGGAACTCAAACTCAACACCTACCGTCAACCGGTCAGAGCCCGGTCGTACTTGGGGATTATCAATATCATCAACTATTTTCCTATCGTTAGCACAAAATTCAACGTGACTTGTAGCTGGTGATATACTTACCGGAAGGCTGTGGGTTCTGGTTTCGCTTGCGAGCATGCTGGCCCGGTTTCAGTCCCCCCATGTAATCCGCATACTCTTGCTCACCCGATATAATCTCATACTCTGGTTCATCGCGGTTGACGACTTCGAAACTGCCATCGGATTTCCGGTTGTTGTTTCTACGAGCTGCCATTTTGAGTTGCGTAGCCTTTTTAATGAAATGTTTAAGGGGAAGGGTATCTCGAATATTCTCTTCTTGCTACACTCAGCAAATGCAATTTGTGCCTTGGAAATTTACCAAAATCCCACGATCCTGTCCATATCATATATAGTATACTATGAAACATGGCGATAATTTCTTCAAAGGCTTTGTTCAGAAACTAGGTCCATGGGTTCTGTTCACTGCTGTTTCTCGATGACTTTGTCAAAGAAATTACAATCCTCATGTCCCATAAGGCGACGACTATTGTATTCCACGAGAGGTTACATTCAAGCGCAGCGTTTTATTTTATACTCTCCTTACTGAGTATCTAGTAGTAGCCATTATGATTGAGTTGGGAAAAAGTGGTATACCTATGATGATTTTAGCGCAACTCTTCAACTGCTTTCCTGCAACCAAAACTGGAATATGTTATTAACATAGCCAGCCTACTTAGCCAATTAAACACCAGGTTTTTATTATCTGTCGAACTTACGTTCCATCTAATGAGACTGGAGTGAAGAGGTCTTTACCTCGTACGTATCTGCTTGTCTTAGAACTAGCGACCTACGCCCACGGGCACTGTTACTACAAGTATCTTAGGCGTTATAGTCCCCGAGTTACTCTGGATCTTCACTATTATTGCTAAGAAACGTCTATATTCCCTACATACCTACCTACGATGTATCTAAATGCCATTTCGTTATTCGGAATTTGGGGAATTGTATAAAGGATCGACACCGCTCCTCCCCCTTTCCCCAACAACGAATTTCGACCTATAGGAGACAGGATTAAGGACTCATTAGGAAGGTGGGACGTGCGCCGCGATGTAAGCTGTCAACCCTTAGAAACGCTCAAGTAGTATAGTGTTTATGACTCTGGAATTTCTCGATTCAACTATAGCATCGAATATCTCAATATACAACTCGTGGCTATCGTGCATGGCCTTGGCTATCTGGTAGGAACCAACCAGGGTAATTGATGTGGTGGGCGGAACAATGGCGGTTACCCAGACTACTGGATGTCCAACGAATCTTCGGATTATGGGAGTAGTCCCCGGGTCGTTCACCGACGGTCGTATCACCGGCGGTTATGCACGAAGATGCTGAAGATCTCTCGTAGATGCCTAGTGACTTAGTAGTCTCTTCACATCCCTTGTAGGTACTGTCCGGGGCCTTCGGAGTTCGAAGTACCTAGGAGCTAGAGGCGGTCACTCAAGTAAACCGACCAAAACGTATAAATGATGAATGCCTTTACGCCAAGGGCTTATCACCCCCTCATTCCCAGAGGCGATGAAGATCATCTCTACCTACCTAAGTACCATCTTCGCTAGGTATGTGAATTCTTGGCATGACAAAATCCTGTAATCTAGGTAGACAATGGCTGGTGTGCAATCATACGAGTCTTACAAAATCTCTCACTTATATAGGGTACTTACCTACCCATGTAGAGTCATGATTATTGGTGGTAAATGCGGCCAATTGTGCTTAAATATTGGCTACGCTCAAGGGTAGCGTTATCATCTTGTTGTTCGAGTATGGGCTCGGTGCTGACCAAGAGATAGTCATTTCGAGGGGAAAAGCCCCCGTTATAGGATTTACGTAAAAAAATAAGTTACAGATGGAGCATTGCAGTGCTTACTTGTCACAGTTGATACCTTTCCCGTGCCCCATATCCGAGCCGCTTATATGCTCGTTGTTATCAACGGTAACTACAGGGATAGCATTTGGTGATAGTATTATTCTTCCAATATAGAAACAACCTCACAATGTAAGGGGTGCATGTGATATAGGTTGCCAAAGCTGTAGGGTTACGATAATAGTGGTGGGGGGGGATTACGAGAGACCAAACTTCATGTACGTTCCTGGCCTTGTATAGGTGGGCTGGGATAACCTGGGCTTAATGTCTGCGGAGGATACGAGTTTCTTGAACTCCGAATGATATCCAGTCGAAATTTTGGGTTTCAAATTTATCTAGCGCTTAGGGTTGGTCGTTCCTCTTGAAATAGTGAGAAACTTGATGGGATGCCTACAACATTGGTACCTTACGCGTAGGTGAGTACTAGGTACCGAAGTATCAAGGCAACAAGGCAGATTCTAAAGCTTCGGTTTTGTGGTAATGGAAACCGAATGGTAAATTTTCGTAAGAGGATACGAGGACCGCATAACTATTAAGGGGCTGAATCAGATAGTTATTTACCTAGGTAGGTAGGAAGTTCCGCTATATAGAGACGCGAGTGATAAAACGGGGAATAGTCAACCACGATATATCGGATCAATATAGGAGAATATCTGTTGTCACTCGCCACTTTACGCCGTGTTTGCGTGCCGTATGGTGAGGAATGGGTTCTGGAGCTTTCCTTTTCCAGAATCTTAGCTTTACAGTAATGCCCAACCTTGGAAATTTACGAGACTTATTGCGCCGCTGACGATATGTGGTGACCCCCCTTCTAAATCGTCGTGTAGTGGCCATCCGGGGCCGGCGACTATAAGTACCTATTGGCTGATTACCTACTGGGTAGGCACGCTTGGGTTGATGGAGGCTCCCTTATTAGAAATCACTCACTCATGGGAAACTTGCCTCTTTAGGCTTTCCGATGGCGTACATGGATGTTCACATTTCCTGCAGTGTAGAGGCGGGTTTGGGTGCCATGAGGTTGCATCGACACAGTCCTGCGCACATATCTAGGTACGTATCAAGTAGTGTATGAGCCTAGACACCAAGTGCAACATTGATATAAAAGTACTAGGTAGTCGTAGGTGAGAGTGACACAGAGAAATAACCGCGATTCTAGATTCGAACTCTTCATCACACATACGCCATAGTAATAAGTGAGAACCCTAGGATATGAACCAAAACATGTCGATTCACCAGGACGAGGTTGGAGGTGTTAGGAAGACGGGGAAGATGATGTCTTATAGTCTTTCCAGTTGCGTATTGGACATCTTCAACCGTGCCGGAGAGTTCTTCACTCTGTTCTGGCTCCTCACAGAGTCCAATGCTGCCACATTCGTCGGACCTAATACAATGTTTGGCATCTGTGGTGCTTTGGCAGGGCCATTGCTCTTCTCTCAAGAACTAGACACCACTGAATGGGGCTTCGTTATTGATATCATGGCGCGCCTTCCCCTAGTAATCTTATTCAACTGGTCGAACTTGATCGTCTTCGACCTGGCAAATCAGCGCTTGCCAGAGTCTGCACACGAAGACGCCCTCAACAAACCTTGGAGACCTGTCCCGAGGGGTCTCATCACATCTGACCAGATCCGGCGCACGATGGTATACCTGATCCCTGTTGTGGTAGCCATGAATCACCTGCTGTTACATGTCGGCATCGAAAGCCTTGTCATCATGATGATAACATGGCAATACAACGACCTTCGTGGTGGCGATGAGGATTTCGTCACGCGGAATGCTCTGATCGGGGCAGCATTCGGTATATATAACACGGGTTCCGTGAAGGTTGCGGCCGGATACGGCGCCACCGGCAATGGACTTCTCTTCTCAGGCTTCACCACGACCGGACTAACTTGGACGTGTATCGTGAGCCTGATAATTTTCATGAGCATGCACGTTCAAGATTTGCAAGACCAGGAAGGCGACAAGGCTAGGAAGCGCCGGTCTGCACCGGTGGTGCTCGGGGATAAAGTGGCACGTTGGACAGTGGCGATGCCTGTAGCTTTCTGGTCGTTCTTCTGCACGTGGTATTGGAAGCCCGGGCTGTTGCTGGGCGTTGGGCAGATCTGTCTGGGTCTTGCTGTTACGATTCGATGTTTACTCTTCTCAGGAGTAAAATCCGATAAAAGGACATGGAGGCTCTGGTGCTTCTGGACGGCGACCCTATATACATTGCCTCTTGGAGCCTGTTGAGCTTGGATATTCTTATGCTGGCGATGGTCTTGTAGATGTAGAAGGAAAGAGAAGAGAAATGGTGGAATGGTTAGGTCTTACTATATGTACCTAGTACGCAGTAGGTATAGGGCTACTAGGTACATACAGGTACCTGTGTTATTGCCCAGGTGGACTTTTATAGCCCATTACATCAGCAAGATACCACCCCGCCCTCCCTGTTCTCCAAGGTTACCCCGCTAAATTCAATGCTCCCAACAATTCAATGAATTAAAATTATTCTAATTCTTTGATTCTTAAATTCTTAGTTCCCAATCCAACTCAGCTTTTGCTAAGTTCTCATCTTACTTCAACCTCACTCCATCCGTCTTGTATCTCATACAACCACTTAGGGTGTCACCTATCCCAACCGCTGTCCCCATCCGCGTTCCTCCAAAACCCTGGTGTTGCATGACATGACTTGACAATGCGTGGACGCGGGGGCGCCCGAGGAAGCAGAGCACCTTCGGCACCATGGAGTCGTTTAAAGCCGGTGGACTTAGACCCGTTGGAGGCCATGGGCTTACCTTCCAAGGGGGATACTAAGTTGCTCGACTTCAAAGCCCAAGAACGCTATTATACCAAGATCGTTGAGCGTTACATGACCTTTTGCTCCGACGCCGGCGAGCGCGATGAGCTTCTTCGCCGTTTTGCCTCTCTCGACCTTTCGTCCAACTCGAACGAAGACCCTCTCCCTACTTCGAAATCTACTACTATTCGCACCACTCCTCCAGATTCCAGCGATTCCTCGATGGCACCGGCCACCGTCCCCAACAATACAAAAGGCCTATCCGATGTTCTATCGGCGCTTAGGAAGCTCCGGGAGGGTATTGTTGCTTCCAAGCGTGTCGATGACTTCGCCATTCAAGTTTATCTCTTCTGTATCCGCCTTTCTGTCCTGGTCAAGCACCCCGAATCTTACCATCCCGCCATCCTTCACCTGCTACGGCGAATACAGCCCCAGCATAGCATGACATCGGTCGAGATGAGCGAGGTCGTTGGTTATCTGGTTCTCGATACGGCGTGTAGGCGAAATAACCTAGCCGAGTCCTTTGCGGTGCGGCACAACTATCGACTAAGGGACGCCAAAATCGATGCCATCCTCGATGCCCTGACACATGACAACTACATGGAATTCAACCGCTTAAAAAGAAGGGTAGATGGCCACAAGGCAAAGCTCCTCGAGTATGCCGAGGAAGGCATGCGCAAACACCTGCTGAAGTGTTTCGGAAGGGCATACCTGAACGTGGACTTGAATTTCCTGGAGACGTGTGCGGACTCAAAATGGACAAACCTCAGGGCAGAGGATGGTGTTGGGTGGGAACTGGATGGCAGCAAGGTCATTATCAGGAAAGTTAAGGCTCGGTAGGTGATACTTCTGAGCTTGTTATTGATACCCTTTACGAAACGTGATTTCCGCCAGAAAAGAAAAGTGGCATAGTGAGTCCTGCATCGATATTCTCCCTGGGCTTTTCCGTCAACAAGCGGCGATCATGATATCCATGTCTTGCTCCGTTCTTATTGCAATACTCTCATTCGAAACGCTACCTAGTAGATAGCTGCCTGCCGAACCCGTTATTCCTATTAATGCCTAGCCTTACCGATACTTTCGTAACCCGGCCAGGTAGTCCGCCAGTTGTATTAGTAGATTGCCAAGCTCCGCGCCCAGGCAACGTTTGTATGTCTAGTATGTACAGATCCGTAACCTCGTGCGACTCAAGGGATTGCCCGCCCTACGGTGCTCTGCCCCACGCCCTTCGGGCTTGCTGGGGTTTACCGTCCGATAACTAAAGGGCGCCATAAAAGACGATTTGCAATTGGCAAACAAGCCCTAAGCCTCCATAAGGTATGATTCTATTCCATTCTGTTCTTCAATCCCCCTCAAAAACAACCTGGGCGCGCTCCCGGGAGTTTCTGCTTTTCTAACTGTATCTTGTTTCTACCCCAGCTGTGCCGTAAACACCTAAAAACAAGGGCGAAAAACACATTGATCTGTTAAGCAGTGGTTGGAATTGGTTGAAGTCCTTCTGGATGACTACTAGGTACCTACCTAGTACCTAATAAGTCATGAACATGGCAGGACGGAGCGCGGTTAATTTTGCTTACAGGCACGAGGTCGTTACATACCTGGTATTGATAACTTGCCAAGTAAATCAACTAGGCAGTACCTGGTATGGTAGTAGTTGCCAGGGGAAATCCACGATATCTACTCCCTCGTTTCTTGTTGGGTTGAGCAATAACCCACAAAGAGGCAACTCCCGTGTCAGTGTCAACGTAGTATACTTACCACTTATAAGATGGCCACGCCCAGCTCAACCTCGCCGGCTTTGGTTGTCATTGACGGTTGGACATTGGTGTCTTCTGCATTCCGGCCATTCACCCACGAGCGACGCGTACTATACTCGGTGTTACCTTCTTTCCTCTACCCTTAGCACTACTGTGGTTCAATATGGCGAGGATAGCGTCTCATCCACTGATTCGCCTCTTACTCATCGGCCATGGTGCCCTTGCGGCTCTCACCGTTGACATCGAGGATTCTGGTAAATGCCCTCTACGAAAGCGTAACTCCTTCATCACGTTTCCAGCAAGCATTACTTAGAACCCACAGACTCGCTCAAGACAGCCGCTGGTCTCGTAGCGGAGGACCTGCTAACCTTCTATGACGGCGATAAAGAGGGTGCCGTCCCGGTTTTATTCTCTATGCCCCCTCCGGGAGGGTCTTTCGAATGGTGGACGGGGGGCACAATTTGGGCCGGCCTGTTGGACTACCGCAACCGTACCGGCGATACTACGCACGACGAGACCATCTCAAAGGCCATCCAATTCCAGAGTGCAGATCATTTTGCTCCCAGAAACTACACCGTGGACCTGGGCAATGCCGACCGAGCTATATGGGCATTATCCGCGATTGAGGCTCACAAGGTGGGGCTTCAACCGGAACCCGAGGACTTGTCGTGGATGGGCTTGGCGCAGGACGTTTTCGACACACAGGAGGCGGAAGGCTCGCGGGTTCAGGATGGCCTGTGCGAGGGACTTTCGAGGCAAAGCATATTTCCCATCGAGGAGACATACGACTTCATTAGCTGTTCGTGGCTCTCCCCTTCCAGCGTTTCCCGTAGATGAATTGGTGTTGTCATTCGCTAACACAGAACTTAGCCCTGGCGAACATCGCATACATGAACCTCGCTGCTCAGCTGGCTTACTTGACCGGTAACCAAACATATGCGGAAGCGGCTGGCAATACTTTCGACAAACTTAGCAAGGCCAAGCTTGTCACGGATGACTTCGAAGTTCGGTCCGGTACGTGGTTGGATTCCTGCGATGGAGAGTTTTCCGTGAATTCGCAAAGCTCGAATGACTACGCGCTTCTCCTCCAAGGTTCCGCATATATGTACAACATTGTGAGACACCCCACCCCACCTATGATTCTGGTTTCTGTTAGGAAGGGTCACAATCCGTTTATGTACACGACTACTAACCTAAATAGACCGGAGATGACAACTAGAAAGAGCGTGTAGACGGACTCATCCTTCAGATCTTCAGCAAGTTTGCCGACGATGAGGTCGCGATTGACCCCTATTGCGAGGGCAGGGGGCTCACGTGCTCTGGAGATCCGCAACTCTACAAAGGCATCCTACAGAGGTGCCTCGCCTCAACCCTTCAGCTAGCGCCGCACACCGCCGAGGACATCCTTCCCGTGCTCAAGGGCAGCGCCAAGGCCGCGGCCGCTCAATGCACTGGTGGCGACAACGGTCGCTTGTGCGGATCCAGCTGGAAGGACGGCACGTTCGATGACATGCCCGGCGCCCGTCCGCAGACGAGTGCGCTGAGCGCCTTGGTCAGCTTGCTTCCGCCGCAGCGTTCTGTCGCGGAAGAAGGTACTAGGAACGGCAGCGGCAATGAAAATGGCGAAGGCGGCACTACCACTAACGCACCTGGCGAGGGTATGGGAGCGAGAGCTAGTGCGAGCATAACTGCTGTCGTCAGCGCTTTGTTGTTAGGCATCCTCGCACCCTAGACCTTAATTTCGTTCATACGACCTTGCATTTCTATAACAACTACATATGTACTATTGACATTATAAATTGATACATATTATCACGGACACGTCGAAACCCACAAGCGATAACTACATGACGGTCTTGGGCTCTTCCATCACAATTGCCAATCAGTAGCTAGAAGGGCGCTGGAAGTTTGAATATAACCGACTTCTTCCTAGGCAACATTCACGAACGACACTGGTATCTAAGGTAAATTGTGGAGATCTATTAGGACTCTATGGTTGTTCGGACCCAAGCCTCCAAGTCAGCAAGGCGCCTCCGCTCGTGCTCTCGCTGCTGCTGCCGCTTCTGCTGCTCCTCGTCGGCTTGGCGCCACTCCTGCTCTTCTTGGAGATACCTCATCTGGCGCTCGAGACGCCTGTACCCGCGATACCGACACACATCGTTCCGGCACCAGCAGATCGACCGATACTCCGTTTTTGTCACGGCCCCACAGTAGCGTCCCTCCTCCATGGCGGCGCAGAGCACGAGCTCTGGCTTCGTCCTGCAGCCGCACGCGAGGTTGACGGTGGTTTCCCGGCACATTGTTGGTGTAATAGTACAGAGGGAGAAGAATGGAAAAGGGGTATCGCTTTAGGGTATTAAAAGGGTTTAATGGTTTCGGTAAATCTTGGCGCTGGTGATGCTCTAAGGATCTATTGGGGCTTAGATCGTAAAGGAGTGTTGCGCCTTTGAAGCATGTACTAAGTATTAGGTAGAAGAAAAGCGAGGAAAAATTAAAGAAATTCTGATTTACAAAGAATTAAAAGTTGCTATATTCAAAGCTGAGGCAAAGGTTCATTCATCTCGACTCTTTGAAGAATCGTAGGACCACGGTATTATATACATAACGTCACAATTTTAGTTCGTGATCCGTCGCTAGAACCTGACATTAAAATTATTAAAAAATTTATGCTGGGGTTTGATTGCGTTCATGCGATTGAGCCAGTAGCATGACGCGAAAACCCCTTTTTTTCCACGCCGCGCGCCGACGATTGATTGCTAGAAATAAAAGACACGTACTATTAATAGAGCTTAGAAAGGTACTATGATCTTTGTGCCCCCTTTCGCGCCGTATCGTCGAGGCCGGATTACGAAGTTTGTCAGATTCTAAGCCTTCGTGATTCGGATCCTGGCCTCAAAATCAGTAAGGAATACGACTTGCGATGATCGAACTCGATGCTTTTTGGGCGCATATTGAGTCAGTTGAACACGTAACCAGTAGCAGGAATTTCGTGTGTGTGACTTGACTTAAATCCCACCATCTTAACTTCGATCAATCAACCTACATGACATGGCACACCTCACCAACTGACCACCATGCGACGGTATCAGATTGTCAACGATTGATTGCTTGAATGACGACTTGCGATGCTGGATGCGTCAATTGACATTCTGACAGAGGCATTTATTGGTAGTACCCAGAGGTAAAACCTGCAACCCAGCAAAATTGTGATTCGCGCCGGCTCGGTGCCCAACCCAATTCCAATGTCAAGTGAATCTCGCAAATAGGATACCTGGGGATACCTGGGCAAACAAAAAGCCTAGCAAATCTTTGTCAATATGAGCTGCAACAAGGTCATGTGTCAGAGCGACGACTCCAAGTGTTCTCTTTGTGCAATGAACAGCGAAAGTATTTGAACACTGCAAATGGACGTGCAACTCGACCATCCTGCACCCCGAGACATTAACTAGCACAGCAGCAGCTCTAGTTTTCGGAACCCGAGAAAGCAAACTGCACACACATCTTATCAACGACCCGAAGCCAACATGTGTAAACAGCACGATCTTTTCTATATGTGCGGATGCCGAATTGTCGACCCAGTCACCGGAGAAGACAAGTTCGAGATCGAGCGATGCAGGAAGGGCGCGGCGCGATCGAAGGACTGCAAGAAACCCGAGATGGCGCTCCCGAGGTTTGCCAAAGACACATATTGTGACGACCCGGACTGCCCAGCATATGGATCGAGTTGAGCTTAAACGATCTGATTCGTCGGCGGTCCGACGCAATCCATCAATCAACTTGAGCATCTGGGTTCGGGACCGCCGTCCCTAATCACTGCGAAGAAATCATCGGTGCAATATCGTTTGGAATTCCGCGTGGCTGATGTTTTTGGTTTGGGCGCAAAGGTTGATGATGAATGCCAATCATTGGGTTGGGCAGCTTTCAGCTCCCTCGCCACATGCCACATCAACCCTGAGTACTGAGAGTTGGGCTGTCCATGGTCTGGTCTTTGCTCAATTGAATAGCATCTCCGCGACAGGTTGAATTTCACTGCATGGTCCGGAAAAGACGGCAATATCGAACAGATGGGCGGGTTCTGGGCTACATATAGCATGCGTAACAAGAACGACTATTAGATCAGGACGGTGATGTTTTTTTCTTGTCCGTCCCGCTTCGTGCTCGTGTTAGTAGAAATATTGAACTGAGTTAGGAACCGTCATGTAAGGATTTAGTCATGGATATGAGGCATGTAAGGAGAGACCCGCTATGTTCAGGGGCTGAACGCAGGAGGGTCTTTTTTTCTTTTTCGTTTACCACAGTGTGTCGTCTGCTGTATCCATATGTTCTTCATACCCAATCGCCCAATCGCCCAATCGGTAGTCATGCTGCGGTGGAACAAGGAAAGCCGGGTTGATAGGTCACATCACACTCCACGAAGAGGCAATTGGCCAACCGCTGGCGCCAGCGGATGCGTACATATCTCAGGTATCATTAATGCGTAGTTAGAATGCACCCAGACAACGTGTTGCTGTAACCCCATGGCCTGTCTAGTACGTGAAGAACATGGGCATGGGTTCGGCCAAGCCCTGCCCAGCTGAGCTTATCAGCCCTATCCTTTCTTGTGCGGTTCGCTCTCGCCACCGGCGTCCCACTCGTGTCAGCCTATCATGTGTGTAGGCGTCGTAGACATTGATGGATCGCAGGCATGTCATGTTGGTCCGTACATGGCTTGTAAGTGCAAGTGCCTAGTAGGTACCTACATACTATGTAGGTGCTATGCACGAGCCCTGGTAGGCCAGGTAGCAAGCCATACGGTGATGTTTCTTGAGGCCTCTATGTTTTAATTGACGATAAGAACGACAACGCAGCATAATACCCACTTAAGGTCACTCGGAAAATTCGGGCACTCGCCGTTGATGGGCGGGATGAGACACCGCCCCCATGCAGCTGGGCAACGGCCGTTGCTGGTACGGAATATTTGAGTCGGTATATAATTCACGGACGAGCCTCTTTTCTTGGCTCTCGATTCCAAAATCCCCATCACCGGGTATATTCTTTGCTCTGTTGACCGGGCTTTCCATCTAGGTGAATCTCGAAGACGTTCATAATAATAGTGCATGATGCAACGTGATCTTGATTACGCCGGCCACCGGATACAACTGGTGGGTTCCCGGATCGTCGAGCCTGAGCAGTCCGGAGTAGGACATCGCGTTCTTCCCACGCAACACCAACACCACCATCACCATCATCATCACGATGATCCAGAAGATTCTAGCGCCGAGAAGGGCCCGGCCCATACTCCTCAATTTTTAAAAGTGAGCTTTGACAACGTTATTGCTCTAGCTATCATATTGCTAACGGTTCTTAGACCCACAGTGCTTCGAATTTCGAGGTTCGTCTAGACGCTCGAGCCCGGTGCTCCGTTACACCTATTTGATGGCTAATATCGATTTTAGTTGTTCTACGATCTGTGGTTTGTAGCCAACCTGAACGTCTTCACTAGCGTGAGTTTTCTATCTATAATTAATAGTTCAATTCTCTCAGAATAGGTCTAACCAGTTTCTAGATTCATCACATCTCCGACTGGCCGCGATTATATTCTTTCATTGGGTACATCGTGTAAGTGAACCAGATCATTAAACGGCCTTCAAGCCACCAAACAAGCTCCTGACATCATAGGTACCTAGTCTCTTATGGACAACATGGTTGTTGACCTCACTATACGATGTCCGCTTCGCTGCCGATAGTGTATGGGAACGTTGCTTTAAAGCTGTTCATCTAGGAGTCATGATAGGATTCGCGGAGATCGGTACCAATTTCGACCCAAACGACCAGATTCCGTCGGTGTTCCGAACCATGTCGCTTTTCCTTGCCGTCTCCCGACTCATGCTCACCTTTCAATATGGAATGGTCTTATTCCAAATCCGCAAGTACGCGCATGGCAAAAACCCCATGTTTCTCACTGCTTTGCTTCATTTCTGCGCAGCCGCCATCTACTTTGGTGTCTCGTTCAGGTACGACCTGGGCAAAAGCAGTCGAGTCTTTCTGGTGTGGTACATTGGTGGCGTCGTTGAATCCATCCTACACCTATCTATCTCTCAGATATCCCACGTCCTAACTTTCCTCGGCACACACTTGGGTGAACGCTTAAACCTTTTGACTCTGGTCATTCTTGGAGAAGGTATGTTCACCTACAATAGACTACCGAATGACCCCTAACGAAGATCACAGGCTGCATCATCTTGGCAAAAAGCATTACCCTCTTAGTGAGGGACACCTTCGTTAGGGACGAGAACTATACCATATGGAGTAAGCAATACCCTATCGTCGAGCGCCCTTATAGGCTACCTAACTAATCCCTATAGGCCCTACCCTCATCGGCCTGGTCACGGCTGGAACTGCATTGATCTACATCATATTCCAGCTCTACTTCGACTGGATGCACGAAGAGTCGTCCATGTCAAAGCGACATCAGGTGTGGTGGTAAGCATTCGCACGACCCCCACAGGTTTCTGCTGAGGTCGAGCATTTTGCTAACCTCTATTCCCCTTCAGGACTTCATTACACTTGCCTTTCCATATTGCACTCGTACTCCTTCTAGAAGGCGCCAGCCAGTTCATCCTCTGGGCACGTATCCTCGAGTCTACCAGTTCGGCTATAGCGATGGTAGTCAATGTCACCAACTCGGTTTCCAACGATAACGACTTCACATCGCAAGAACTTTCCGACAGCCTCTCGGATGTAGTGCGGCCGTTCTTACAGCAATACCAACCAGCAGAGCTGTTGGAGACATGGGAATCCGTGAATGAGACCCTGAGCGATATTGCCAACATCCCCAACTCCTTTTGGAGAGACACGTCATCGGATGAGTCAATGTTAGAGCAGTACGAAGACGACCTTGGCGAACTCATGAACACGATGGTGAACGCGGTTTACACTGCGTTTGAGATTGAGGCCCCCGAGGATGGGGAGGGCTCCAAGTCCGAGTACTGGCAATCCGACGCCGTCATAGCTGTTGCCAAGCGGTTTATCCTGGTCGTAAGTGAAAACTCTACTATTTCATGAACATCTATTATACTGTACCAAAACGGGTGCTAACCTAGGATAGTACATCTACGCTTTCGCTTGTGCTGGGATAGTGTTGCTCTTTTTAACAGTTATGCACATTATTTCTAAACGAAGAGGATGGTCACCATTTAACATATTCCGAACCGCCATATGCATCGCCCTAGCCGTCGTACTCGCATTACTCACTGCCATCGCCGCCGACCAGAACGCGGTTCTCGCTAGAGAAAGGGATACAGTGTTCGTCGGTAGTTCCTGGATGTTACCAACCATTACGATATTCTACTTTATCGCCCTTGTCCTTACCCACTTGCCGCACCCCACAGGTTTCTGCATGGGCAACTTCAAAAGAGGGACCTACGATGAAGTCAAGGTGCCGAGGAACGCGAAAGGGGGCCCCGTCTTATCAGCTCCATCAAAGAAGAACCAACGACCCGAGCGTTCCTCGAGAGAACCGAACCTCCCCCCTCCCCTTCCTCCCCGGTACGAAGTGTACACGACGAGCGATGGAAGGGCTCCGAGACGTAGCCAAGACAGGGCTCACCGTGATTCCAGGGCCCGCGACAGGAGACAAAGACCCTATTAGGTGCCCATGAGAATGGCTAACAACTACCGACAACACCGAGTACTCATAGAATCTATATTATAGTTCAAGGGGGGTCTGTGGGACATAGGTAGAATGTCAGAATTGCATGGTATGAGAGGATGAATGGGACACTAGAAGGCTGGTGATAATTAGGGGCTATGAACAATTTTTCTTGGCGTGATTTCGGTGTTGGGAGTCCTGGGATGGAATCATGTACTATGATTGAAAAGAAAAAAACTTATGACTAGACGTATAATGAAATAATAAAAAGCGAAAAATAAAAAGTGATCATGGCCTCACGATCGGGGGGCCTCGCCAAAGTCAATTGGTTGATGCGTCAATTTAGCCCTGATACACCACGACGGGGTTGAAATTCGTCGTACTTCGTTTAATCATGACAGGGACTAACACTCGTATACATAAAACTGGTATCACCGACACGAAGGAAGCTTCATGGTGCTCCCTTTCCAAGGTATACCGCAATGAGAAGACCCCCGGAATAAGGTGCCGTCGTCATCCTAAAGCCGTTCTTAGGGTCTTTCAAATAAGCCATTAGGTCTTCGTACCCATCCGCCGCCACGAGGGTATTGTCAGCAACAACCATCGCACCGATCTTCAGGCGCGGATGGACAAGAGTCAATGTCGGCAAGGCGAGCGGCGTCCAGACTAGTCAGGAAAGATTAGCTGGGAGAATGAAGATAGATAGCCCCTAAACTGAGATGCAAACTCACTATCAAGCAGCAAGAAGTCAATCTCCTCCGGCAGATTCGTCCTAAGCGTTTCCCTCAAGTCTCCCTCTCGAAGTTCAATCCATTTCTCAATGTCATCTCCAGCAGACTTCCAATGCTGACGGGCTTTCGCCGCCTTTGTCGGCTCATTTTCCGTTGCGATAACCTTCCCGTCGGAGTTCTGGAGACTAGCATTCTGCCCCACGGCTAGGGAGAGGTAGATCGTGCTGAGGCCGAAAGAGGTCCCAGCCTCAACCACGAAGCGCGCTCGAGTGGATCGAAGGAGCAGATACACCAGCGCGCACTTATCGGGATCCAAAGCTACGAACTTGTCCAGCGCTCCGACTGTAGGCCCATTTCCGCCTAGAAAAGGGGTTTCCGTAAGAGCCTGGGTGTGCAAATCCCGGAGGACTTGGCGAACTTGAGGGCTGGCCTCTACAGAAGAGAGCGTGGCCTCAATGATGGGGAAGCCGGGCATGGTGAATATTATAGATGACTTATTCTGGTAATGGTTTGCGATGGAGGGAACTCAGGGCGGAAGATGCTACCCCTTTATATTCGCCCAAGCGGGGAACGTGGTGGCCTAATGCAAGCCACGGGTAGCACCCCCAAACCTCGGCAAAGAATAGGGGGTGAGTGAGTCATCGTCACAACTCTCCAGTTTCGGCCCTCCGTTATGAGTTTATGACTGAAATCATTTCCAGTAGAATTAAGAAGGCTACCATCTGCGAAGATACGAGTTCGGAAATACACGGCAATAGGTATTGATCATCGATGCCGCGGAGATACCACCTAGAAACAAATGGCCATCGAAGATGTCATAGAATATGAAGATGCGCTTTAAGGCCGCAACTAGGTACCTAGTAGACAACAGCCCGGTCGGCTTTTGCCCTATGGAGATCATGCCCTGATACACAGCCCAGGTTCGTACACATGTTAACATACAGAATATGATATATTAACGAAGTTTAGGTTATACAGGTACCTAACATGAGGCTTTTAATGAACATAGAACGCCCCGAGCCCGCTCCCATTTATACTAGAGAACCTAATCAGCTGGGTTGCCGGCGAATGTAACGCACCAATCCTAACGCACATAATACCCATCGTCCTGCCTCCTTTGCCAACTCAATGAGTTCCTTCTGTGACTCTGGTATTGGGGTGGATAATCCATAAACCTGCCTGCGAACCGTCGGCTCGCGTACCCAAAATTCCGCATTGAAATAAAAGCCCCTTTTTTTCCATAGGGGCTCCATTTACGAACGATATACTCTTCAAACTGGGGGTCAAGTCCGGTATCTTCTTCGGCGGCGCTCGGTGTATAGTCCATACAGTCATTGCCCCTTACTCCGAATGGGCGAGAATCATCTTCGTAATCCGAGTCGTTTTCGTCATCCTCAATCTCCCAACACTCCTCGTTACCCACTGTCCGTGTCTTGAAGAGCTCATAATCCACAGCCTCCTTTTGCCAGATCTCTTGTATCAATTCTTGCTTAAGGATCCATTCGAAAAGCTCCAGCGGCCTGTCATCGTTATTGGTGATGTTTCCGTCCTGGCGTCGCTGAAACTTGGTCATAAACCCCGTTGGAAATCCTCGGTCATCCACAGTAACATTGATATGGCCATGTAGAAGACACACGTCTTCACTCGTACCTAGTTTGACCGTGAGGTGAGGGTCAGCATCCGCAACAAGATGCTCCACTGGTCTCCCGGATTCGTTCCATTTTGTTGGTATCTTGTCTCCCCTTTTGTCGTATACGTACTTACTCCGATGGACGGGGCAGATAATCCATACAACAGTGCACCCGCTCCTTATTGCTGCCGTTTTCGCGATATCCGCGTTAGCGTCGATGGCGCGATATAGGTCGGCTTCATGCTCAAACTCGGGGACAGCGAGTTCACGGCGCTGTATAACTGTTAAATGCGCAGCCCATATCACCAATGGGTTGTCAAGTGTTCCTTCGCCATCCCTGGGGCAGCCCTCAAGCTGTTGCAGCTTCATTCTGATGTTGGGTGGGCCTCCACGTGGAAGAGGCATCCCAGGTTCCCACCGCCTTGAGCTTATCTGGGTATTTTTGCATGACATCTTAGGAAATAATGTCCTTGACTTACTGTTTGTGAGTTTTTTGGTGAGTTATAATCCTCCGGTACATCTTGTAGTGTCATTTCACGATTCATTCTGGCGAGCTTCGTGTGATTTGTATTAAATCTACTGGCGTAGTACCTGAGAAAGGGGACGGCATATCAAAGGGATTTCGCCACAAGGGGTTTATTTGATGCCTACCTAGTAGGTATCTATTGTTCGAATCTTTGTACCGATGGTTTATAAACAGCCTCCATAATACGCATTGTCTTACCCATTATCCTTTGATTTACGTGGTGCTATACTGGGTGGGTTGATAGCTGAGGTAGGTGTCAAACGCCTGTCCCTAATTGCTAATCTTCTATTTGAGAGTATTAATGGTTACTCGTGTGGCTCAAAGAATTAAAGGTTAGTAAGACATAGTCATTAGAAGTGCCTTTCTACCAATATATCCCTCATTAGCTTTGTCTTTGGCACTAGGGACAACATAGGGAGGGGGTTGCACCTGTACATGTCTGTGTTTTATCTGAAACTCGCTGCAGCAGTATGACAAAGATCAATCCTAAGAATAGAGTCAATTAATTCTGACCTTCCCGAAAACAGATTTGATATTGACAAAGAAACTCGTTTATGTTGTGGGTAGCCGCCTTTTCGTGTTGGATCGATTCAACAAACACGCAGGGTTATGGAATAATAGGTAATAACTCAACATATGCAACTCGTAAATTACTCGCATCCTCTAGTCAAGGTAGTTATAGGCATTAGTGGAGGTATTTTCTTTTGATTCTATACAGTAGGCTCCATCGCTATTGACATAATTCCGAGGATGAAGGCTACGAATATGAGAAAGGCTGCTGAGCGGCAACTCTACCATACTGCAGGGGATGATACGGATTCTGTCGAGGATAGAGAGATGTATCGACCCGGTGGATATCATCCAATTCACTTCGGCGATTTTCTCGACCAAGATAACCGATACCAAGTTGTTCAGAAGCTCGGATGGGGCATGAGTTCCACTGTCTGGCTTTGTTATGATGAGAAAACCAGAAACTACATGTCCGTAAAAGTCATGACAGCAGATTATTCAGCTCAGGATTGCCCAGAGCTTCAGATCATGAAGACCCTAGGAAGCGCCAACCCCAAGGAGCTTAGAGACAACTATATTGCTGTCCCACGTGACTACTTCTGGGTTGATGGGCCCAACGGGCGTCATCTTTGCTTCACTTCGGATCTCCTTGGGCCCAGTCTATCGGAGGACATGCTGGACGGTGCGGTAGTCAATTCCTCCGAGGTGTTGACGGACCTATCCTTCCAAATAAGCAAGGGGCTGCAATATCTCCACCAAAGGGGGATTTGCCATGGAGGTAAGCATACTACTTGAGTAATTTCAAAGATAAGGGCTAACACTGTAAGACCTAAGACCGAGCAACATACTAATGCAACTGAGAAGGTTTGATTTGATGGAATTGTCCCATCATCAACTCAACAAATATTTTGGACCTCGTCAATATGAACCCCTCCAGACACTGTCGGGGAAAGACCCTAGGCCCCACGGGCCGGAATATTTGGCATTGCCAGCCTCACTGGACAGGCTAGAAAGAAGATGTGGGACCGGGAAAGTTGCTATCGTCGACTTCGGCCATAGCTTCAGGAATTTACATCCTCCGCCATCGTCCCAATGGCACAGACAATATGCTGCGCCAGAACTCCTATTCACAGAGACCTTGAGTGGGTTTTCCCAAGATATTTGGGCATTAGCTTGTACCATTTACGAAGCCAAACTACAAACTCAACTATTTAGCGAATATCAGGATTATCCTTCACTGATACGCCAAATGGAAATTTGGTTCGGCCCCCTGCCGGATGAGTATCGAACGGCCGCGGAAGAATATTTAGAAAGGGGCGAAGGAGGGCAACCTGAGCCCGCTAAAGGAAACTCAGAGAACGTATCAGGCCAGCCCTCTGCTCCACGCCACCCGCCTTTGCTGTCCCTAGAAGAAACGCGGCAAGCACGGGATGAGTTCATAAGAGGGTCTGGCTGGTCAAATCCTCTGCAAGCATCTCTTGGTGAAGAAAGGCTTTATCATGTTAACGAAATGAATGTCCTGGGATTTACTTCATCGGATAATACTGAATCAGACGTAAGCGAAACGGAAACCGTAAGCTCAGATTCAAGCTCGGACGATGAAGGTCTCCATGAGGGCCTTCATGTTTTACCGGATATCGGCATTTTGCTAGCCGAAAACCAAGGTTTGGTCCTAGAGGATCTCGGCGAAGGGGAAGACAGTTCAGCTTTATCCCTACCACAAATGCCCCCTGAATCCACGGATCATCAAGAATCATCCGAAAAAGAAGACCGGCTAACCGCGTTAAACCCAACAACTGATGTCCGTTTGGCTTCTCCGAGTCATGAGTCCGCTAACGGTGGAGGAGAGCTAAGGGAAGCTGATCTAGAAGCAGCTGCGCATGCCGTTGGCCAGGCCGCTAGGAAAAGAGTCAGCGACTCGATATTGGACGAATATGATAAGCGGCAGCGCGTTGCCGAGGACTCGACAGGGAAGAAAGGAGAGTTGGTAGAGAAGTTGGTCGTCATGCCCAGAGAAGAGGTACTTCTTCTTTCGGATCTCCTAATGCGTATGTTCAAATATGACCCGAAGGAGCGCATTGGCATAGACGCCATCGTCGAACACGAGTTCTGGGGTGAGAGAAGAAACCAAGGGTCCGTTGATCGTGACGATTCCTTCGAGGAAGTCCCCGACCCTATTTCCTCTAGAACTCGTAGTCGGGCCACTTGAGTCGCATAACAACCAGCGGAGTCAAGGTATCCTTGAGTAAGGTTAGCCATGCGTATCGTCTTGCTAGCAATTAAGTACTTGGGTGCCGAGCTGCGTGGGTGGGTAGACTTTCGATTAAGTAAGACCAAGATCAGCACCGTGCACTCGCAAGGTGCCAGCAATACTATTCTCCACTGCACGTTAGTTGTCAGCCTTATCCATAGAGTAGGTAGACGAAAGAAAGTGAAGTTATTGGGCGATGGTACGATTCCGGATAGTCGTCGTTGTTGTAGTGTAAAAGTGTTGGTGTGGCTGGTAGATCTTAGCCTTAAAAAGGGGCTTTGCGGAGATTTCTATCCTTGGACACGGGATGATTATTGATCTTGGCGCATCTTAGATGCGGCTCAGCAGCGATAGAACACCAGCAGAATCCTAGAAGACCTCGTAAATCAGAGAAGCAACAAGGTGCTGACATAAGAGAGATTAAAGCAAAGCAAAGCAAAGCAGCGAAGATCTCAACGTAACGTTGACTTCTCAACCTTTCCCCCCTAAGTCTACTCGTGGTGACGTACATCCATGTATCCACGGAGACATCGGCTCGAGTCCTATCGGCCGCCAAGAGAAGCCACATCGTGTCTGTTTGCGCAACGGCAAACTGCATATACTCGAACGGGTCTGTACAACATGTCCTGCACACCGCTACACAAGCTGCACGTGCTCGATAAAGTTGTTTGTTTGTTCGTTGGGACCACTTTCGAAATACTAGTATGTGCAAACGTCAGGCCATGGTTGCTATGGCATCTATAGCTGCCTAAGTAAGATCTTACGGCAGTCTTTCCTTAGCTTTGCTGACAGCATCAACTTGAGCTAGGAATTGAACTTGGTAGCCTATTCAGCCTGAGTGTTGATAGGCCGCTCACTATGAGCTTCATCAAATCATCACAGCCCTATGCTTCTTCTCCAGACTGCCATAACAGCATGGCTACCAACCTGCCCAAGGCCCAGTGCAGCAGGCCCCACGTGGTGGCCTTTATTAATAGATATCGCCAAGTACTTGGCATATCCCACAATATTGGCATCTTACGACCATCTGGGTATAGGCTACCGCGAAGTGGTTGGAGCTGCTCAGCCACTTTCTGAGCTGGTACCATTCGGTATTGGGATCTCCATGCAGAGTCCCGTTTTCATTGTCCGGGGAGACGCTTGATTGGGCCGCTCATGATCCTCGCCTTGTCTCTGTGCCGTTATACTATTATTGGTCCGGTTGCTAGGTCTACTACTGAGCTGCGCTCAGCCGCGATTTCCTAGCAGTCATGGGCAGCGGCGGGGGCTCAACATAGCAGATTGATCCTTCGTCCAGCCTCGATATGCTTGATCACAATGGATACCGACATGGGAACCACCATGCACCATGCACCATGCACCATGCACCATGGGAAGGTTAGGTAGGTAGATATAAAGGTTCTGGTCTATCACCAGTTTGAGACAAATCCATTATCACCATCACCATCAACATCTCTAATCATCCAACGCCTTCAGCGTATACCTAATTATTTCATCCTCTTAGTTAATACTACTTAATACCCAACATACCTATCTAATCAACTCACCAAAATGCCTTCCATGTCCAAGACCGCAGCCGCTTTGGCTTGCTTAGCCACTGCTGCCCTGGCAAACCCCATTCTTCCACCACCCGCAAAGACCTCTATCATCGACACCTTCCCTCCGCAACCCCAACCCACATCTATCATCGACACATTCCCCCCGCAGCCTACGCCTACATCTATCGTGGACAAGTTCCCTCCGCAACCCACGGATGCGTCTTTCAATGTCCGACGCGGCGAGACAGACTGCCAGCAGGGTAAGGTGTTCTATTCGTGCGCCAATGGCTACCGGGGTTGCTTCGAGAAGGACCCCTGTGACCTTCCGCCCCCGGCCTTGACCTCGATTATTGACACTTTCCCCCCGCAACCCTCGACGAAGACCGACCTTCCGCCCCCGGCTCTGACCTCGATCATCGACACTTTCCCCCCTCAACCCTCGACGAAGACCGACCTTCCGCCCCCGGCTCTGACCTCGATTATTGACACCTTCCCCCCACAACCATCAACGCAGACCAAGACGCACGCCACTCCGTACCCCATGCCCTCTATCGTGGACAACCCCAAGAAGGGCATCCCCACTCCCCCCCCTTTTCCCATACCTTCCGGCGCTTGCACCCCCGGTGGTAGTGGCATCGTCCGCCCGGCGAAGATGTACAACCTCTACCCCGAGCAGCAAGACCTGGCGGACCCACCCGTCAGGCAACTTCAGGTGCACAAGCAGGAGGGCCAGAGCTCGCAGGAGCAAGTCGCCGTGTTCAACGGCATCCCGTCCGGCGCCTCCTCGTGCACGCTGATGTGGCAGCAAGCCGCCGAGGCCGAGCGCGACTTCGTCGTTGAGGACAACGGTTCGATCGAGAGCTTGCCTCTGAGCGGTATCCCTGCTGAGCCCATCTCGGCCGGCCGCGTCGCGCCCTACGTCCCTGAGGACCTCGCCGGCGCTCTCCACCCCGACTTCACCCGCTGGCCCGACACCAAGACCGCCACCAACCACACCGCCGGCGGCATCGACTGCGCCGAGAACATCTACCTCAAGTTCGCCATCAACCCCGAGGGCGGCGACGGCTCCGTCTTCCTCGGCCAGGACGGCAAGAACGGCTTCTACATCAGCTACAAGTGCTAGATGTTTTTCTACTGAACGATTTGTATCTACGGGGACGATGTTTCATGACGATCCTTTTATGAGTGACGGTGGTGACTGATTCAGATGATGGAATCGGACACGCTGAGCATAGGGAGGAGTTGGACTTACCTACTACATATTCGCATTTGGAGGGCGTTTTGGCACGTAAATGGGTGCATTAGACTTGGGCTTTTAGGATTTTTAATACCTACTAGTGAGACATACCTACATACCCACCTACCTAAAATATAATCAATCACATTCCTTTACACCAATGTTTCATGATGAGTGAGTTGTGATGACCTCTAGGACTTCTCGGTAGATGACTATTTCCAGAAAGAATGTCACTTACTAGCCATGCATTTGAGCCCTATTGGCGGCGGTATCGAAGCAACACCACTACTCGTGATGTGAACGTTAGCCTACTAGGTATTAAATATAATAAACAGCAAGCTTGAGAAACCGAAACAGACATCGCATCACGAAACGTATCAGTGCCTTATAACCTGACTGGATCCAGCAACATCACAATTTCGGCAGTTTGACCAGCCGGTCATATTTCCCTAATCTATTATTTTCGTCTATCATGTATATTCGTGTATCCTCATAAGCCCTCGTGTATATCTATGACTTCGTTGGTTTTTCAGTCTCGTGTTGGCTCCGGCGTCGCAAATCCGCCATCCAGCGCCTTTTCTCCGTCCGCAAACTCCGTCGCGTCCACAGCATCGTGATAAATGTCCAAAGTATAGTGAAACCCAGCGGCGCTCCCCAACCTGCAGATCCCAGGTTAGTATCCAGGAACGTGAAAGATGGCTGTGTAGGACGGTGCCAACTTACCAATGCCGTAGGCAATCTCCTGGGGTATCGTCCATACCACCGCCAGCGAACCGGCCCCGATCAGTACGCTGCCAACCCCCCAAAACCAGTTCAGGCCCCTGATCAACGTCCGGAAGTGCTTGCTGACCTTATACCGAGCCCACAGCCTCCGCCTGTACGTCTTCCCGGCGCCACCATCGACCGCGACCACGTCCTCGATGAACGTCAACAGGACGGGGGGCATGCGGACGCCCCTGGGTATGGAGCTGACCTTGCAGGTGGTGGGCAGGTGGCGTATATCCATAACAGCCGTAGCGAGGGCTATGGAGCCGACCTGGATGAAGAACAGGGGCAGGGGCATGGCGAGGGGGCGAACCAGGGGCTCATGCGGGATGGAGGCGCCGATCAGGATGCCCGTCATGACGGTGTAGCCGACCGACAGCGTCATGTGCGTGAAGTCGAAGCGCCAGCGCCTGCCGTCCAGCGGCCGGTACTTGTCATCCTTCAGGATTAGCCGCCAGGAGCGGTGCGCGAATTCGAGGCCCGAGACGATGCCGAAGAAGGATGTGATGATGGCGAAGACTGTGCATTTCTTGTAAGCACATGCACAGCCGCTGGGGTTTGGATGTTTAGGGTGGCAATGGCGGTGAACTTGGTGGACTAGGGATGCAATGCACGAAGAACACGATGGATGAGACTTACGAATGCCGTGTCTAAGAGTGGTGTCATACCACAAGGGATAGTACAACACAATTGGGAGAATGCTTCCTTCCAGCAGGAGCAGTCCTCCGACCAGAAAAAGCTTCTTCTTGTGGTCCATCAACCGGTAGTTCAACCTCGGTAAGCCGGGCAGCTCCTCGCTCGGGTCTTTGCTCGCAGTCGCGGAGGAGGCTGAGGAGCCCGGTTGCTCGTCCGGACCTAGGAAGGCGGGCGGAGGCGGGTCCAGAGCGGCACTTCCATTTTCTAAATCATTACTCGCCATGTCGCGACTCATAGGGATTAGGTGGAATGGTAGGTACCTAGGTAGGTGGTTAGAAAGAAGAATGGCGAAAGGTCTGCGATGGAACTGACACAATCATTCGATCATTTGCCAGAGGAACAGACTCTCGTTTGATGGGTAAGTAGGTGGCTGAACCCCATTGCAATTTTGTTCGAAATATGAATCTAGAGATCTAAGGGATGGCGACTAGATTTTGCATAGAGAAAAGGGATAAGCAAAAGGGATTAACTGTATTATCGATCGATCAGAGTCATCAGAATCATCAGAATCATCAGAGTGGCATACGAAGACTGACGAAAGCCCAGACGGCGACGACTGGAAGATAATGACGTTTTCACTCAGAGGCTCGTTACAGGGATCATCCCTTTGGAGCATTTGGTCCTAAGATTATCTCCGACGGTCTAGACCCGATCTGGCACGCCATGCATAACACGGTAATATGTACTTACCGATGTCCTGTCTTGTAGAAGAATGATCTTCCTCAAAAACCATGAACAAAATCCAGAAGAAAACTCGTTTTACAGAGACGTCCGCAATGTCTACGGATGCAGGAATCGAGTCGTGAGACCCAAAATGTTGCATGCGTAGCGCTGACGCTTGCGCAACCCGGGAACTTGGTGTGACCCCACAATGGAAGCTACGGGATGACGTAGCAGAGATTGAAACCTCTGAGAGATTGGATCTACAGCTACCAAATTCAAGATATTGTACGATGCAGTGCCAGACAATTAAGACAAATATGCGTAAGATCGCTCACTTATTGGTTACTGTGTAGGTACCTACCTAATCAATAACATCGTCTATTAATATGAGGTGTGCAAATCGACGTAGGTAAAAACGATAAGCTCCTACGTTCGCAACGAGAGGAGAGAAACCGTATCTCCTATTTTGGTGATTCGTACCCGGTCATAGGGCATTTATTGGATCATAAACAACAGGCAATGTGAGAGCTAAAATTATCAAAAATATTACATTAGGGTATCTATGTACCTAGTTTTAGTCTAATATTTAGAATGTTGATGGTATCTACGCTCAAAAGACACTCTAGACCTGATAAGAGAATCGTTACTCCGTACTGCTGCTCCCATCCCTGGATTCCCGATGCAGCACCGGCAGCTTTAGGGGAAGGTGGAGAAACGAGCGCGCTTCGTCTCCTTCGAAAATGTTTCTAAGCTTCCGACAGCATTCCCCGTAAAGCCGCTCGGACTTGTGTGGGGGCTTCATCGGGTTCGGTCCTTTGTCCCACCCATGCGCCACGCCGGGTATCATCTGGTAGTGGACCGTCTTGGAGATGGGCGGTTCCCGCAATCGCTCGGCCAGCTCCTTGCCTTCTGATAGCAGCATATCCCACTCGCACGTGTAGAATATCACATGTTGAGGAAGCCCCTCTTTGAGAACCTCGTCTGGTGCTCTTGAAGGTGACAAACAGGGGTGGGAAAGGTTTAGTTCGGGAGGGAATAGATAGGATGCGTCGAAGAGGTTTGTTAATGCTGGTGGTAGAGTAGCTTCGGGACGAACGGCAGAAGCTCGGCGCTCGGCGCGACTCAAGGTATAATCGGTAATAGGATACCAGGTTGCGACGGCGACGATGCGGTACTCAGGGATCTCCGTCGTCTTTCGATGTTCGTATAAGCGAATGGGTGCCGTGATGGCAATATTTCCACCGGCGGAAAACCCTGACGTGGCTATCCTGCTGCTATCTAGCCGAAGCTCCACCGCGTTTTCGATGATATAGAGTATGGCGTCCGCTCCATCGTCGACGGCAGTTGGGAAGGGATACTCGGGTGCCAATCGATACTCGACCGAGACAAAGACAGCGTGGCATTTTTCTAGAACGAAGCGCGCGAACCTCGCATCATCGGATGCGCTACCCAACGTAAAACCACCCCCATGAAAATTCACGACAACAGGCCACTTGTCGCTGTTCGGATTCTTATTGTAGCCTTCAGGGAGGTAGAATTGGAGATTGAATTGGCCCTTCTTGCTCGCCAAGGTGGAAGGAATAGATTTGACGAAGTCAGGACTTGGCGGTCGCGGAGAAGCGAGAAAATGCAGGCTCATCCCAATGCATTGTAATGACCTCCACCACCCAGCGGTCATCCGTAGCGAAAATCGTGAGGGAGGTGCTCCGGTCTTATCCTTCGCCTTTTTCGGTTTCTCATCAGGGGGTAGACCGCCATTGGAAACATCTTCTGGATTGCTCCTTGTAGGAACGGGTATTCCTTCGACTGTTTGCATTGCAGATTACGGTGTTCGATGTGGCGAGTCAATTGTCGGTAGTCGAAGTTTCCTAGAACGAGTTCCGAAACGACCAATTGGTTACATTCGTGAATATCAAAATCTAGTGAGAGTTGATGTTTACATGACGACGCGGTAATGGAATTTTCTATAATAGCTGGTCTTCTAAGATAGGAGTTATGCAGAGGTCTGAGGCATGGTAGATCTGATGCGCATTGCGCAAGCAACCAAGCAAGCCAAGTGTGTCGTATCAATCGAGCAGCGGACGTGGGTAAGTATCGTCAACCCTTATGACGTTTCCGAGATCTCAGACAGGGGCTACCATCAAGCTTCAGCTGGCTAAGCCTTACCCCGGAACTACTAGGTAGATCAGCCAAATCGTCTCGGCGAATATACCAAGTCGCCAGACACTTCACAGATGTGATTTAATCATTCGCGATCCCGAAATAGAATCAGTCAGTTTTGGCTGTGGCGCAGGCGTGGCGAATACTGAAATTGCGAAACACCAAGAATATGAAAATCTGATTGAAAAGCTCGCCCAAGAATTTGAATTACGAAGTAAAGCAGCAAAATTGGATGAGAGTCGCTGGAATCACCGGAATCACTGGATTCACTGGATTCACAGATGTTCGAAATCATGATGTCATGAACAGGATAGTCCCACAAATTAGACAGGAACGAGAGGTTTATTCATGTCGATTTGTGTCGATTTGTGTCGATTTATGTCGATTTATGCTGATCTAAGACTATTTAAGTCATTTGTAGCATCTCCCGCTGCCGCCAACCCCTGCATTAATGCACCTACCAACACCGATATTGCCGAATCAGGATAGTCAAAGGACACAAACGACTTGTGATTGGTCTAACCTTTAACACCGGAGCAAATAGACCGGATCAAGTGGATACTCCGGGTTGCAGCGCTTTCGTCACGAATGCGCGATGCCGGGAAATACCTTGATAACGATAACTTCCAAGAAAAGGTTCTGAGGTTCCAAGGTTGAAATATTCAGTGTTTCTGTTTAACGCCTTCAGGGCCATCTCTTAGCTATGAGGTTGCCTAAAGTCACCTAAACGTAGCTCTAGACCTTAGTACAGCACGTAGGTAACGCTCGGATGGCGGGTCGAGGGGCTTAACCGTGCTGTTGTTCCAGGCTGTTGTTCAAGGCCTATCGATCAATCTTATTAGCTCATATCGGATCATCGGTCATCGTTCATCATCCATCATCCGCATACATGTAATCGCAAGAACCCGAATTTCCGCGCAGGCGAATCGAATCCAAAAAAGAACCTACTAGAGTCAACAGGCAGAACAGGTAATAAACATTGGAATTATCAATCGGGGTTTTGCCAAGGTCTTTTTTATAAACCTATTCGTAGCCCAATGTTTTTTTCACGCCACAGATTCTTGACATAATTGTTAGTCTGACGCTCTCATCATCGCCTTGGGATTCCTGCCAAGGCGTCATCTGCACACAGCAACGCCGCATAGCAAACAAACGAAGTGCAATCAACATATCATATCACACATATCGAGTTACCTAAAACTAGGTAAATAATAACAACATGCCTTCTATAAGACTGAAGAAGCCTCTCTTGCTACTAAACCGAGTCGTCGGCCATACCACCGCCAAAAACCACATTACCAAGATTCACCTAGGAGATACCGATGCATTGCAGGAAGACACAGACAAGAAGCATCTAAAAGCTATATATAAAAAACAAGCAAAGAAGGAGTCACATAAAGAGGAGCGAAAATCGTTGCAAGCAAAACGGAAGGAAGATGAGCTCGCGGCGCTCTCTACCGAGCCACCAGAATTGCGCTCCAGTTATGGCACCATTGAAGACGAAACGTTACCCCCTTCCTTTCTGCTGGAGCACCTATCAGCTGATCGCCTTGGAGAAACCATCAGCTTCAATGCCAGACTCCACCACGTGCGTCCGGTGAGCGCCAAGCTAGCCTTCGTCCTCTTCCGCCAGCAGGTCGATACCGTCCAGGGTGTGTTGCAAGTACGCGAAGGGGTCGTGTCGGAGAAGTTCGTAAGATGGGCGGAGCATCTGAACAGCGAGTCTTTGGTGCACGTTCGGGGTACCGTGCGCGAGCCACCAGAGCAGATCAAGACTTGCAGCATACATAATCTCGAAATCCTCATCGACAGCATGCATGTTCTGGTGCCAGTGGAGGAACCCCTGGCTATTGATACATACAACATGGAGCAGGTGGAAGAGAACGAAGATACCCATGAAAGGCAGCTAGCAGCCTCGAACCGAGTCCGCGCCGCGAACCGGCTCATTTTCCTTCGAACTCCCGCCATGCAGAGTGTATTCCGTATCCGCTCCACCATTTGCAACATCTTTCGATCAGCGCTGGAGGAGCAAGGCTTCATCGAAATCCAGACTCCCAAGTTACAGCCAGCAGCGACTGAATCAGGCGCCGAAGTATTTAGAGTAAATTACTTCGGTCGAAATGCTTTCCTAGCGCAGAGTCCACAACTGGCGAAGCAGATGGCAATCTCTTCCGACTTCGGTCGTGTCTTCGAAATTGGCCCAGTTTTCCGAGCGGAAGATAGCAATACTCACCGTCATCTTACCGAATATACCGGCTTAGATCTAGAAATGGAAATCCACCAGGATTACCATGAAACTATGGATGTGATTGATGAGATGTTGAAAGCCATCTTCAAGGGTGTCTATGCTCGGTGCCGTAGAGAGTTGGATAACGTCAAGACCAAATACCCTCACGAGGACCTCGTCTGGTTAGAAAAGACCCCTCGGCTTACCTTTAGGGAAGGTATCGAGCTTCTGAACTCGTCTGGTTGGACCGATGACGACGGCCAACAGGCCTCGGCAAACGAAGACCTGGGGACCCGAGCAGAAATCCGACTTGGCCAACTAGTAAAGGAGAAGTACGGGACTGACTACTTCATTCTCGACAAGTTCCCGACATCTGCACGGCCCTTCTACACCCACCTAGATCCAAACGATGAGTCCATTACCAATTCTTTTGATATTTTCCTCCGCGGCCAAGAAATTACCACTGGTGGTCAGAGAATCAACAACCCCCGACTTCTGGCTGAGAGGATGAAGAAAGCAGGAGTAGATCCGGATGGCATGGAAGAATACATGCAGGCCTTTGAGTGGGGAGCACCACCCCATGCAGGCTGCGGTATTGGTCTCGAGCGTGTGCTGTTTCTGTTGTTGAACCTCGGAGACGTTCGGAACGCCACTCTGTTCCCGAGAGATCCGAAATCACTGCCGGCGAAGAAACCCGATCAATCCGGCAAAGTTCCATTCCCTGAAGCTGACACCATCCGTTATGCTTTTGAAGGCGAACATGACCATGTTCATCTTCCAGATCTCGAGAAGCTTATCGTGAATTACGGTGATGCGACAAACACCTCATGGCTCGACGAACGCTACAAAGTCTGGCGCGATGTAGAGACTGGCGGCGCAGTGGGGTACGCCGAGGAGAA
The DNA here is from genome assembly GCA_902806535.1 of Hypoxylon rickii. NCBI lineage: Eukaryota > Fungi > Ascomycota > Sordariomycetes > Xylariales > Hypoxylaceae > Hypoxylon > Hypoxylon rickii. The sequence continues at coordinate 37,969 of CADCWY010000070.1, read as the reverse complement.
CGGGTACGCCATGATCATGGGCAACCCACTTTGCGACCCACGCCAATACCCAATCGTCATCGGCTCGTTCCTTAAGCACCTCAAGAAGAATGAGGATCTCCGGCCTATATGGATTCTAGTTTCTTCTCAGGTAGAAGAGATCCTTGGCTCCAAACTTGGATGGAGGACGCTTACATGCGTGGCGGAGGAGCGTGTGGACATCAATAACGCGAACAGAGTCGTTAAGAAGGAGCGCCAGGCCAAGAACGCCGAGATCAAGATCCATGAGACGGCGCTCGGCCAGCCGGTCCCAGACGATGTTCGACAGAAGTGCGACAAGCGCATCGAAGACTGGAAGGAAGGCCGCAAGGGTCGTAAACAGGTGCACATCACCGAGGTGCGTCCGTGGGTGTCGATGGCGCACCGGCGCTACGTGTGGGCGGAGGACAAGAACGGCGAGATCGTCGGCCTCGTCATTCTGCACCGTCTCTCGCCCGAACACGGATACCAGATCAAGTTCGCGCTCGACTTCCCCGGCTCGCCGTCCGGCAGCATCGAGGCGCTCATCTCCCGCGCCATCCAGAGTCTCACGTCATCCGGCGTCAGCAGCGTGACCTTCGGCGCTGGCGCTATGGAGGAGTTGGTCATCGGCAGCAATCTGAATGGCGTCAAGGCCAAGTTGCTCAGCCGTACCTACAAGACGGTCGCGCAGCAGCTACGCCTCGTGGCCAAGAGCGAGTTCCGCGAGAAGTTCGGCGTCAAGCACGACCCTGTATACATCTGCTACCCGTTCCTCGGCCTGGGCGTCTCCGGCGCCAGGACGCTGATCAAGTTCTTCGAGGATGAGATGTAAACCTTTTCCCGTGAAGTTTTCCGTTACGAATCTCCTTTTCAGCGTGTTTTCTTTTGTCGGTTTATGCGGTCATGTTGTTGCACAGCCAGGCGGGACCGTTGCTTTCCGTTCGATATACCAGAGTAGATGATCTAGACGCATGTTATGAGGGTTTGTGTGATGATTGATACCCGTTAATGGTAATCTACAACAGTTATCTCGGATGCGTTAGATATCAAAGACTTAACAATAGAGGAATTATTGCTGTCTTCTTGTTTGCCTACTAGGTCAATATGGCCTTTCTTTGTTATGACGTCCAGTAGGCGCAGATGACGCGTACGCTCACGACGCCGCCCTTGGCGGACTATCTCGACCAACGAGAATGGAAAGGGGCGAACGATGATGTATTCTGACGGTCATTACTGGATAGCACCAGCATAACGGCCTCGCGGGTGGCTTGGTACAGGATCTAATCCCTTCTAGATGGCGCTGTTATCATGTGAAGGAGCTCGTTTTTATACTAGTCCGCTCGTATTTCCGACGAAGCCCGAAGCCACCAGCGCCGACTACCCCGGAATGCACCTTCAACTCGATGTTCGGGGCCGTGGTCGTGTACTTCTATGTCCCAAATCTCAGGAGCGTAATTCCAGAGGCTCCGTATTTTTATATACTTGCCGACTTATCATTCATGTCGTCTTTTAACTGTTCTCGCTTTCGAACACCCAGGATTTCGGGACACTGTTTGACATACGACTTCAATTATAGTTGAGCATTAAGAAATCCCGTCTAAGTCTACCTGGGGTCTTATACAGCAGAATGCTATGTCCCATGTCAGTTGGACTATGATATACCTAATAGTTTAGAAAATGCTAATAGCTTAATAATTTATGTCTTTACCACAATTGAAACATAAACAATGCTCGCATGCGCATGGCCTCACCATTCGATCTCGTATTAGTATTGCCGCCCGACTTTAGGCTGCACGGGACCCCTGGCATCGCCAGTTCCATGCGACCAAGCCCGGCCATTCTACCCGATCCTGACATCGGCACCGTCCCCAGCGTTTCATAGCTGCCAGGGCGCTAGCAGAATCCCCACGCCCCTTTGGGATGGACAAGACAAACCGGGAAAATCGTGACCGCCAGGCGGCAATAGCCGCTGCTCGGTGTCGGGTTACCTGCCTCCGTGTATTTCTTCCTCGTCGAAGGCGACCACGCTGCAAACTTCTCCTGACACTTCATCCTGAGCTCCACGTTCGTAGCCATGGTGTCCTTAAGATTTCTGGTCGTTGGCTCACTTGCGGCAGTCCTCCCGGGCGTCTCGGCGCTGCTCGCGTTCCCCGGAGCCGAAGGGTTTGGGCGGAACGCGGTCGGTGGAAGGACGGGGTCAGTCTATCACGTTACCAACCTAGAGTAAGTTCAGCGAGAATGCCCTTCGAGTAAAGTATCTCATTCGGAGCCGTAGTGACTCGGGCGCTGGGTCGTTCCGCGATGCGGTGTCGAAATCCAACCGCATAGTCGTCTTCGACGTGGGCGGAACCATCAAGATCAAGACGAGAATCGCTGTCTCGAAGAATATCTACATTGCCGGACAGACAGCCCCTGGCGATGTAGGTTGCCCCGCCGCGCTTCGTGATGGCTTCTCATAAATGCATTATAGGGCATCACCGTCTATGGGAATGGATTGTCCTTCTCCAACGCCAACGACGCTATCGTGCGTTATATCCGATTTCGCATGGGCAAGGGCGGCGATTCGGGTAAAGGTACTACCCCCAATTAGTTGATATTATAATAAGACTGACATCTTTTAATCCGTTGACAGACGGAGTCACCATTGCCGAGGGCAGCAACATGATTTTCGATCATGTATCGGCAACCTGGGGGCGGGATGAGACCTTCTCCATCAACGGCGCCGTGCACAACGTGACAGTACAGAACACCATCATCGGCCAGGGCCTACAGACGCACTCGTGTGGTGGACTCATGCAATCCGACTTCGGCATCAGTCTCTTCAGGAACCTGTACATCGACAACAAAACGAGGAATCCCAAGGTCAAGGGGATGAATGACTTCCAAAACAACGTAAGTGTCTGGACACGAGCTTGACACTCTACTAGTGCAGTAACTACTAACACTGCGCGAGGTTGTGTATAACTGGGGTGGAGGTGGTGGCTATATCGCGGGAGATAGCTCCGGCCAGAGTCAGGCCAACATCGTGAATAACTACTTCATCTCGGGGCCCAGCACTAGCGTGTCTGCCTTCACGCGGGGAAATGCCAACTTCCATGGATGTGAGTATGGCAGTTGTATACCGCCAGAGACAGACACTCACTTCAGAACAGTCGTATCCGAAAACTACTATGACAGCGATAAGGACGGTAGCCTCAATGGTTCCCCGCTCTGTGTCGAAACTTCTTGCTACAGCGATATGGATATTCAGCAGACGCAGTTCGACTATCCCGGTCCGGAGAAGCTGATGAGTGCACCCGACGCTGTGACGTACGTTCTCGACAACGTTGGGGCCACTTTCCCAGCCCGCGACAAGGTGGATGAGGGGCTTGTGGGAGAGGTCAAAAGCTTCGGCAAGAATGGCCAGCTAATTAGCGAAGAGGATGTGGGCGCGGTGGGCGGTACGGGTGGAAATGCACCAACGGACACAGATGGTGATGGAATTCCGGACGAGTGGGAGGATGCGAATGGTCTTGATTCCAACGATGTCAGTGACGCGATGAAAATCAGCAGCTCCGGGTACGCTAATATTGAAGTGTACCTGAACTCCCTTGTTCCCTCTTCATAGGGAATGGGGGATGGGACAAAAGAAGACGGATTACCCCTATAATTGACAGCACTTGCGTACGTCGTTTATTTTCGCCCTTCGTATATTCTGTAAATCACCCGCCTTTAGAACATGAAGCCTTCAGCAGAGCTCGGCAACAAGAGCCGGGCCAACCAACTTTACCGCCACTGCGAAAATCAGACAAGACTGCATCAGGGCAGCCGGTAATTTCCAGAGGGACTGTGCGCACGAGGTACACATGACCCCCCACACGGCATAAAGTGCTATTAAAAAGAATTGGTAGCATAAGAAGAAAGGGGAACGATAAACGCCACCAAGCATTCCGGCGACCGCTTCAGTCCGCTTCTCACCACTCTTGAGGTATTCCACGAAGCCCTTGCGGAGGATTAACGCGGAAGGTTCTAGGAAAAGCCACGTCAGAGTATGCTTTCCATAGTCTGTAAGGTGAAGGGACACGTCTTACCTTGCATAGCGTACATGGTGTACATGGCTTGAGCCATAATGTTTAGACTCGCGCTGTTCGTCTTACGTGTGTTGTAGAACTTTCGCATCTGTCCGGCGACCACAGCCGTGTCACCTAAAGAAGGCACTTGTCGTGGATTCAGTAATTGACTGAGCAACACAACGTCATTCAGAGCCACGGTCATTCCACTCCCAGATAACGGGTGCCTCATATTCAGGGCGTCGCCTAACAGAGCCACACCAAGTATAGAAATTCCCGATGAGGGGAGCCAGCAGCCCGGCATTGACCGAAGTTTCCGGGCCTCAAAAGCCTTTTTAGCGGCAGGACGTAAGTGATCCGGTAAGGCTGGAAGGACATTCGTTCGGATATGCTTCTCAACACCCCCGTCCGCCCTTTGAACAGAAGGAGGAACGACTACCAGCACCCGAGCATCCTGAGTGCCAATCCGGTATAGAATAATCGGGTGCCCACCACCTATAAGTAACATGGGCAGCCAGTTGATAGTAGGATCAAGCGCAATGAGCTCTAGGCTGTAGAGCCTGGACATAGTAGTGACGGGCTGTTTGAGAAGCTTGGGTCGAAAATTCGAGGTATGGCCGTCAGCAATTATGGTGAGTTGGGCGTAGCAATTAACGGGCTGTTCCTCGGTACTGCCGCAACATCGCATCCCAACGACCTTTTTCGGATTCTCGGCCCACAGCAGCTCCTTAGCAATCATCTGGACGAGTTCAACGTTCTGCTCTCTCCCTGCCGCCTCTCTCAACCTCATCACGAACTTGCCGTGGCGGAAGGATCTCCCCTCACATCCCGTGGCTGTATCTTGGCTTGGAGAATCATTGCTAGGGAAGGCCACCGAGGGATACTTTAAAACGACGTCATCGCCATCACTGGAAAAATGGTAGCCTACCACAGGGATCGCGTCGATGCCCTCAAGACAGGAACCAAGGCCCAGTTGAGACAAGGCGACCATGCCCCCAAGCTGGAGAAGCTCGCCGGAAAACCTGTCGGGTTCTTTCAAGCTGCGTTCCACCAACAAGACATGCCGACCTTGGCGCGCAAAGGTAACCGCCAAGGCACAGCCGGAGACACCAGCGCCGACTATGATGACATCGTATGTGCGCGTTTCGTTGTTCGAAAGCTTATCATAGCTCGTAGGAGAAGGGGTCGATAGCAGAGGCATGACGTGTTACAGCAGTTAACTAATCTGAGGAATTCAAGATTGCTCTCCCGCGTTTGCCCAAGGAGAAAGACGAAGATAGCAGGCGCCGACCGAGTAGTTATGGGAAGAAAAACCCAGACGGAGACATCCCAAGGCTTTCGATGCCAGCGTAAGCGGCTTGCCCATGATGACTGCATTGCAGAATCGAACCATCTAGCCGTTCAGATTATCATATCTGAGCTGTGTATCGTTACTTGAATGACCAAAGCTTGAGCAACGGAGCACACGTATTGGTTGGTTTCGATTGCCAATGTTACACACAATGTTCGCTATCAGTTATCACATTTTATTACCTTAAAGTGAACAGAATGAATAGTATAGGTACCTACATAGTACGGCTTGGGGATGTAAGATACAACACTAGGGGCCCAGGCGCGTGTTTCATAGGAGCGTCGTTATCCTCGCTATGGTGATCGCGGAGTACCTACTACCTACCTATGTAGTATCTCAGTGAAACGATCTATATCTCATCCGCTAGTACGCCCAGAAAGTGGGTGGATGATAGGTTCATGAGGGCGACGGCCCGGGATCGATAGAGCCCGGCATCTCCTATTGAGGTGGGAGTAACAATCTGATCCGCAGTCGGACTAAACCATATAATTTGTTATCCGTGTAGGTATACAGAAAGATCAAGACATGTGCCTACATATGTACAAGAGGTAGAAGAAGGAAGGGTATCTCGGCGCATCATGGCAATATCTGTCGGTAAAGCTGGGTAGTGGGTAGTAGTGCATGGCCATGAAATTGATTCTTCAACGACCCCGATGTCCTGCTGATCAACATGAAGAAGCAAAATGGGTTCCAATTGGCTTCTATGCTGATTATGTGACGTGAAGTTACACGACATTTTCCAGATAGCAAAACGCAACCCTGTTAAGCTACTATGTACCTACCTAGTAGGTACACTAGGTACCTATGTAGGTGACTACTAGGTACTATTAGGTAGGTAGTACTAGGTACCTAGGTACCCAATTTTCCCAATTTTGGGGAAGAAACCGACACAAAACTACTTAGTATTTAGTGTGCATATTCAAACTCTCCAGCATCTTCCCCTCGCTAGGAAGCCCACTTCCTCTTGCAAGAGAAAGAACAAAACCAATCACCTTCCCTTGGTGGTCTAGTTGGTTATGGCGTTCGGCTGTAATTGTGAATAATAATAATTGTTACCGAAATGTCGCTGGTTCGATTCCGGCCCGAGGGAACTCTCTTTTTGCATTACGTGCTGCCCGTCTAACTTTTGAAGTGCTCAGTGTTTTCAATTTTTCAGTGCTATATTCATTTTTCTTGTTCATCGTTTGGTGGGAAACCTAATGGTACACATGATGCAAAATCAATATGTGCATCAAGCTTTAATGTTGTTTTTCCCGGCACCGAAAAACAGGAGTGACGCCATTCCTAAGGACAAGCAATATTAGTAAGCCATCTATGATAGGTCGGTACTAGGTATGTACCTACTTGTAGGTACAAAAGGTATCTTCCATTAGTTAATTTCTCAGACCTTTTGCTCTTGTCGCAACATTGGAACACATCATGAATGCATTATGTAGGAAATGAACATGTAATGCCTTGTAATTCTACTCTACTTTTATGACCACTTTATCGCGCCTATTGATGGCTACCTATCTAGTACCTATACCCAGTAGACCCTGGTACTGAACAAGAAAAGAATACAAAACATCGTCAGATTTGATTTGTGCAACACGCAGGTGGTACAAGCCGACTCGCGACTCATGGACTAACCACGAGAACTGTTTGATACGATATTCACAACTTTTTATTACTAGATACTTGTTAAGAAATTAGGAATCGATTATTGATTATTACTATAGATCGAAATGCAGTATTAGCGAAATTGCATGAGCAGTTTTGGTTCCATCAACATATCCGGATATATATCCCAATCCAAATCCCGATTTTTTTAATACCCATTCAACCCCTATCCCATTAAGAGTGAACGAAGGAAATCTTTCATATCCCCTGTGTCATTACCCCATAAATTCATCGCGTCACGGCCCTCTATCCTCATTGATGTCGTACCATCCACCTCAGGTACTGCAAACCCCCATGGCAACCATCACACGCGGTTAACGAATGCAACAACCTGGGCATCTCACGCTTATGGCTGGCTTGAGGGAGTTGACCACTTCTTCTCCGTCTTCTGGCCTTGCTCCCGATCACTCGATGACGTAGGTGGGTTTCCCACGTCCCTGAACATCCCTTTTATGCGCTGACGCATCGACCGCTTCTTCGTAGTCTCTGGCGCGCTCTTCTCCTTGTCGTGTGAGTAGGTCGTGGACCCCGAGTAGGTCGAGGCGGACGAAGGCTTCACCTGCGATTCGGCATGGCTACGGCTTTGGCTTTGCACCGGTGACGTCGACGCGTGGTACAGCCCGGCGCGCTGCTTCTGCTCTTGGTGATGGGGCCAGACGAGCCCGGGGTTGGTGATGGCTATCGACGGCGAGAAGGACGCCGCCGTGGCCGCGTGGCAGTCTCGGCACATGATGATGTCGGCGGTGGTGTTTTATAGGAACTTGTGTACCTATATTTTATATAATTCCAGGTAGGCAATAGAAAAAGGTAACTCTTTGGATGGGTGCTCTTTCGAAACAGTCAACCAACTTGGTGCTTGTGGTACGTTCAGCAGATGATGATATTATCTAACGCTATGCCCCGGCCTGAGAAGAAAGGCATCAATCTACTTTTATATACCACATATGCAGGTACCTATTAGATACGTCGTCTTCTCCATTCGTCGTCAATTCGATATGACTAACACGGAGTGCAATATCTCATGCAAATGCCTTGTCAGCCAGCTGTGACACGGCTTGAACTAGGGGGGAACCATCGTAGGGCTGTGTCAGTCGACTATCCCTGGCTGGGCAATCAGAAGAGTCGATTTAGTGAGGCTTGGCGCGACAGGCATATATCTTCGTCGCCGCCGACGCCAGCAACGCGCCCTTCTGTTGGTGTGTCATCGTAGGCGGCTAGGTTTCTCACCCAGAATGCCTAGTTGCGCATCGCAAAAAATAGCACCTGGTGAGCTTATGGCGCAGTGTAGCTAGCATCTGATGACCGCATAAGCCTTCCAAGCCCCGAGCGTATCTCCTTATAAAACCTACTAGGTATGTACCTAGTAGGTAGTATTCAATCCTAGCAACAGATTGGTCAATATTCTAACTCAGTAGACGCCTCGCCAGGCAGGCGAATTTGCCAGCTCATCTGCCTTGGTATCGACGCGTTCGAGTACGCAGCTACGTCCCCATTCGGGCGACGTGCAATTGAAGGGTCGTCTTCGCGTATTGCGAGATCGGATCGATTCTTGACTACATGCCAAGGTGCATGCTAACGCGTCCCGCACCAGATCGATCTATCTCCAAGGGTCCTCTTCAGGGGACGAGGGGCCGTTTCCATGGCGCCGGGTGAGTCACGTCACGCCGAACTGACGAAACCCCAGCTGACTGTCGGTAATACCCGCTGGCGAATGGGGCCCCATCGACGCTACAGGGAGACTATTCGCAGAGCTAATCGAACGTATCCAAACTCCTCACTCCCCCCCTCCCCTCTCTCGCCTCGAATTTCCGTTTGTGGCACGATGCCGATTCTACCCAGCGTACTTAAGCCGCGCCGGTTTTATGCTGGTAGGCGCCGTTGCTACACGTGAATGCTCTATGTTTCTGTGCTCAATTAGTCATTGTGTTGAATAATCAGATTAAGATAGAAGCAATTGGGTGACCAACAAGGTCCTTCAATTTATCGATGACCAATGATTCATGCAATGCAGCCGAGTGAATGCGGCGTGTCATGTAACCGAATTCTATCCTATGTCCTTCTATCCTCTATGCGGATGTTTAATACATATCTGCAAATACGATGTCATTTCTTCACAGGTAGATTTGCTACCTATCAATCAGCGTTGAGTCCTTCTTCCAAACAAACTAGTCAGAACCCTCCCCTTCGTCGCTCCCTCCATCATCGTCTGCCTCTTCGTCCTCGCTCTCGCTCTCCTCAATCTTGGGATCCAAACCCGCCACCAATCGCTTGACAACGGCGAACAGCATTGACACGGTATTCTTGGCATTGGTCAGCTCCTTAAACCGATCCAAAACCGTCGACCTCAGTCCGGGAAGAGTACCTTCGCGTCCGCTTTCGAAGTTAGCCAGTTCCGCCAGCGCAACGACGACGATCTTCTCCGTCATCTTGGTCCACGCCGAGTCGCCTCGAACGTGCGCCCAGGCAAACCACGAGCCATGTCGTAGTACAGAGTCCTCGAACATGGTCGCCCGCTCGTAGATCGCGGGATCCGAGCCGTGGAACGCTGCCTGCGAATCCAGGAAGCCTAGCGACAAGGTGGTCACGAGATAATATAGCATTGCTACATCCTGGAGAGGCAGGCCCAAAATGTAGTTGCGCTGATGGGGCCGCGCGGAGTAGTTGGTGTAGGGGTCCAATTCTCGGAAGCCGAAAGGCACTTTACGGACCTGGGTGAGCAATTGCCGGGAAACATGCTGCATCTAGGGGCTGGGGCGTATGATTTACGTACCTTCCGGATGCTCCCAATATTCCCTTGAAAGACAACCATACCAGTGCTTGTCAATGGGTTTGCATGGCGCATTGGCGGCGATGTCCGCGATGTAGTTGCACTGCCACATGGCTCTCTTCAAGAGAGCATGCAAACGCAACTGCCCCTGAACATTCAGAGCCCCCAAGCCCATGGGGGTGGTGAGATTAACGTAGCAAGAGTTGCGCAGGACGTCCTCGATGGCAAACTCGCGCCTTTCCAGCTCCTTCACCATCTCGAAACTCGCAAAGGGTAGACAGCAGCGTAGAGAAACCTCCGAAGACAGAATGTTGCCTGCTGGAGGAATTTCAAAAGCTGCTATGCGAGTCATCATGATCGACCGCTCATAGGATTTGATCACGGAGCGTAGGCGCTGTAGAGAGGGTTAGTTGATTCGTCAACGCCGAAACGAAAGGGCGAGATGAATGAGCATCTGGAAGGGTCTTACCTGGCTCGTCTCTGTCAGCTTCAGTGCTGATCTAACGTCTAGTCGCTCGGCAATAGCTAAGAGCAAGTCATTCGGTAGCATTTCCATCTTGAGATGGAGAAATTCGACGCTGTCTACAAGGTTGGATAATTTGAGAGAATGTCGTTGAATGGGATAGTGTACGGCGAGAAGAAAGAAGGGATTCTGGGCCAAAATGGGTTTATAGCAGTGCGACATAAGAAATCAGGTAGATAAATAGTAAGAATACTACTATCTATTGTTGTTGCGGTTGCGAGAGCAAAACGACTTTGTCGATACAGATGGGAACGGGTATCAATTATGTGAATAAATCTGACTTGTAATTGCTTCGGCGTACACCTTGATGGCGGGATGCTCTCAAAACCGGACGGTACTTTGGTGCCGTAGATGACGAAAGTACCATCAAGGTCCATTGTCCCTCGCTGCTTCATGCCTGCCATTGTCCTCCTTTTAACCTGCATTCTGTATGCTGGATTGGATTGGATTGAAGATTCTAGGTAAGTGTCGTGAGCACACCGTAGTATGGGTGGTTGATTAGTCATAATGATTGATGTTGTTGCCATGACCAAATTTCTGGTGACAACACAGTTACAGCAGATCTCGAGATGTCGCTCAGGCTGCTACGATAGGACTGAGTAATGAATTAAGGGGGATTAGGCTGCTCATCCTTCTCATTGTAGCAATACTAGGCTAGTAGTCGCTCGGTCCATCGCTTCAGTAGGTACTAAGATGGAGGTAGGTATCAATATTATGAACATACATAGTAGGTAGGTAGGCAACGCCACCTTGTGGGAAGCTTCAGATGGCATTGATGTAGATACCTAGTACCTACCTACATACCTACTGGTACCCAGTCATCCATGGATCTGACCTTCTTTGCGTAATTTTTGTTATTAGACGGACTAGCCACTGGCAATATCAATTGGAAGTAAGGGTTCACGGTTCCTAGATTACAATCGACGGAATCTAATGGAGACCAGTCTTATGATCGTATCAATAGATACCCGTGGACGTCTCAGAGCACGTGCAAGGTGCGCGGCACCTTTGTGTTCTCGGGTGCTACTGAATTGCAACATGCCGAATATAGGTAGGAAACGGGTTAAGATATAGATTGAGAACTACCTAGATGTGTATAGGTATATAATAGCATACATATAAAAATGCCAAGCCAACCCGTACGATGTCATCGGAGGTGTGCCGATGAAGAAAAGCATTGTTCAGGGGTCGAAAGCTTGAGGGGTCGAGAGGGGGATTTCGCACCTTAAGAATACCCCGGATCTACATTACCCAGACATACGCATCTACTACTAGGTAGGTGCATACTAGGTCATACGGAGGCATGGCGGTGATGCATCGGACGGTCGGGTCGGGGTGGTTGTGTGGCCAGAATCAAGACCCCCCTTTCCTCTTCTCTTACAGATGAGCCTAATCCAAGAGATGAGACTCGATTGATCATGATGTATCGGCTGAGTCTCAATGCGCCTATGCCGTATCAGGAAGGCGTTGGAAGCATTTTAATGTTACCTCTTTCACTTCGCTATGGCATGTCAATATCATTGATGTATGAAATACCGCACCGTACCGTAAAAGGTTCCCAAGATTAAGGTACTGAGCGGTACTAGGTACTAGGTAGTAGGCTATGGGCTACATCGATAGGTACATACTGTAGGTACCTACATATCAATATCCAGTGCGGGCTGATCGGTATCGATTTGATGCCCCCAGGCCATACTACCCACTCACTTCAGGGCCACGATTCAGGGGTATCGCTGGGTGCTTCTTAGCCCTGGAGTTGATCTAAAATAGCTGCCGAGATGCGCTGCGCGGTTGAGAGCTTAACATCCATAGGCCGCGACCGAAACCAAATACCTCTAGTACATGTAGTACCTACTAACAAGGTACACCTTAATAGTGCATGTACATGTACCTATGTACTGAACGGTTAACATCTTCTGTCATTCCTTGTAAATCCATGCTGCTACGGTACGCGGTACGGATTGTATACCCCGTCCAGCCGTTGACCTGATCGCTATTTCGTCTTTCCCAACTTTAAACACCTCCAATCCGTCGTCAATTGAATTGGTCTCTTAAAAAAACAAAACCAAAAAAAAAACCAAAACCACTCCCATCCCCTCTCCCCATCCATTCAACTTAATCTTAGCCCCTTTCCATTGATATATTCAAACCGTCCCTTCTCGTTTCTTTTCTTATCACTTTTGATTCTGAATCATTCAACCTCTCAACGTCTTTGTCTGATCTTCCTTCTTGTCAGTGTACCTATGTAACTGGGGGCTAGTACCTGTATGCGCCGCATGAAAGTCGCATTTAGCCGCCTCTATTTCGAAAACGTCTGCTCGGTAGCCAGTCCTCGCCGGATCACCAGTCTCAAATCCCAAATCCTTACAATTCTCGAACCATTTCTGAACTAGGCCTCTACACCTCAAGTTCACCCCAGACCGTCCTTTCTATATTCATCGTTCTCCGCCATTCCTTGCCCTGCCAACGACGATCGATTACTTCTTCTGTCTAACTATTGCCGATAACCTTCAACCAACAAAACACCACCAATACGTGTTTGCGCCGGCCATCCGCTAGATGCTTGCCAACCTCAGCAAGTAACCAAATTTACGCATTCGCAAAACCCGTACTCTACTCGTATAACTTGGTTGGGGTTTTCCATTGTATACAAAACTTCTACCTCGATAAGTCACCACGCCTAATCCGTCTTCCTCTTGCACCTAGTTCTGTGCCCGCGCTTGCGCTCGTGCATCCATCATGCCCTCGGCTAGGAGGTTGCGCCTCTTGATGATGGTGGTGCTGGCCGCTGTTATTACCACGTTATTCTTTACGTCCCAGATGCGATCCACGATCCCTCATGACGACCGAACGGTACGAGATTTCTTTGGCAAGACCATGAATGGCTTGGGCCATTCGCAGGGACATGGACAAGTTGTGATGAGTGGCAAGGGTACTACCGTTGACTCGACGGTGAAGGATAAGGACGGCGACGGTTCCGTAGACGAGGATGACGAGCAATTAGCTAGGGAGATGGCCGATCGACTACGGGCCGCCGAGCAAAGGGCAAAGGACTCAGCCAACGCCAAGGCGCCATTAAAACCAGATCCCCCGAGCGAGGTTATCGGCGTTGGGAGCTCCGCTGGAGGGCAAAAAAAGGGCGGTTCTAAGGGTAATTCTAAAGGAACCGAGGAGGATGAGAAAGAAGGGTCTGAGGAGGACCACGAGGTCGAGGTGACCATCAGCAGCATACTCAAGAAATCACCAGGTGCGACCAACCCACTATTCGTCCCCTAACCTATTGCTGACGCCCCAACCTGATGCTAATTGATCCTTAGTCGTCATTTTTTCCAAAACATTTTGCCCATTTTCAAAGCGTGCAAAAGGTATCCTTCTTGAGAAGTATTCGATCGACCCTGCCCCCTATGTTGTAGAGCTTGACGAGCACCCCCTTGGCAAACAATTGCAAGCAAAGTTGGGCGTCATGACTGGACGTAAGACGGTGCCCAATATCATGATCAATGGCAAGAGTGTTGGAGGTGGTGATGAGATTGCCGAACTCGACTCGAGAAAGACGCTAATTGACAAGTTCAAGTCAATGGGAGGGAAACGATTGTCGATGAAGGAGCGGTTTGTCGGGAACGCCAAGGAGAAGAAAGCGTAGGGCGACGAAGAGAAAGGTGTTCGTTAATGGAACAGGTCAGAGGGCGCGTGGACACCTACTTGCTAGGTGTCAAAAGCGGCGAATGGACAGTTCGCCGTGATCTGCATCTACGGCGTTGGGGGTTTTTTCTTCCTTGCCGGACGTCGGCATGCTGGGTATTTGAGTCCGGCGCGCCAGAGATGAAGGCGTGGTCTAGTGTTTGGCGTCGGAACTTATTATCCTGACACGTTTGGAGTGTATAATAATGTGCTAAAGCACGTAAGTCTGCAGCCTGCTCTTACGAATGGGCATAGCTCAGACTACTTACTACATGGTACTAGGTATCTACCTAGGTACCCATGTAGATAGATACCCTGTAGGTATCAACACTTGGATCAGAGCCTAATCAGCAGGCCTCGCAAACAATGTGTGGACATTGAAGCCGCCCCCTTAGGCATCATAGACAACACAACATCAACGGTATGTGGTCACAACCCAGGTCCTGTATAAAATCATGTCTACAAATCTAAGTCTTCCAGGAGACTAGATTCGGCATCCATTAATCATAGGGCCCGCATGTCTCAAGTCATTTATAGAAAGTCGACGGAGCGAACACTCGTCAAGATCGCTTCGCGGACGATGCCGTATCTTATCCCCTGATCAGTCAAGGGCTTGTGACCCAGTTCTTACATCAATATTGAAGCCAGACGTAGCAGCTAGATTTAGAAACACGTAGCCAACCCCCTGATAGAAGACATCCGACCTTTTTGATACGGAATACGGAGAACTATTCGGCGTCTCCCATTTCTTTATTTGCCTATTTTCCTTTGCCCTATTTTGGTAGGTCTACCACAACGGAAGACCCCTACCCGATGAAAAATCGTGTCTTGGTGTGCCCAAGGCTCTGCGATATTGTTATTATTCTCAGTCCCACAGGATTACTCCATTGCAGGGGCCCTTACAGCGACTCGATGAAATATTGATGATTGGCGGGATTTCTGCTGGCGAGCTTACTATTCGACTTGGCCAATAGTATTGCGTCTTTGGCGCTAATTGCTGGAATAAATTGTTCCCTTGTGGACATCGGGTGGCCCTGCTCATCGACAGCGCTTTCTAGAATAAGTGTTAGCGGATGTAGCCCGGCGAGTGAAGCCAGCCCCGGCCTTGGAATACCAGGCTATGAGCGAGGCCATCCGGCTGAGAAACACCTACGGTCGTCATATACATCTACTGGTGGCCCGGCAACTAAACGAATCCTACGGGAACACAATGGGAAAACCCAATTAATAACCTGCCTCTGAAAAGATTTAACCAGATAGGGCATTCGACTTACATTTCGCGAATAAGAACACCGCTTTTAGTCTCCTGTGAGCCTAGGTAATAGCCTGTAGATGGGTTAGAGTTGCCCAGCGGAATCTCTTTAGGGGGCCTGGTAGCCAAGTTCAGAAAAGGCGGGCATATCACAATAATATTCAACGCCGCCTCCGCCTCAGCGGGCCTTCCACCTTGGCACCAGCCGGGGCGTGTTTTTGAATCTTTGTTCTTTCGGAAATGCGCTATCGCATAATGCTGGTTGTAATTCTGTGAAGTTGCTTGTATCACCCCGTTAAAGAACCAAACACTGCGAACCCTGAGTTAATAATGTCCCAAACTTATATGCCAGAGCCAAAGCTTTGCAGAACGATATGGGCTACTGGGATGCTTACCCGTCTGGCCAGGTGAGTTCCCCTGGGGCTGGTTCAGGTAGAAACCACTGTGACCAGTCTATATCGTCTTCGTCGGGTAAATCCAGGTCGGGCATATCTGGGTCGTCTGGTTTGGGTGAGACGACCTCAGGTACAAGCCACTCTGTCCAATCTATGTCGTCTTCGCCAGGATCGCCTGCGCTACGCACACCTAGGCCGGGCACATCTATGTTGGGCGCATTCAGGCCTTCTGCTTCGCCTATGTCGTTTCTCCAGTCTCGCATCTCAACGTCGAGCGGCCGAGCCACAGGGGCCTGTTTATCCTCTCTAACCGTTATACCAGGTATATACGGATGTTCATCATCGAGGCCACGGTATTCAAAATCCTCAGTCCCGCAAACCAGGGTGGGTCTTGTGCCTTCTCGCTTCGGGGATGGAGGCATCATTTGATTTTGCGTAACGAACATGAGAGAGCCCCATAGCTATTGACACGAAGGTATAAGCTTATAAACAAACCAAAACAAAAGTAACAAAGGTTCCGGGGGAAAACCTACTGTGAAAACGGTTTGTAGGTCCTCTATCGAGTCTGGCATTGGCCCTCCGTTCACCGGATTTATGTGTATTCCGAACCATGCTAACAGGAAAGATTAGATCATTCGGGTTTGGCATACACTTACACAGGTAACTACCTACTAGGTAGGTACATGATAGGTAGGAATATCCTAACACTCGAACGTTTAAAAAAAAAAGGAATCGGAAAAAACTTACTATTGAGAGCTCTTGCGACCTTTTCCCACGGCCTAGCAGATACTTCGTGTATAGGTTTGGGCTCTAGACCAACCCTATACACGTGTGACACCGCATTGTTTATTTGCTTTGATTTAATCAGCCATAGGACGAGCTGGTAGGCACGTAATGAATCTTCCACCCACCGAAAGTGCTGAGTCGTAACCCCGATGGCTGTCCCGTGAAGCGGTTTGACATTGTGGCCTTGAAGTACTAGACCATGCCAAGTCAAGATTGAAAACATCGGTCAACCTAAAGCGGGCGAGAGCAATATTTGTGAAACAAAAAATAAAATATAAAAAAAGGATCCGGCTGGTCATTTTTCAAAGCGATGAAATTGGGTGGAATCTACCTAGTACCTAGGGTGCATAGATACTGAGTAAACAGTGAGTTACGAAAACGACTCGGTCCATCCGTCCATATTTATGATATCTATCTTTTGGTAGTTAGGTACCTACCTAGGTAGGTAGATAGCACTATCGTATTAATAGATGCATTGATGTTCTGAGGTGTGTCCGCTTCGCCACTGCGCCGTGTGTGGACGGGTTTCGCTTGCTCTTACATGAGGACTTGTCCGGGTGCCCAAGCCTGGGTGTATGTGTCGGGAATTCTGCGGCGTGAACTCTCATAGGCTTTTTCATATTATAAATATCTATATGTTCAGAAACCCCGTTCTTTGTCGGTAAGGCTAATGACACGATGTAAATCGGCTATTGACACTACGGCCCCATATTAAGCTATTGTTGCAGCTACTACCCAGTTTGTACCAGTCTGTACGTAGGTAGTTACAGATACACCACCAATATATAGAGTGCTTTAACACTTCCAGGCAAGGAGCTCATGTGATTATCAATAATATATTGCGTTGAAAGCCATCATATCCAGCTGTATGGGATGAGGGGTGTCACATGTACTATCACGTGACTACAGGTATAACTGGTGGCATATAAAAGTATACCTAGGTAGGTACCTAGTAGGTACCAGGTATAGGTAGGTATTAGAGGTCATACCAAGCTTACAGGAGGTATATTCTAAGGCTGTTGGTGGTATAAATGTATATATAGGTATATATATATAGGTATATACCTAGGTATATAGGTATATATAAAATCCTATGTTAATAAGGTGATAGTAGGCATTAGCCACTAATATCATATAAATGATGGGGCTATCGTGTCAATAGCCGATTTGTGTCGTGTCATTAGCCTTACCGGCTCTATTCTTTGTTAGGTGGGTTTCTATTTTAAAGTTAGAGGCCCGTTGTTGTGGGAGCGGAACGGGAACTGTCTCTGGTATCTATATACTCCAGGTCTGAAGTGTCATTCGGTCGGGTCCCTGCTTGGACCTACATGTAGTAGCCTATATAGGTACCTAGGTACGTAAGAGCCGAAGGAATGGAACCCTCGCTCTTGACCCGCTCTCCGCAAGACTTGCTATCCAGGTACCTACCTGAGGTATACGCAGTACCTACATAATAAATGATAAATACATCATTGATGTCCAACCATGGGCGATTGCTGGGCCACTCAAAAAATCAAGCATTGGGTTTTGCAGAGTGCCCTGACGCGAGTGCGCATACTCTCGTCGCTAGGGGACGAACCCGGAAAATGCGACGGAATCCACCTGGAAGAAGAAGGGTCCCTACGAGCTGCACTCGTGTGGACTAGTACCGGCACTGTCCCGGGTGCCGGTGATGAACTATCTGAGTCGGCCTTTGTATCCTTGATTGAGGCTAAAGCTAAAGCTAGATTTCCGTGCGGCCTAGAGGGCGTCGAGGCCCTAAAGGCTATGTTCGCAAGCCTCTCGTATCTTGGCACGATACCGTTCCCTCCGCGAGCGGCACGACGACTAGATGGAATTTCTGCTGCGCAACTAAGCCGGGGTCTGGCTTGGGCATTACCAGATCGGGCGCGGTATATGATGGAGCAAAGTAACTTCTCACGAATGCGCACCAAATGGGACCACCGCCGCTTAATATTCCAGAGCTTTTCCATCGATGGTACACCCCCTGCCGCGCAAGATGGGATTCGGAACTACTCGCATTCACTCGCGCGCTCTCATGCTTTCGACGTGAGCGAAGAGTACCTTGATCTGTGCCAGGTAAATCATGACGATGATGGGGACGAAATTTATCATGATCTACTCGACGTCCTATATTCGACACAGGAAGGACGGCATCCAGGACTGGCTCCTGTGCCGCGAGATGCGTTTCGCAGCATCGCCAAGCAAATAAAGGCGGAGGAGGAAATTCCCGACCTCCATACTCTCGCCATCCCAGTAGAGCGACTCAAGACGCTCGTCAAAGTCCTGTTGACTTTACAACTCGCACCGATCGATGATGCAGAAGAGGCTATCGATATTTCTCTGTTCAACGATGCGGCCCAGTCTGTATCTGATGCTTTCTGTGAAAGGGTTGAGGATCTAGGAGCGAGACTCATAACGTGGCCATCCTTCGCGCGAGCCCTGGACACCGTCGCGCCGCATCTTTTCGATCCCTTCTATCGACTTCTGACCCAGACTTTCCTAGGCAAGGACGCTCCGTTCGGCATCCTGGACGCGCCCGAGCCTCCCGTGCAAGTATCTGGAAACGTTGTTCTCACGCGGCCGCGTATATGCCAACTTGTCTCATTTCTTGCCGAGAAGTTCTACGCTGCGGATTTAAGGAGAGTAGCTCACTATGGCCCCCAGATCTTCCCGTCGCCCGTCTCTTTTGTCCAGACTGTCCAGAATATACCCGACGAAGCGATTGTGATCTTTTCTTGTCGAACCACGGAAGCTACTTTGGAGGAAGGCGTTAACCCATTTGTCTTTGGGCTTTTCAGCCCATCGCCGAATGCGGAGAGGTTTCCCATCCAGTCTTCGGAGGGGACCAACCCGGTCGATATAGACCACAAGCAGTGCACGCTGTTCCAGCTCGCGCCCGTGCAAGACGTGTTTCACGGTATTACTGGTAGGGAAGGTTGGGTTATGTCCGTGGATGCTGACGGTGGTGAGAGCATTGCATTCGGACCCGATGGCGGGGTGAACGAAAAAGGCGACAGGGTGGAGGTGGTGTTACGGAACGGGTTGCGATGCGGAGAGACCTGGCGTAGAAACAGGGGCATGAGTTTGTCTACGGTGGAAAATGACGAAATATCTGAGGCAGGCTCTGCGGCACCTAGGGCAATTATGCATCCCAAGCTTTGGCCATTGAGCTTTGTCGTAGAGGAAATTGAGATCTGGAGCGAGGTAGATGAGTAGGTAGTTGATATAAATAGGGCAGGCTATAACACCTAAACCGCCAAACCGCCAAAACTTTTTTGACATGTATTTATCAGATCTTACGTAAGCATTATATATGTATTTATACAGTATTAAACAATGATTAAACAATGGTTAAACAATGGTTAAATAATAATTAAACAATAATTAAATAATAATTAAATAATAGTTAAATAATAATTAAATAATAATTAAATAATAGTTAAATAATAGTTAAATAATAATTAAATAATTATTAAATAATAGTTAAATAATAGCTTAATAATAACTTTAAAATTTATTAAATATAAGTTTTTAAATATAAATAAAAATTACTTATTTATATAAAGAAAAATAATTTTAATATAATAAATTAAAAAGTAAACGTATATTATTTTTATTTTTAATATATATATATATTTATATTTATAACTTAATATTTTCTTAATTTTTAACTTTTAAATTTAATTTTATATCGGAAATTTTATTATTAATATTAAAATAAATATTATAATTAAAATATATTATTATTAAAAATTATTAAAAACATATTAAATTAAAAATTTAAAAATTTTATAAGTTATATTTTAAAAATATATATTAATGTTAATAAAAATAATTATTATTATATTAATAGAAATAAAAAATAATATAATTATTAATAATAAATAATATAATTATAAAGTTATTATTATTATTTATAATATCGGCGTATTTATTAATAATAAAAAATTTTAGCAATTAATAATTACTTTTAATTATTTAAATATTTTTTAATAAAAAATTTATGGATAAAAATTAAGCTATTAATTAAAGATTAAATTAAATAATATTAATAAAAATTAAATTTAATTAAAAACCATTATTAATAAATATAAATAATTAAATTTTTATTATTATTTTAAAACCTTAAAATAAATTAATAATATATTAACTTTTCCTTTTAAATACTTTTAATAATTATAATATTATAAATTTTATTATTTTATTTAATTTAATAATTAATAAATATAAATTAAATATATTATAAAAAGTAATAAAAATAAAGAAAAAAGCCATATTAATTAAACATTTTAAAACTTTTATTATTAATAATTTATTATAGAATAAAATAAATTTTATAAAATATTTATAAACTTTTTATTTATATAAATAAATTTTAATATATTTACTTTATTAAATAATAAAACATTAATTTTATAAATATTATTATTAATATTATTATAACTTATTAATAATTAAAGATAAATATAAATATTAAATTAAATAATATATATATATCTTAAATTTATATGTTTAATTAATTTAATAATTTTTAATAATAATATTTTAATTTTTATTAAATTTTATGTATTTTATTTATAAAATAATTATTTAATTATATTAGTCGTATATAAATATTTTATTAAGTTAATTAAGTTATAATAAATAAATATATAATTTATTAAAATTAAAAAATCTTATAAATTAAAATTAAAAGAAATAAAAAAAAGTAAAATATTTAAAAATTTAATTAAAAATATTTAAAAATAAACTATAAAATTTAACATATATACACATATATATATATATTTATTAAGTATTTTAATACTTAATAACTTAAAATATAATGGTATTAATGATTTATTATTTTAAATAAAAACATTTATAATATTTAAAAACTTAGAAATATATATTAATATTATTATTTATATTATAACATAATATTAATATTTATAAACATTAAAATAAATAATTTAATTACTTAAAATTAATATTATAATTATTTATTTAAAATTTTAAATTTAATATTTAATGTATTATATTAATTAGCCATATTTTTAATATTAAATAAATTATATATTTATATATTAATAATAATTTTATAAGATTTATATATTTTATAAAATAAATTTTAAATAAATATAATATTTAATTATTAAATTATTTTAATATATATGTTATAAATTAAAAATATTACATTATTAATTTTAAATGTTTAACCTTTTTTAAATATATAATTTTCCAGATTTTTTCTTATATTTTTTAATTAAATAAAAACGTTTAAAATATAAAAATTAAATCTTTTTTCATTTAATTAAACACTTTAAATCGGTATAAATTTTATATATATTTAATAAATAATTATTAAATAATTATAAATTAAATATAATAGTTAAATATAATTTATAATAATTTTAAAAGGTATTATTTAACATTTTTAAAAGTTAACACCGCTTAAATTTAATTAACTTTTAAAATTTTACCACCTTAAATTTTTAATTATTTAATAATTATTTGTTACATATATATAAAACTTATATTAATTTAAAGCGTTTAATTAAGTAAAAAGGTATTTAAATAATTTTTACGCTTAAAAATACTTATTATAATTAAAAATATAATATGTTATAATTTATTATTATTAATACCGTTAAATTATATTAAAGTTAAATTATTTAATAATATTTAAATAATAAAATTTCTTAAAAAAATCATTAATAAGCTTAAATATAACTATAATATTTATATTAATTAATAAATTTTATAATGGATTTTACGTTTTTAAAAATCTACCGAAACATGCGAAATATAAATGCCTTTAAAAACGACATATTTTAATTATTCGAAACGGGGCTATTATATTATTAAATTATTAAATATATTAGTAATAAATGGCTTAATATTAAATTATTACGACGGTTTTTAAATGTAAGTTATAAAAATAGGAAAAAAACGTTACGAATAATTAATGTATAATTTTAAATTTATTAAATACGTACGGTATTTTTTATTATTAAAATTTATACGATAAAAAATTTTCGAGTAATTTTATAATATATAAAATATTAATATTAATATTATAGTTTTTATTTATATTTAACATAAATATGATATAAGGTAAAAATAAATAATTTAAACGAACGATTATTTTAAAAATTAATTATATTAGTTTTTAATTAATATTTATAAACATTTAATATATTCGAAAATATAAGGAAAAATTAAATTTAAGGTATTACTTAAAAATACTTGAAATTAAATATTATAAAAAAATAATATAACGGATATATTATTAATAATATTTTAAAGTTGTAAAATAATATTAATATAAAAACTTTTCGTTAAAAAAGATAAGAAAAAGGTTTATAATTTTAAATTTTAATTATATATAAAATATGGATAAGTATTATAAATTACGTTTTATAAGATTTAAAATTTACGTTAACATTAATATATATTTTTAAAAATATTATAAATTAATATAAATAAAAACCACGTTAAGTATAAACGTGGTAAAATAATATTTTAATATTATTATTTATTATTAAATACGACCGTAATAAACTTAAACCGATTATAAAATTAAAATTATTTTTCTGATATATATATAATATTATTTAATTACATTTATTAAATTAAAAATAGTTTTATTAATTTTAATAATGTAAAAATTATAAAATAATAAGGTTATTATATTTATTAATTATATAAATAAAAATTTAATAAGTTAAATAAGAAAATAAAATAATAATAAGTGTAATTATTTAAAAGTATAATAAAATATTAAATTATAAATAATATTATATTAATAAGAAATTAATTTAAATTTAATTAACGTTATTAAAACTATTTTAAAGTAATAATTAATAAATATATATTCGATAAAAATATTATTATTAATTAAGTAATAATATATATTATATATAATAATATAATTAAAAAAAATGTGTTAAATTTATAAAATAATAAAATAATTATTAAATTAAATTTTATACGCGTATAAACTATATTTAATTTAATTATATAAATTATATGTAATTTAATATAAGTAATAATAATGTATATAATTATATAATAAATTTAATTTACAGTAATAACGTTATTTTAATACGTTTAATAAATAAATTTAAAAACCATTTAAAAATTTAACTTAAAAATTTTTTAACTTTAAAAATAAAGATATTTTATAATTAATGATTAATATAACACCTGTTTCGTTTTTTAATTAAATTTAACCGTATTTAAATAATTATTTTACCTTAAAAAATACTTATAACGGCATAAAAATAACTATAAAAATTAAAGCTTATATTAAATAAAATACTTAAAGATAATATTAAATAATACCATAATAAATTTAATAAATTATAATATAACTTTATTTAATTATAATAAAATATTAACAATTTAAAAGCCATATAAAAACATATATAATTAAATAATAATAAACATATAAAATAATTTAATAAAAACATAAAAATTTTACATTAATATTTATAATTATTTATTATATTAATATTTTACTTTATTTAATAAATATAAAATAAAAAATTAATATAATGTTATAAATAAAATTAATATTTATAATATGTTAAATATAAAAGTTAATTAAATAATTAATTTATAATATTAAATATTAATATTATATTAAATATTTAAATTATTAATAAAAATATTTAAAATTAAACTTATAATACCTTTAAATAATTTAAACTATAAAATACGGAATTTATTTTTAATTTAAATAACTTTTTACATTTTTTAAGCTTTAATTTTAAATATAAAATAAAAAAAAAACTTTAAATTTATTATATGCTTAAGTTTTAATTCTTAAAATTATTATATTATTATTAAAAACCTTTATTTTAAAAGGTTTAATTAACTTTAAAAACTTTTAAATTTTTTAAAAATATTAATAATTATATTATTATAAGGCTTTTATAAAACTTTTTAAAAGTTTTTAACATATAAATTATTTATTTAAATACATTATATATTTAAATATTATATAATTATTTACCGTATATTAAATTATAATTTTATTTTTTTATAACATTTATAAACTTATTAAAATAAAATAATGTTAATTAAATACTTAAATAATTAATATTATTAAAATATTAAAAAAAATTATAATAATTTTATTTATTTTAAGGAAATATAATTAACCTTAACATTTATATAAATATTTATAATTTTAGCTTTTATTAATAATAATTTTATTATTTAAAATATTTAAAGCCTTATTTATTTTTAAATATTTATTAAATTTAAAATCCCTTTTTAAAAAGGAAAGTAAAAAAGCTAAATAATATTTTAATAAAAATATAAAATAAAAAATAATGTAATAAAATTATTTTTAATAATTAATTAAGGGTTTTTAATAATAAAATAAAAGACCATATAAAATTTTAACTTAAAATTATTAAAAGCTTATAAAATAATTAAAAACACGGTTAAAAGTTATAATTAATTTTAATTTAATTTTTAATTAAAATAAAACAAGTAATATTAACGTTTCTTTAAATTTAAAATATTTTAAAAATTTTTAAATAAAAAATAATTAATAATACTTTTTAAATAATTTAAATAAACTTTTTAAATTTATTAAATTCTTTAAATAACTTAAATTTACATAAAGTTTAATTATTTATTTTATTACATAAATTATTTTATTTCTTTTTACATATAATTTTTAATATAACTTTAATATTTTTTTTAATTTAATTATAATAATAACTTTAATTATTAATTAAAAATAATTTAAACCTTAATATTAATTATAAAAATAAATAATATTAAATATTATATATATTTTAAATATAAAAAATTTATAATTTATAAAATCATTTAAAAAACTAAAATAATTAATAATTAATAAAATTCGTAAAAATTTTCTAAAAATATTATAATTTATTTATTTATAAAATATATTAATTTTAGCGATTTTTATATACATATTTTTTATATATAATTAATTAATTTTATATTAATTTTAAATTTAAATAAACTTTTATTAATACATATTTTATATAATCGTATAAGCGGATAAATAAATTAATAAATAATTAGTTTAAATATTAAATAAATAAAATTATAATTTACTTATTATATTAAATTTAAAAAATTTTCATAAACTTTTATCGCTTTTTTTACTTTAAATAATAATAATTTACTTTATTTTACATAGATATTAAAAACGGCTTTAATTTATAAAATAATTAATTTTTATAAAAATAATATATATATATATATTTTAATAATAACTTAAATTAATAATTATTAAAAATTATTAACTTAATTAAATATTTTAATATTTTATATTAAAGTTAATATTATAATTTTAACATAAAAATAAACATTAAATTTAAAAATTTATTATTTAAGAATAAAAAAATATTAATAAATATTTCGTTATTTATTTAATAAAAAATAAAAAAACGTTTTAACATTATAAATATATATAAATAAATTTAAACTTAAATTAAAACATCTCATAAAATAATAACTTAAGTAATTTTAACGATAATAATAATAATAATTTATCCCTTTTAAATTATTAAAGATTTTTATATAAATTAAAATTTGTTAACTTTTTAATAATTTTAATTTATAAAAAAAGCTTGTTAAATAAAAAAAAATATGTAAGTTATATATTTAATTAAAAAACTTTAAGTTTATTATTAATTAAGAAAAAATTAATTAATAAGATATTAAACTTAAATAAGATTAGTTTTAAATTAGTTTTAATTTAAATTTTAATGTTATAATGTTTAATAATAAGTTTAATAATTTATTAAAATGTAAAAATTTAAAATTAATAAAAGTATAAAAATTAGTTTAAAATAATTCCCTTTTTAAATATAAGTTTGGTATAATAAATTTTACCGATTTTTATTTTATAAAATAAAAATAACTTTATATTAATAATTTATAAATACCTTAATTTTATTTTTATAAAATGATAAGTGTTTATTTTTAATATTTCTTATTTATTTATTTAATATATTATATTAATTTAATTATATTATTACCATTTTTATTTAAAACCATTTAATTTTATAAAGTAAATAAATATATATAATATTATATATATAAATAAGTATATTTTTATGTATAAAATAATATAATATTTTTATTAAAAATATATTACTTTTTTATCTTTAAAATAAATTATATTTTTTATACGAACTTTATTTATAATATTAAGCATTTATTAAAATATAAAGTGGTAAAAATTTAATAAACTTTTTATTAATGTTTTTAAAAATATAAATATATTTTAATATTATTTATAATTATAAAAATATATATTAACGGTACGTTGTTAGTTTTTATAAAAGAGGTAAAAATAATATAAGAAAAATTATAAATGGGTTAGTTATTTTTATACATTTATTTATGTTTATAAATATTAAAATAATAATTTTAATAAAATAAATATTACGAAACGAAATATATATTAAGTTTATAAAAATATTTATTATTATTATTTTAATAGTAATAATTAATACAATTATTATTTAAATAATTTAATAGGATAATATAATATTAAAACTTGTTTTTATTTATTTTATAATTTTTGTAGGTTTTTTCGGAGGTAAGATTATACCGATTAATATTATATAAATGGTTATAATATAATATTATTAAAAACGAAAATTATGGTAAAAAAGATTAATAATAATGGTTTATTTTTATGGTTATTAATAAGCGTATATGTAAACTTAATTTTTTAAAAAATTTTAAATAAAATGATTATTTATATAAAATAAGATTTTATTTTATTTAAAATTAAAATTAAATAATAATTAGCCTTTTATTATTAATTTAAGCTGTTAAATTATTATATTTTTAAGTTTTAAGTATTAAAATAATAATGTTATTTATACATATTTTTTATATTTTAATTAAAACTTAAGTAATATATTTATTTAAATTTATATTATTTATTAAATTTAGTTTATTATTATTATTTTTAATATAAATAATATTAATAGAAGGTTTAAATTAAATTAAAATATTATTGTTTTTTATAAGATTTTACTTAAAACATTTTTTTAACGTTAATTAAAACTTAAATTATTAATATAAAAACTTAAGGCCTTTAATTTTATATTTAAAGTAATAAAAAATTTTTATTTTACTTAATTAAATTTCTTTTTCGCTTATAAAAATATTAAGTTTTAAAAAAGCTATAAATAAAATAAAGTTTAAAATAATTAAAATATATAAATATTTAATATATTTTAATTAACATTAAAATTAAAAAAATATAGGAAAATTAAATAAATATAAATATATTAATTTACTTATTATTTATATAATAAATACTTAATATATATTTATTAAAATTATAACTTAAAAATCGACTTTTTTAATATTTATTTATTTTTAATCCTTATATTTAAAATATATAATAATAAAAAAAAGAAATAAACTAAATTAAATATTAAAAATATAAAAATTATTTAATATTTAATATTTTATCTTTTAAAAATTAAATTTAAAAACCATTAAATTTTATAAAATAAATATTATAAAATTACTAATTTTATAAAAATTAAATTTTTTAATATATATATACTTTCGTTAAAATAATAAATATTAATAATTTTTACTTAACTTATTATTACTTATATATATTTCCTTTATTTTTTTATATAAAAAATATAAATAAATAAATTATATATAATAAATATATAAATTTAAATATAATAATTATAAAATAACACTTTTAATAAATAAAATAATTATATATTTTTAATTATTTAAAATAAATATGGTAAAAGTTATTAATTTTACCATTTTAATAATAATATATTTAATAATTTAAATATATAAATATATTAAAAATATATTAAATAAATAAGCTTAATAAATTAAATATAATAATATAATAATTAAAATATTTATTTAATATTAATAAATATATAAACCACATTTACACATTTAAATTTATATAAATATATATATTTATACTTTATTTTATATAAATTAAAACTTTAAAAATTAATAAATTTTATAAATTTTATTTATTTTTTATAAAATCATTTTATATGTTAAAATAATATATATTATTTATTTAATTTAACATTATTAAATATAAGGTAAGATATTAATTAAATAAATAACTTAATTAATAAATATATAATATTAAATTATATAATTATTTACATATAATATAATATATAATTAAATATATTTATACGTATATAATAAAATTTTAAAATATAAAAAAGTAATAAAATTTTTAGGTAAATATTTATATATAATTTTTATTTATAAATATAAATGGTAAGTTTTATTAAATAAAAGATAAAATATAAAAAACATATTTTAATTTTTAAAACTTATAAAAATAATAATTAAAAAATATAAAACTAATTATATTTTTCCTTAAATTTAAATTAAAAATAATTTTAAATATTTACATAAATAAAAAATTATAAATTATAATAAATCTTTTATTAAGTTATTTAATATTAAATAATATTATAAAAAACTTTTTCCCATTTTTTTTTTATTTTAGTTTTTTATTTTTTTACTTATTTAATAATTAATTTTTAATTATATTTTAAATTTTTTTATTTTTATTATTTAAATTTAAGTTTTATAATATCTTAATCATTAAAAATATTTAATATTATTTATAAATAATAGTTAATTTAAGTTAAATTTTTAAAGTTTATTAATTTAATAATTTTATTATTAATTTTTTAAACTTTATAATAAAATAAAAATTCCTTTTAAAAATTAACCTTTTATTTTATTTTAGGCATATATGTTTTATTAGATAAATAAAATTTGCCCTTAAAAATATGGATAATAAATAAATTAAAATTAATTTAAACATGTTATATAACTTAATATATTAAAAATTATAAAATACGAATAATGTTATTATTAATAAAGTTAATTTTAAGCGTTAACACATTAAAATATTATTCTTTTTTAAATTTTTAAAATTAAATATAAGGTTATAATTATATCTTTCGGTTTTTCCTTTTTATTATCCTTTATTTTTATATTATATTTAACGAATTAAAGAAAATATTAATTTTAAAATAAATATTTAAATGTTTTATTATTTTTATAAATAATTATACCTTTTATTTTTTTTTAACATTTTTATATAATTTATTATTTAATTAATAATTTATTTATTCCTTTATAATTAAATATTAAATTACATTTATTAATATTATTAAATATATTTACTTTTATTATTATATTTTATTTTTTTTTTTTTTTTTATATTTTTTATTAATTATTAATTAATATAATATTTTATAATGTTTAGTTTTATTACTTTTATTTATATTTTTTAATATTATTTAAATAACTTTTTAATAATTAAAAATATTATAAAGCCTTGTAAATATTATTTATTAAAAAGGATATGGTTTTTAAATAATAGTTATTTAAAGTTATTAATAAAAAGGTATTATTAAAACTTAAAATAATATATTAAATTTAAAATGTAAATAAATATGTTTAATTTAATTATTACATTAAATTAAAGCTTTTAATATTTAATATTAAAATAATTTTTAATATAATTACATTAAATTAAATATCATTTTTAATTTAAAAAATTTTTTACCTGTTAATAAATGATATAAATTAAGTAATTAATTCGTTTAATTTAATATAATATATTATTTTTTATTTATTAATGGTTATATAATAATAATATATATTTACATGGTATATATTTAATTAAAGAAAATATTTATATATTTAAAGTATATAAGTAAAGTTTTCCGTTTATTTTTAGATTAATTTTTTCTTTTTCCTTTTTAGATATAATAAAATTATTGTTTTATTACTTATTATTTTTATTTTATTTATTATTTCTTATTAAATATATATATTTATTAATATTAATTAATATTATTAAAATTAATAACATAAATTAGTAAAATTAAAAAGTTATTATTATAATAACTTAAAAACCTTATCGTAATAATATATGTAATATTAATAATTAATTTTTATTATTTTATTTATAACGAAATTTAACCTTTTTTTTATAATTTGTTTAAACTTTTTCGATAAGATTTAAACTTTTTTTATTACTTTTCTTATTTTTTAGTCCTAGTTTTTTATAATAACATAAGCAAGTTTTTTAACATAACTTTAAAATTATAACTTTAATAATAATTTTATCGTTTAAAAAATATAGACGAATTAAACGATTTATTTTTATATATTTTTAACTGATTTATTATTTTTAAATAATAATTTAATTTTACGGTTATAAAATAATAATTAATTTTAATATTAAATAGATAATTTAAAAATAAAAAATACTTAAATATTTATAAAATTAATAAACTTTAAAATAACTAATAAAAATATTAATTACGTTTATATAATAAAAGAAATATTTAACATATATTTAAAACATTTTATAAGATTTAAATTATTAAACTTTTTTAAATATTAAAACTATTATAATTAACGTTATAAAATATATTAATATAACAAGGTATTTATATAAAATAATATAATTTTAATTATTTTAAAAACTTATTAATATTTTTAAAATACGTAATTTACCATAATAAAATTTTAATAAATTAATAAAAACCTAATAAAAATAGCTTAATATATTAACATAAAAATATTTATATATCATACGAAATTAAATTTAATTTACCTTAAGTTATAAATAATAAAATAAACATAAATAATAATATATAACCATTTCCTTATAAATTTTTAATTTTAATAAACCAAAGTTATAATTTTAACTTATTTACCATTTTAATCGGACCTTTTTAATTAATTACCATTTTTATCGTTTAAACGTTTAATATTTTTACCACTTATTTTATTTATTTCCGGTAATTTACCTTTATTATTTTATATATCGCTTTTAAACTAATTATAAAATTTAATTAATTAACCTTTTTAAACCTTTTTTTTTTTAACCATTAATTAACTAAAAATAAATTTAGTAAACAACCTTTTTTTTCTTTTTTTTTTGGTTTTTTAAGATTATTAATGCTTTTTTACCTTTTAATTATTTTATAATTTTTCATTTTTATAAATTTATAAGATAATAATTAAGGGTATAATTTTTAATAAGGTAATAAAAGTGGATATTTTAATCCGTTATATTAAAGAAACATCATTAAATCTTTTAAATTATTAATAAATAATTTATATATAATTTAAGCGATATTTTTAAACGTTATATTAAAAGGATAAAATTAGCTTAATAAAAATTACGATTTTTTTTAAACGGTTTAATTATTTATACCGATAAATAATTATTAATAATAAACTTTAATATCCGTTAATAATTATTTAAGTAATAATTATTATAATATTTTAATATAAATTTTAATAAAATATATCCCTTAATTATTATCAGCCATTTTAAAAAGCTTAAAATAATAAAAATAATTATATCGGTAAATTTTATAATATTTTTAAAAATAAGTTTTGTTTTTTTAATATTTATTATATTACGAAAATATAATAAATTTAATTTTATGCCGTGTTTTTAATAATCTTTTTCGATAAAATAACCTTATATTTTTTCCATAATATCCTTTATTATTAATATTTTATAAATATATATTTAATTATAAAATACCATTTTAATATTAAATAAAATAAGATTTAATATTATTATAATTAAATTATAATTATATTTTTAATATTAAAATTAATAAAAAAATATAAATAAAAATAATTTAAAAATATTATAAGTATTTTTAATAAATTTTTTTATATTAATAAACTTTCGATCTTAAATTTAAAAAAATAATAATTTATCGTTATTATTTACCGTATTTATTAAGTTATACCTTAATTATAATATATTTTATTTAAATTTTATTAAAATTTAAAACTTAATTAATAAATTTTAAGCATTTATTAGGACTTACGAAATTATAAAAATAGTTAAATAATATAATTATAAGTATAATAATAATGATAAAAATAAAAAAATTACTAATATTATATTAATTATAAATACCATAAAATAAATAAAGAAAATAAATATAACGTTAAGTAAACTTTAAAAACATAAAAATAACATTATTAAATTTATAAAAAAAGATATTAATTTATTAAACATTTTAAATAAAAACGTAAAAAATTAAGGAAAATTAAAAACTAAATAAAATTTTTTAATAAAAATTATGTAACATTTTAATTAATTACGAAAAATTTAATAATTTAAGTTTAAAATAAAATTAAAAAATATAATAATTAAATTAAAAATAAATCTTAAAAATAATAATAATTTATTTTTAATTATAACTTATTTATTTAATTAAATATTTTAATATTATATAACTGTATATTTTTATTAAATAAATTAATTTTTAATAATATTTTTTTAGATTAATATATGAAAGATGTTTTTAAAAATTATATCTGATATAAAAATTATTTGCGTTTTACGGTTAAAAAAATTAGTATTTAATTTTTATTAAAAATATTTCGATAAATGATTAAAAATAAATAACATTTATATTAATAAAGTTAATATTTGTTTTAGTAATAAATAACTTATAAAATCTTTTAAAATTATTATTATTAATATTTTATTTAATTATATAAATTTTTATATTATAAATATTAATATTTTATTCTTATTTTTATTTAAAAATATAAATTAATTAAAAGTTTATTTTAATAATATTATTAATTAATTAATATATAAAAATAATATTATAATTAATATTACTTAAAAATAAGGATATTTATAGTTTTACTTTAAAAACACCATTTTTTATAAAGATAAAATTATAATATTTTTATACCCATTTTAATTATTTATTAATTATTAAATTATATAACCTTTTAAATAAAATTAATTATAACATTAAAATTAATAATATTAAAGAAATTAATAAATTTTATTACTATTATTAAATTAAAGGTAAAGCTTTTAAAAGTTTAAATTTAATTTAAAAATTTTAATATAAATTTTAATTATAAGGTAATTATTAATATTATATATTTAAATAAACAATTTATATTTTACATTATTAATATAATTATAAATTTTTAAATAATATATTTTTAAAAACCTTTTTATTAAAGAAATTTAAGAAATATTTAAATAATATTAAATTAACATTTATCTTAAATTTCTTAATATTATTACTTATAATACCGATATTAATTTTAATAATACTAAATTTAAAAATAAAGCTTATGTTATAAAAATCACTTATTATTAAATTTTAATAAAAACATATTAATTAATTAATAAAATTAAAAATATTATAACCTTATATAATAAACTTATAAAATTATAAATAATAAATTTTAAAAATCTAATTTTAACATATTTTAATTTTAAATAACGATAAAAACAATTAATAACATTATTAATTTTAACAAATTTATTCTTACCTTATTTATATTTAACATATATTTTAAAATTAATATAAATTTATTATTAACTTTAATTTAAACTTAAAAATTTAAACTATTTAAAAACAATAATAAAAATTAAAAATTAAAAATATAACGATTAATTAAAAACGTTTTAAATATAAAAACGGCTTAAACATTTATAAAACACTTTTTATATCGCTTCTAATAAAAATAAAATTTTATTTATCGAAAAAAATAAATAAAAACTTTTATAAAATTATCATTATTATTAATAAAAATATTACTATTATTTCTAATATATTAAACGAAATTTTAATTTTTAAAAATACTTATATTAAATTTTATATTTAACTTTATAAAACGTTATAACCCATAAAAATTAAAAATCTAATTACTTAAATTAATTTTTAATTTTAATAATTACATAATTATATTAAAAAAAACCTTATATATATAAACAATTTTTTTTATATCGTGGTTTTATATTTTATAATAAAAAAAACAATTTTATTTTAACATTAAAATTTTATACAAATAAAAAATAATTATATTAGGTAAATCGTATAAAATTTTAAATATAAAAAATTAAATATTTTATTTTTAAGAAATATTTTTAATTTAAAATATATAATCTGATAATTTATTAAAACGTAATAATTTTAAATTATATATGGTTTATAAAGTTAAAAATAAAAACATTTTAACCTTTTATAAAAAATTATAATTTATGGTTTAAAATTATGATAATTTTAATAAGAAATTTATTATAATGTATATATTTATCATTTAAAAATTAATTAATGTTTAATATTCGCTTTAACGCTTATATTATATTATTAAAAATAAAGATTATAATTTAAAATATTATTATAATTTATACTTAATTTATTACGTTAATATAAAAAATATTTTTATATATTTACTTATCAAATTAAAAATAAATATTTTAAAAACATTATTATATATTATTAAATTATTATATAATTTTATTAAATCTAAAATATATTAATTTAAAATATATTTATATTATTATTAATAATAATTATATATAAAATTATTAACATTTAACCTATATTTACTTATAATAAAATTAAAATCTTTTAAATTTAATTTTTTAAACAGATAATATCCTTAATATTAATATTAATAAATTTTTATTACTAAAAATAAAATATTTATAAAGGTTAAAATTAAGATATACCCTTAAAATCTTAAATAAAAAATTAAAATTTTAATAACTTTTATATTAATATTTATAAAAAGATTATATCATATTTATTATATAAAAATTAAACCGAAAAACTTAACTTATTAAACTTTAAGTTTTTAAATATAATTAAGAAATTTATTAAATAATAAACTTATAAAACTTATATTTCGTTAATTTATTAACTTAAAACTGCCTTTAATTACTTAATAATTACTTAACATTTATAACTTAAACTTAAAAAATAAAGATATTTAATTTTAAAATTTAATAATAAATAAATAATAAAAATCAAAAATTTAATTATATTAATTTCGATTTTTAAAACTTTTACTTTTACATTTTCGTTAATAAATTATTCGTAAATAACTAAAATTTTAACTTATAAATCGGTTATATTATCGCTTTTAAAAACAAATAACTAACCGAATAAAATAATAAAATATAAATTATTAAAAATATTATCCACTAATTATTTATTAAATATAAACGTATTACATATAATATTTTAATTAATAAAATTTATAAAATAATTTAAAAATTTAATATTAATTATATTATTTATTATATTATTAATATTATTTTAAAACGATTTTTTTTTTAAAATTCCTTTAATTTTATATATTAATTCCTTTTCTTTATATTAATACCTAATATAAATAAGTAATATTAATAAAAAAAGTTAATAATTAATTTAATAATATTAAAATAATTATATAAAAATTAAGAAATAAATAATATTTATTAAATTTATAATAATTATAATCTTATTAACGTTATAATTAAGGTATCCCTAAATAAAATTATAAAAATATTAATAAAAGATAATTAAATTAATTTACAATTAAAAGATAAATAAAATAAGAAATTAATATAAAATTTACAATTAATTAATTATAAAAAAATAAAATAAGTAATAATTATATAATAATAATATATATTTATACGATACATATTTAATTAAAAA
Organism: Hypoxylon rickii; assembly: GCA_902806535.1. Classification (NCBI taxonomy): domain Eukaryota; kingdom Fungi; phylum Ascomycota; class Sordariomycetes; order Xylariales; family Hypoxylaceae; genus Hypoxylon; species Hypoxylon rickii. Next base: position 1,977 of record CADCWY010000070.1, on the reverse strand, counting down.
GTATTTATATACTTAAAACATATAAAAAATAAAGTTTTTCATTTATTCTTTAAATTAATTTTTCTTTTCTTTTTTAAATATAATAAAATTATTATTTCGTTATTTATTATTTTATTTTATTTATTATTTTATTAAACATACGTATTTATTAATATTTATATATATATATTTTAATTAAATAAATAAATTAAATAAAATCATTAATATTATTCCTATTATTTAAAATACTTTTATTTTATATTAAAAAAGGGTAATAATAATAAAATAAAATAAACTTTCGATAAATAATATTATTACATTATTTTATTTAAATAAATATTTAAAATTTAAAATATAAATTATTTTATAAAATATTATAATAAATTAAATATATTAATTTAAATAAACATAAATAAACATACCTTTTATTTAAACTAATATATATTAATTTAAAATTAAAATAATAAATATTTTATAATTAAAAAATCGGGTTAAAACATATATTAAAATTGTTTATATAAAACTTATTAAATAAAGTTATAAAATATAATAAGTTATTTTAATAATTACTTTTATATTATATATAACTAATAATATATATAAAAAGTTATTATAAATATAATTTCTTAAAATAGTTTTTATACGTTTAATTTATAAATATAAACTTAATTAAAAACTTATTTATAATTATTAATTTATTAAACACAGTTTTTAATAATATAAAAAAAAAGGTAAAAATATGTAAAATTATAAAAGCAATTATTTAAAATTAAAATATTATATTAATTTATAATTTTAATTAATTATATAAAGTAAATAATTAAAGTAATAAATATTTTTATAATAATTTATTTTTACATTTTTATTAAATTTATATATTAATTTTTAATTAATATATATTATAAGTATATTTTATTTTTTTAATTTAAATAAGCTTATTTTAAAATGTTATAAGTAATTTTATTTATTAAAATATAATAACGTTAATTTTAATTTAATTTACATTAGATATAATTTAAAAAGCTTATTTATAATTATAACGTTTAATAAATTAATGTTTATTTTAATAACTTACGAAAATATAATATTATATATATATTACTTTTTTATTTTTATAAAATTATTTAAATAATATTTATTTTTAAATATAAAATATTTATTAATATATTTTACTAAAATAAAAATATAAAAATATAATATTTTCTATTTTTAATAATATTATTATATAGTAACTTTTTATTCTTAAAATAAAAAAAAAGATAAATATTTATTTAAAATTAAAAATAAATATTAATATAAATAACATTTGTATTATTACGTTTAAATTTTTTTAATATATCGTTTACCATTATATTATATTATAAATTAAAGAAGTTTATTTACAAATAATATACATATTATTATATATTTATTAATATAATATACCTTAAAATTTTTATATAAAAATTAATATTTAAACGAAAAAATAAAATAAAATAATGATAAAAATCATATTTAACTTTAATTATTTATTAAATTTATAACATATAATTTTATAAATAAACTAATTTATATAATAATAATTAAAATTAAAATATTTAATTAATAAAAAAATTAACGTATATATTTTAAATATATTTTATAATAAAAAGTATATATAAAAATATAAAATATTAATTTTTTATAATATCACATTTTTTAAGTAATTATTAAATATAACATATATGCCAATTTATAAAAAAAAACGTTAATTATTAAAAAATTATAAATACTTAAAATTAAAAAATCTATATTTTTAAATGTAAAATTTTATTTAATTTAATTTATTAATTATAATTTATTTAAAGTTTTATAAAATAAAATTTATAATAAAAAAACCTTATTTCACCTTTTTTTTTATTTATTTAACATTTTTATTTAACATTTTTACTTATTATTTTAAAGTTACTTTTTATATTTTTATTAATTAAAATTTAAAGTTTTATTAAACCTGTTTAATTTTCCTTACTTTTAAAATTA